>JAPDNY010000006.1:184705881-185245881 GCA_029375565.1 Gekko gecko
CCCGTGGAACCCATGGGCTTCCGTGGGAGGCTACATATTAAATGGTGGGACACCGTTTGGAACACATGAAGTTGCCTTCTGCTGAGTGAGAGCCTTGGTCCATCAAGGTCAGTATTGTCTACTCAGACTGGCAGCGTCTCTCCAGGGTCTCAGGTCAAGGTCTTTCACATCACCTACTGCCTGGTCCTTTTAACTGGAGATGCCGGGGATTGAACCTGGGACCTTCTGCATGCCAAGCAGAGGCTCTACCACTGAGCCAGGGTCTCAAGTCAAGGTCTTTCACATCACCTACTGCCTGGTCCTTTTAACTGGAGTTGCCGGGGATTGAACTTGGGTCCTTCTGCATGCCAAGCTGATGCTCTACCACTGAGCCAGGGTCTCAGGTCAAGGTCTTTCACATCACCTACTGCCTGGTCCTTTCAACTGGAGATGCTAGGGATTGAACTTGGGTCCTTCTGCATGCCAAGCAGATGCTCTACCACTGAGCCAGGGTCTCAGGTCAAGGTCTTTCACATCACCTACTGCCTGGCCCTTTTTAACTGGAGATGCTGGGGGTTGAACCTGGGACTTTCCACACGCCAAGCAGAGGCTCTGCCAGTGAACCACAGCCCCACCCAAGACAGGGCTGTCATGATCTGTGTAGGACTGGGAGACATGGCCTAGAGGCCTAGGCCCAGGGGAGACCTGTGTGGGAGTGGAAAGCCACCAGCCTACAATTCCCATCATACTTAGCAATGGTTGTAACCAATTGATGTACAGGGATTGTTTGAGGAGATTGGGACTTAAGCTGTGTGAATTGTGGAACGGTTCTTTTCTCTTCTGCGGTCTTCCCTCTCACAGAGTTAAGCTGAGGGGACAGTCTGGTCTGAGAGAAAGATCCCGCACTTGGGACAGAGTGAGTACAGGGACAGGCCTGGTATAAGAGGGCTGTGGGCCTTGGAATAGTAGTCAGGAGAAATAGGTAGTCGCGTTAGATTTGTTTATTTTGCCTTTGAACACTGTTATATATATTAAACCACCCTGTCTTGTTTGCCTTGCCCCAGTAGTGTATTAATAAACCCTTTGTTTAATTGTTCTCTGCCTGGTCATCACATCTATAGTTTCTCGGCTTAAAAGGGGGCACTTTGGTTGGGCTTTGGAGGGTACTCTGGGCCGTCGCAAGGGACCTTAAGTCCAGAGTGGTGGCAGCTGATGGTGGCAGCCCACATCTCACATGGGATGTGGTAGGAAGTGACTACAGAAAGGGAAGGGGAAGAGAGAGGCCTTGGGACCGCAAGCCGTTCTGTGGGTCGGAATGAACCCCTGGGAGGCTAGCGGGCTCTCCCCGCTCCAAAGGAAGGGCTCCCGCAGCCGTGGTTCAAGCCGGTCCCCCTCCCGGATGCCTACCGCTTTGATCTCCCGTTCCAGCAGTTGTCCCGGGCAGGAGTACTTTTGGTCTATGTAGGGGCAGCGGACTTCAGGCTCCTGGCTGTTCAGGATGGTCCCTTTCAAGCAGTCCCTGGGAAGAGAAAGAAGGGCGGGATCAAGAGATATGCAGGCAGAAGACATCTGCTTCCTTGCCAAACGAGACCACAGTCCACAGCCCCCGCGTGGCTTCAGCGCATGAAACCGCTTTCTATTAAACCAGACACTTAGTCCATCGTGGTCAATATTGCCTATGCAGACTGGCAGCGGCTCTCCAAGGTCTCAGGCGGAGGCCTTTCACACCAGCTGGTGCCTGATCCTTTTAGCTGGAGGGCCCGGGGATTGAACCTGGGATCTTCGGCATGCCAAGCAGAGGCTCTACCACTGAGCCACGGGCCTCTTCCGAAGCACTCACATAAAACTGCCTTATAATGAATCAGTCCATCAAGGTCTAGATTCGTTATAAGCAGAGGTCCGTCACTACCCAGTCATTTCTTCTTCTTCTTCTTCTCCTTTTAAAAATTTTACATTTTAACATGTTTTCTGTTGCCCCAGAAGGTCGGACCAGAACCAACAGATTGAGATTAAATCAGAAGAGTTTCCGGCTAAACATTGGGAAGAACTTCCTGACAGTTGGAGCGGTTCCTGAGTGGAACGGGCTTCCTCGGGAGGTGGTGGGCTCCCCTTCTTTGGAGGTTTTCAAGCAGAGGCTAGATGGCCCCATCTGACAGCAATGCGGATGCTGTGAACTTAGGCCGATCATGAGAGGGAGGGCAGGAAGGGTTGCCTCAGTGCTTAGAATGCTAAAAGGGTTGGAACACCTTCCCTATGAAGAAAGGTTAAAACACTTGGGGCTCTTCAGCTTGGAGAAACGACGGCTGAGGGGTGACATGATCGAGGTTTATAAGATTGTGCATGGGATTGAGCAAGTTGAGAAAGAAGTACTTTTCTCCCTTTCTCACAATACAAGAACTCGTGGGCACTCCACGAAATTGCTGAGCAGTCGGGTTAGAACAGATAAAAGGAAGCCCTTCTTCACCCAAAGAGTGATGAACACATGGAATTCACTGCCACAGGAGGTGGTGGCAGCTACAAGCATAGACGGCTTCAAGAGGGAATTGGATGAATATCTGGAGCAGGGGTCCATCAGTGGCTATTAGCCACAGGGTATAGATGGGAATTCTCAGTCTGGGGCAGGTGATGCACTCTATTCTTGGTGCTGGAGGGGGCAGCAGTGGGAGGGCTTCTAGTGTCCTGGCCCCACTGCTGGACCTCCTGATGGCACCTGGTATATTTCGGCCGCTGTGTGACAGAGTGTTGGACTAGATGGGCCATTGGCCTGATTCAACATTGGCTTCTCTTATGTTCTTATGTTCTTAGTTCTCGTGGCCCTTTCTTACACGCCCCAGGAAATGCTGGTTGCCACTTTGGGGTCAGGAAGCCATTCTTCTCCAGGCCAGTTTGGCTCAGGGATCTTGGAGGGTTTTTCTGGGCATGGAACAGGGGTCACTGGGGGTGTGGGGAGGGGAGGTACTTGTGAATGTCTTGTATTGTGTGTGTGTGGGGGGTGGACTAGATGACCCCGGAGGTCCCCTTCAACTCTATGATTCTATGATGGTATATTTTCAAAATCACAATAAAGATGACGAAAACAAAATTAAAGATTACGACATCAGAAGATAGACAGACAGACAGACAGACAGACAGACAGATAGATAGATAGATAGATAGAGACTCTGGGGCAAGTGATGCTCTGTATTCTTGGTGCCGGGGGGGTTCAACAGTGGGAGGGCTCCTAGTGTCCTGGCCCCACTGCTGGACCTCCTGATGGCCCCTGGTCTTTTTGGCCGCTGTGTAACACAGAGTGTTGGACTGGATGGGCCATTGGCCTGATCCAACATTGGCTTCTCTTATGTTCTTATATAGGAACTCTCGGTCTGGGGCAAGTGATGCTCTGTATTCTTATGTTCTTATGTTCTTAAGTACAGCTAAATTAATGTGATGAACATATGATATAAATCTAAAAGAATACGTATCGATTCATCAATTTCATTAAGATAAGAGTATCCGAAATACTTTATAATGACCACAGACAGAGAGCCACAATCACATTAGAAATTCTATCTTGTTTTACTCAGTATTCCATAATGGGAAAACTACCTCATCCTTTCAACTGGAGATGCTGAGGATTGAACCTGGGACCTTCTGCATGCCAAGCAGAGGCTCTGCCACAGAGCCACGGCCCCTGTTTACAGCTCTCCAGGATCTCGGGCTGAGGTCTTTCCCATCATCTACTGCCTGGTCCTTTTTAACTGGAGATGCCGGGGATTGAACCTGGGACCTTCTGCATGCCAAGCAGAGGCTCTGCCACTGAGCCACGGCCCCTCCCCTGCTTACAGTCCAGCAGGTGAGGACCACCATTCCAGGGATGCAATGGGGACAGAAGGCCAGGACCTTCCAGGAGACTTACTTGCAGAAGGTGTGCAGGCACTCACGCAGGGTCACGCCCTCCCCAGGCTCCAAGGTCCCAAAGCAGATGGGACAGTCCACCACCGCCACAGATAGCACCAGGCTTTGTCCGTCCAGCTGTAGGAGCTGCTGGTAGTTGTCGCGCTTCCGTTGCTCTTTGGCCTGCCTCGAGGAGAGGGAGAAACAGCGGGCAGGAGATAAGGGACCTCCGGATGGCACCTGGTCTTTTTGGCCACTGTGTGGCACAGAGTGTTGGACTGGATGGACCATTGGCCTGACCCAACATGGCTTCTCTTATGTTCTTATGTCTGGGGCAAGGGATGCTCTGTCTTCTTGGTGCTTGGGGGCAGCAGTGGGAGGGCTTCTAGTGTCCTGGCCCCACTGCTGGACCTCCTGAGGGCACCTGGTATTTTTTGGCCACTGTGTGACACAGAGTGTTGGACTGGAGGGGCCACTGGCCTGACCCAACATGGCTTCTCTTATGTTCTTATGTCTGGGGCAGTGATGCTCTGTATACTTCGTGACTGGGGGGCAACAGTGGGAGGGCTTCTGGAGTTCTGGCCCCACTGGTGGACCTCCTGATGACCCCTGGGTTTTGGCCACTGTGTGACACAGAGTGTTGGACTGGATGGGCCACTGGCCTGACCCAACATGACTTCTCTCTTTTTTTATTAACAATTTTTCAATGTACAACATCTGAGATAACATATCAAACATGTTTACATACTTTTCCAAAAAAAAAACAATGTTAAAATAAAAGAAACATTATTTTTTTACTTGAACATTAACATTAATTAAAAAATAAATCATTTTTTTGTATTGGGGATTATCAGGGATAATTTCCTTTTCTAATAAAAAACTTATAACCGGGTACCATATAACGACAACTTTTTCACAGTACTTGTCTGGTGATGCATTTGACAAACTAAATGAAATCTTTTGAAAAGTAAACAGTTCCCAAATCTTATTATACCACTATGTAATTGACGGGGGCGGGGGTTGTCTATCCATCTGGAAGCAATTAAAATGCGTGCTAATGCTAATAAATTTGCCACCAATTCCTGAGTTTTTGTATCTATTTTAATTTTTGGCCATTTTTCTAGCAAAAGAAGGTCAAGAGAGTATGGTAAATCTACATCCATCATCTCTTTGATTTTTGTGGGTATACTTAACCAAAATTGTTTTATGTACGGGCAGTTTCCCCAACAGTGCATAAACTCTACAGTATCTCCAAATTGTTTTTTTACATAAGGGACTATATACAGGATTAATTCTATACAATCTGGCCGGTGCCAAATACCATCTCATGATCAATTTTTTCATTTGAAGATTTATTGATATAATTTTTGATTTACTACGATGTGCTTCCCATATTTGCTGCCAATCATGGCTTCTCTTATGTTCTTATGTCTGGGGCAGTGATGCTCTGTATTCTTGGTGCTTGGGGGGCAACAGTGGGAGGGCTTCTGGAGTCGGGCCCCACCGGTGGACCTCCTGAGGGCACCTGGGTTTTGGCCACTGCATGACACAGAACGTTGGACTGGATGGGCCACTGGCCTGATCCAAGATTGGCTTCTCTCCCTTTCTCCAAATACAAGAACTCGTGGGCATGCCATGAAATTAATGAGCAGTAGGCTTAGAACAGATCAAAGGAAGGACTTCTTCAGCCAAAGAGTCATTAACACATGGAGTTTGCTGCTGCAGGAAGTGGCGGCGGCTACAGGCATAGACAGCTTCAAGAGGGGATTGGAGAAACTTCTGGAGCAGAGGTCCCTCAGTGGCTATGAGCCACAAGGGGATGGATGGAACATTCTATCTGGGGCAGTGGTGCTCTGTCTTCTTGGTGCTTGGGAGGGAAGAGCAGGAGGGCTTCTAGAGTCCTGGCCCCACTGGTGGACCTCCTGATGGCCCCTGGTATTTTTGACCACTGTGGCCTGGTCCAACCTGGTCCAACCTTGGCTTCTCTCATGTTCTTACATTCTAAGCTTGCTCTCCCAAGCCTGATCCAGCATTGGCTTCTCTGATGTTCTTATACGGATATCCATGAGGTGGCTATTGGCCAGAAGGTATAGAGGGAACATTCTGAAGCTCTATATTCTTGGTGCTTGGGGGGCAGCAATGGGAGGGCTTCTGGAGTCCTGGCCCTGCTGGTGGACTTCCTGATGGTACCTGGGATTTGGCCATAGTGCGGCACAGGGACTGGATGGGCTACTGGCCTGATCCAACATGGCTTCTCTTATGTTGTTATATGGAGCAGAGGTCCATGAGTGGCTACTGACCACAAGGGGTAGAGAGAGCATCTGTCTGGGGCAGTGATGCTCTGTCTTCGTGGTGTTTGGGGGGGGCACAGTGGAGTTCTGACCCTGCTTATGGACCTCCTAACGGGCTCCTGGTTTTTTGGCCAATGTGTGGCACAGCGTTGGACTGGATGGGCCACTGGCCTGATCCAACACGACTTCTCTGATGTTCTTGTGTTGTTCTTATGGATTCTCTCGCGGTCCCTTTCACACCAACAAGGAGGATGGGTGGGATCCCACTTGCCGCTTCCCCCACCCGCTTCCGCTGCCACCAGCTAGGCCGTCTCTTCGTCCAAGGCGGGTTTTGAGATCTGGCGTTCCAAAAGCTGCACGTCAAAACCCAAGCCGGAATATCCTGGCCGCAGCATTCTGTGTCCACTGAAGTTTCCAAACACTTCTCAAGAGCAGCCCCAGACAGAGCACGCTGCAGTAATCTAACCTAGATATAACCAAGGTATGGCTCATCGATGCGAACCATAAAATGGTTATTGTTTTTTAAAATTTATTTATACTTTCGGCTTATATACCGCCCTAACCCCGGAGGGTCTCTGGGCGGTTTACATAGCGGTTCTAAGCAACCAATTTTTAACCTAACTAGGGCCACATAGTCTACAGGGTGGTGACTGCCTACCAGTACCCCAGGCTAGTTGTCATCCGGCTTCCTTTCCGCAGCTTCAGATATTGGCGTCCCGGCGCCCTTCCTGGAGCCGATCTTCCGGGCAGCTTCCTCCCGCAGGTCTCGTCCTGGTGCGTGGTTCCGTGTTGGCTGCAGTTCCGGCTATTGTCCATAGGTGGCTCCACCGTGCTGCGCCACACATCACCACGCTCTCCAGGCCTCCACTTCTCTGGGCTCCACCTTCCAACATTGCTCCACTGGGTCGCCAGGAACTGCTCGCCGCCATCACCGCCGCTGCTGCCGCCGCCGAGACCTCCACGTCACAAGGAGGAGGGGGTGCCCCCTGCCACCTAGGGCAGGTACCCACTTTATCTACTTGCATTTATGATGCTTTCGAACCGCTGGATGGACGGGTTTAAGGTTTAAGATCAACCCTGTGAACTGTGCCCAGAAACAAACTGGGAGCCAGTGTAGACTGGCCGAGACTGGAGTGATATGGGCCTTGCAACCCACAGCAGTCAGCATCCTGGCTGCAGGATTCTGCACCAACTATAGATTCCAGACAGTCTTCAAGGGCCGCCCCACGTCGAGCACATTGCAGTAATCTAGACCCAAACCATATTGTGATTTAAAGGTCAAGACCAGCACCTTGCATTGTGCCAAGAAATGAACTGGGAACCAGCACAGACAGGCCAAGACTGGAGTGACGCAGTCCCTACGGCCCACTTGTCCCCCATCGGGGCCACCGGCCTCTCACCTGCTCATACTTCTGCATAGCTTCTTCCTCCTTCTGCAGCCGCACCAGCTCCTCTTTGTCTGGCTGATAGCCGTCCGGCGTGGCATAATCCTTGGGCCGCTCGGCACAGCACATCTCGCAGCCCGGCCAGGTGGGCTTGTTGACGAAAGTGCAGATCAGACACTCCCAGCCGACCTACGGAGAGACGGGAGGGTCATGGGAGCATCTGGGGTGAGAAGAAGCAACCGTGTCCCGCCTCCTTGCAGGCCTTACCTTCGGGGACGGGGTTGGGAGCGATGCAGCCGGGTTTCCAATTTGCTTCTCAGCATCCAAGACGTCTGACTCTGAAGGGTCTTTGGGATTCGGGGCGGCAGCGGTTTCCGTGGACCCCCGTGGCAGCAGAGCAGCCTCCTCAATGCCTAACTCTAAGGAGTTTGCCAAAGACAGAAAAGGTTGCCTGCGCTTAGCAGAGCAATGGGTGATTCTGCATTGGGCATTTGATCCACATTTTCTCAACCGGGAGGGAAAAGGTGCAGCTCAAAACCACATTCAGATACCCCTGGGGCAACACCGTACGCAGAGTCACCCCTGAACAGCCACAAAACAGCCATAAATCTATGCAGAAGGTACCATAAAACCCGGTGATCAAAGGAAGCGAAAGCAGCACAGGATGTGGAGGCTACCATAAAATCCGATGATCAAAGGATGAGAAAGCAGCTCACAATGCAGAGGGTACCATAAAACCCGACGATCAAAGAAAGCGAAAGCGGCATGGAGTGTGGAAGCTACCATAAAACCCGACGATCAAAGGAAGCGAAAGCAGCATGGAATGTGTAGGCTACCATAAAATCCGATGATCAAAGGAAGTGAAAGCCGCTCACAATGCAGAGGGTACCATAAAACCCGACGACCAAAGAAAGCGAAAGCGGCATGGAGTGTGAAGGCTACCATAAAACCCGATGATCAACGGAAGCAAAAGCAGCATGCAATACGGAGGGGAATTTCTGTTCCAACGTGGGTTTGGTACAGCAACAGAGGGAAAAGCCAATGCAGAATCAACCACCTTTGCACAGCAGGAAAAATAAGCCAGGCATAGACACGTGTGCGATCAGCCTCTAATAAAAGTCTACTAAATAAGAAAAATTAGGAAGTGTTCCATGGAAGAAAATAATAAACATCCTAACTGATATTTCCTAGTCCTAACTCCGTCCGGTCTTCTTCACAGTCAGAGAGAGAGAGAGAGAGAGAGAGAGAGAGAGAACAGAGAACAGTAAGGTTACCCCTCCCCCAAAAAAACCTCCACCTCTTGTATACGTGACAAACCGCATGTAGCATCCTCAATATATTGATCACCTAATAGATATTCCCAAACTCTTTTGAATTAGGAATAATACCCTCCCTTCTTTGGCAAGAAAAACGTGCCCAAACACATCATTGGTTCTATGTGAATTGGGTAACGTTAGCATACACAAACAACAATTTAACATGAAAGACACTGCAGCCTTGGCCAGCCTGAAAAATCAACAGTGGCTGAACTTAGCCTAACTCAAACAGGACACAGTATCTTATTCCAAGACACTGAAAGGCTGGACAACACATCCAATCACCATGTCAGATCACACAAGGAGGCCATTGAAATTCATAAGCACAAACACAATTTCAACAGGAAAGAAGAGAGTTTAAAAATAAATAGGGCATGGTTTCCTGTTCCGAAAAACACAAAATGCTCTACAGCTGACAAAATGCTCTACAGCTGACAATAGCACTACAGATAAAATTAGAATTTTAACAGCCAATCCACATACAAAAGAACCTCCTCAGGAAACAGGAAACAATCCACAGGCAAAAGAACCTCCTCAGGAAAGCTCCTCCATTAGCACGTCCATAGCCTGGGGAACTCCTACAAGATAATGACTCAGCCCCACCCCACCTTCCGGAGTAAATATAAATTACCTGCCTACCATTTTTCTGCTCACCTTGACCCAGAGAGTCCTCCGTCTTTCTGTGTTATACCTCTGAGGATGCCAGTCACAGCTACTGGCGAAACGTCAGGTTCTACCATGCCAAGACCACGGCCACCCAACCCGGGAAATCTACAGCCACTAACAATTCCGCTTCTTTCATGACTGAAGTGAGACACTCATGAAACATAACAGGAAGGAAGGCACATGTAGATGACTGATACCGAATCGGACCGTTTGGTCCATCAAGTTCAGTATTGTCAACTCAGGCTGGCAGCTGCTCTCCAGGATCTCAGGCTGAAGCCTTTCACCTCACCTCCTGCCTGATCCTTTCCCAGTGGCGATGGCGGGGATTGCATCTGGGACACATGAATGTATGAAGCTGCCTTCGAACGAATCAGAGCCTGGGTCTGTCGAGGTCAGTATTGCCTACTCAGGCCGGCAGCAGCTCTCTGGGGTCTCAGGCGGAGTTCGCAGCCCGCCCGCCCTTGCCCGACCATTCCTAGCAGCCGCTCGGGCTCACCTTCCAGCTGCCGGCGTTCGAGCTCCCGTTGGAAGGTGTCTTTGCGCAGCTTGGCCGCCTTGGCCGACCGGAGGTAGAGGTAAGCCACGTCGCCGTCCCTCTGGATGCCGTGGTACTGAAGGGTCTCGTGGTCTTGAGGAAGCCTCTGACTGACCACCCACTGTTGAACGCTGGGCGGGAAGCCATAGTGGAGGAAGACCTAGGCCAGCAGAAAAAAGCCAGGCTGCGGTTGAACGTGGAGAAAAACACCGGCACCGGTCTGTGCGCGTCCGAAGTGACGTCAAATCGCAGCTGACTTACAGTGAAGGGACAAAGCACCATTTACGTTGTTTTGGAACGCCTACTGACTAAAAACAGGCTAAGTCGGGGGTCCCCAACTTTTCTGAGCCTTTGGGCTGCTTTGCAATTCCGACACAGCGCAGTGCGTACCTGTGTTCCCTCTAAGCTGAGTGAGTGTGAGCTAGCTCACAGTTTTTTAGCCTCCGGCTCACAGATTTTTGTCTCCGCTCGGGAAGGAGGGCTCCAGCGCAAACTAATCTGTGCAGTAGGCCAAATCGCTCCCTCACATCTTTAATGCCAGTAGCTCACAAAGTAGAATTTCTGCTCCCAGGATTCCACAGCTTAGAGGGGGCATTGGTGGGGACAGCCACAAAATGGCTGCCAGCGGAGGCAGAGCCAGTCACAAAATGGCTGCCACCAGAGGCGGGGCTAGCAACAAAATGGCTGCCGCCGGAGGTGGAGCCCGCCTCAAAATAGCTACCTCAAGAGCCAGAGCCCACCTCAAAATGGCTCTCTCAGTTTACCTTCAGTCACACAGTGAAGATCTCCGTGCCGTGGTGGTAGCTGCTCCTAAAGCAACATTTTAAAAAATTTCTCCACAGCCAACCAGATCACCAGTGGACAATCAAAAGCCTTGCTGGGCCAAAGTTCCACCTGACCCTGCTCATTTTCTAAAAACCCTCAGTGGGTTGAGTATCCCTGAGAAGACTGCTGTGTGACTCAAAAGCTGGCTTTTCTAAATCCACCAGTTGGCCCAGTAAAAAGCTCTGTGTTTCCTCACACCAAGCCGAAAATCTATAGTTAAGCCCCCCTGCTACCTTCCTTCAAGTTTTCCGGTATTTTAAGTACCACACAACCAAGACCAATCGGGGCACATACTTCAGACCTGGTGCTGGTCAAGCATTTCTCCATGAGAGCCAGAAACTTGCTATGTCAAGAGGAAACAAAAAGCCACAATCCGTGTAAATCCGCTTGCTGCGTTCTACACGGATCTCTCTCTCACACACACTTTCTACGAGTACAGACTTCCGACGGCCAAAATCGCACGTGCGTGATGAAGCACGGGGAAAACTGAAAAATGGTTGTAACGCAATGTTCCCTCTAAGCTGTGGAGTTTTGTGAGCAAAAATTCTACTTTGTGAGCTACTGGCATTAAAGTTGTGAGCGAGCGGTTGGGCTACTGCATAAATTAGTTTGCTCTGGAACCCACCTTCCTGAGCCGAGACAAAAATCTGTGAGCCGGAGGCTAAAAAACTGTGAGCTGGCTCACACCAGCTCAACTTAGAGGGAACACTGGTTGTAAGTCCTACGTAGGCACTGATTGGTTCAAAAATCCCATGCGCGTTTAAGTGCCTCTCCGTTTTCACGCACACACATCGGAAGTGGGGGGGGAACGACTGATGGCGGCACACGTGAACTCACTCAAAGGCCACATGGTGACACCAAAAATTATTGCAGAGGTTCTTTTCCCCTCTCCCAATTGCCCTGGGGCCAGCCCCAGGTGTCTGGGCGCCCTAGGCAGGACAGCCTGGGGCGCCCGCCCCACAGGGGATGCCAACCTCCCGGTGGGGCCTGGAGATGGCCCAGCACCATTTTCCTGGGCACCTCGCAGCTGCGAGGCGCCCAGGAAAGCTGGGGAAGGGACAGAGTTAGAACCCTCACCCCTTCCCTCCTGGCGCTGGCTTTTCTGGGCGCCTCACAGCTGCGAGGTGCCCAGGAGAGCCGAGGAAGGGCGGGGTTAGAACCCTTGCCCCTTCCCTTCCAGCGGTGGCGCCAGCTCTCCAGGGAAGGGGTGGGGTTAAGCCCCTCGCCCCTTCCCTCCCAACGGCGGCGCCGGCTCTCCTGGGCGCCTTGCAGCTGTGAGGCGCCCAGGAGAGCTGGGGAAGGGGCGGGGTTAGAACGCCCGCCCCTTCCCTCCCAGCGGCGGCACTGGCTTTTCTGGGTGCCTCGCAACCGCAAGGCACCCAGGAAAGCCGGGGCTGCCGGAGCTGGGCGGGAAGGGGGGCTTTTCACGGGGGGGGGGAATGGGGGCATTTTGGCGCTCCTGCAGGGCCAGCGCCCTAGGCGGCGCCTAGCTCGCCTAGTGGGTGAGCCAGCCCTACTTCTATTATGTAATGAAGCACCCGACCCTTTACGGTGACGCACTGGCTAAAAGGTAAGAACTTCTAAGCCCCACAGATTTCAATGGGAGATAAGATGACACCCTGGCTGAGACATGTAGGGGGAGAGGCGTAGCTGGTGGGTGAGCCAGCATGGGCAATGCCCCTCTTTGCCACTTTTGTGGCAAAGCCAGAAGGAACGCATGGCCTCTGTCTTTCCTCTCAGGTACAGACAGGACTGCACAGGGATTCAGAGAAGATATAGCTCTGTCTCTCTTTCTCTCCTGTAATGCCCCTGGATAAATCAATGGTGCGACCCCATTTGGAGTACTGTGTACAGTTCTGGTCACCACACCTCAAAAGGATATCATAGCATTGGGAAAAGTGCAGAGAAGGGCAACTAGAATGATAAAAGGGTTGGAACACCTTCCCCTGTGAAGAAAGGTTAAAGCACTTGGGGCTCTTTAGCTTGGAGAAACGACGGCTGAGGGATCACACGATCAAGGTTTACAAGATTATGCATGGGATAGAGCAGGTGGAGAAAGAAGTACTTTTCTCCCTTTCTCACCATACAAGAACTCTCGTGGGCACTCCATGAAATTGCTGAGCGGTTGGGTTAGAACGGATAAAAGGAAGTCCTTCTTCACCCAAAGAGTGATTAACACATGGAATTCACTGCCACAGGAGGTGGCGGCTGCAAGCATGGATGGCTTCAAGAGGGAATTAGATAAGCATATGGAGCAGAAATCCATCAGTGGCTATTATCCACAAGGTCTAGATAGGAACTCTCAGCCTGGGGCCAGTGATGCTCTGTATTCTTGGTGCTTGGGGGTGGGGTCAACAGTGGGAGGGCTTCTAGTGTCCTGGCCCCACTGCTGGACATCCTGATGGCACCTGGTATTTTTGGCAACTGTGTGACAGAATGTTGGACTGGATGGGACATCGGCCTGATCCAACACTGGCTTCTCTTGTGTTCTTATAAGAGGGAATTGGATAAACATATGGAACAGAGTTCCATCAGTGGCTATTAGCCACAATAAGGTACAGACAGGAATTGTCAGTCTGGGGCAAGTGATGCTATGTTTTCTTGTTGCTGGGGGGGGTCAACAGTGGGAGGGCTTCTAGTGTCCTGGCCCCACTGATGGACCTCCTGATGGCACCTGGCATTTTTGGCCGCTGTGTGACAGAGTGTTGGACTGGATGGGACATCGGCCTGATCCAACACTGGCTTCTCTTATGTTCCCCTAAAAAAACTGAAATGATTGCACTTTTAATTTCGTTGTGCTATGTACAATGACAATAAAGTATTATTATATTATTAATTCATCTTCCTGCACGCAAAACCCAGTCCCTCCTAAGCTCCCGCAGCTGCAAAACCCGAGACCACCCTGCGCCTTGCAATTGAGCCTGAGGGGTTCGATCCCGCCAGTCCCCACAACTGGGCCCATACCATGTCTTTGAGGGAAGCCAAGGTCATGCAAGGTCGGACTTTCAGATAGATGGGCACGGTAGCCATGCGGGCATCCTCCACGCCCACCCACAGCCTAGGAGAAGAGAGGAAAGGGAAAAAGTTAGGAAGGCCTTCGCCTCTCCACCCCGCCAGCCTGCAGTACAACATCCCTTTTCCTGGACAGCTTTTTCTTCGCGGGGGGAAAGGGGAGCCTGTTGCTTTAAGTACCTCAAAGCAGAAGAACAGGATCTAAGCTGGTGGGGAGGGCAGGACTGTCTAGGGGAGGGGGAAACGTCAGGTCTTTCGCCTTGGATTAGCTGAGTCCCCGTCTATCACCAACAAGGCTGCCTTCCGGGATTAGAACTCGGGGTCTGGAAGGCATGAAGCTGCCTTATACTGAATAGCAAAAAGCCGCGTAGCACCTTTAAGACTAAAAACTTTATTGTCGCATAAGCTTCCGAGGAACACAGCTCTCTTTGTCAGATGCATCTGACGAGGAGAGCTGTGTTTCTTTGTTTTGTTTTGTTTTTTTATTATTACTTTTTAAGAGACAGCGACGACAATAAGCATTTGAGTCGTAACGTGGGCAAAAACAGGCGATAAGGATCCAGTCACCTCAAAACACACTGAAAAGCAGAGGAAAAACTATTCTCACGTTTTGAGTATCAACCTATGAAAAAGGTAAGAAATTATGATGGTTGCGCTACCTCTGATTAATAAGGCAAATGAGATCACTAGTCTTAGAACCGGAGCTCGGGTATAGAAGAGTCCTGTACTTGTTTTCCGTAAAAACTTTTTATTAATAGGATATTTAACACGTTCCAAATCATTTAACAATCTTAAGCATATCCTTTACAAATTTCCCCTTCCCCCCCTCCCTTTTGGTTTCCCGCAATGCTTCACCCCGTTTTCTTTTCCACTCCATATTCAGTAACACTGAATCTCATCGATTGTTCAATCTTCCATAAAAACTTCTTCCTTAATTCAATCTAATCTATAGGTAACATTTTAACAATTATTCACTCATTACTCTCTCTTACTACTTAATAATTCTCAAAGCAAAGTAACTTATTCCTTACATCCCAGTTCATTTCAAGATCATCTTTAAAGTCTTTCCATTCTATCAAAAATTCTCCATCATCTTTACCATTAAGCTTGTCAGTTTGTCCATTTCTACCATAAACAGTATTTTCTTAATCCAGTCCCATTTTTCGGGTATTTTGTCTTGTTTCCAAAATTGCGCAAATGTCATCCTTGCTGTTGTGATCAAATACCATAACAATGTTCTCTTTGTTACATTCACTGCTTCCATTTTAAGACCTAAAAGCAACATTTCAGGTTGTTTTTCCAGTGTGCACTTCAGAATCTTCTGGATCTCATTATGAACCTCAGTCCAGTAAGCTGCTGCTCTATCACAAGGCCACCACACATGATAAAATGAGCCCTCCTTTTTTTTACATTTCCAACATTTGTTAGACATACTCTCATTCAGGGCTATTTTGGGGCAGGAATGCACAGGAACGGAGTTCCGGCTAGCTCCCGAGTTGGCCACGCCCAGCAGGAACTCATTAGCATAACAGGCCACACCCAACAGCAGAAACTAATTAGGATTGGCTACATTAGGGCTGTGTGGCCTAACATGCAAAGGAGTTCCTGCTCCAAAAAAAAGCCCTGGGTTTTGACAACAAGAAAGGTAAACAGAATAAGAAGCAAAAAGTGGGTGTGGCTGGATGACCACACTTGTGGCAACACGGGGTATGTGGCCTAATATGCTAATGAGTTTCTGTTGCTGGGTGTGGCCTAATATGCTAATGAGTTCCTGCTGGGCTTTTTCTACAAAAATAGCCCTGCTCTCATTCATATTAGCAATTTTTTGGGGGGGTCATATACCATCTAGACATCATTTTATAACAGTTTTCTTTCACATTAACACATGTTGAAATTGTAATTGACTTTTTCCACAGGCCCTCCCAAGAAGACATAGCTATTTCTCTATTTATATTTATAGCCCATTTCACCATCTGTTCTTTTACAATCTCATCAGCAGTATACCATTTTAACAACACTTTGTAAATTTTTGAAATCATTTTTTTCCCCTCCTCTGCCCACACACCTTCAATTTCGTTATTTTCCTCTCTAAAACCATAATTTTTTTTTGTCAACCTTATATAAATCATAAATCTGTCTGTAATTTAACCAGTCATATTCAAATTGCCGAGCGCCGAAGAAGGCCAAGTGCCGAAGAATAGATTCTTTTGAACTATGGTGCTGGAGAAGACTCTTGAGAGTCCCTTGGACTGCAAGGCGATCAAATCATTCAATCCTAAAAGAAATCAACCCAGACTGTTCCCTGGAAGGCCAGATCCTGAAGCTGAAGCTCAAATACTTTGGCCACCAAATGAGAAGGGAGCATTCACTGGAGAAGACCCCGATGCTGGGAAAGATTGAAGGACAAAGAAGAAGGGGACGGCAAAGGATGAGATGGTTAGACAGTGTCATCGAGGCAACGAACATGAAATTGAGCAAACTTCAGTGGACAGCGGAAGACAGGAGGGTCTGGAGTAATCTTGTCCATGGGGTCGTGAAGAGTCGGACTCAACTGTGTGACTGAACAACAACAAATTCAAATTGCAGCTCTTCTCTAGTTCTCATCACAAAACTATTTCCTTCTGTCTTCAAAAGATCTCCATAAGGTATCCAATCTTCACCTTTATGCCTTGAAATTGGTTTGATTACTTCAGCTGGTACTATCCATAATGGTCTTGTTTAAAAAAAAAAATCTTTTATATCTCATCCAAGTCATAAGCAATGTTCTCCTTATAAAGCGGTGTTTAAAAAAACTGTCCATTTTGTGTTTTTCGTACCATAGGTAGGCGTGCCATCCAAATTTACGGTCATGACCTTCCAACGCCAACATTTTTCTATTATCCAGACGGACCCATTGGGCCAACCAAGTTAGACACACCGCATCATGGTACAATTTAAAATTAGGTAGCTGAAATCCACCTCTTTCCTTTGCATCACATAGATTTTTCATTTTGATCCTAGGTTTTCTTCCAAACAAATTTTGAAATTTCTTTCTGCCATAAGTTCAGCACTTTAGAGTCTTTCATTATCGGAATTGTCTGGAACAAAAACATTAAACGCGGTAAAATATTCATCTTAACTACCGAAATTCTTCCCAATAATGACAAGTTCAAAGTATCCCACTTTTTAATATCTTGTTGAATTCTAGACCAAGTCTTTTTGTAATTATTCTTAAACAAGTCAATATTTTTCATTGTCAACTCTATTCCTAAATACTTTGTTTTATTCACCACTTCGCATTGTGTTTTTTCTTGTAATTCCAGCTGTTTCTCTTTTGTCATATTCTTACATAATATCTTTGTTTTATTTTTGTTCACATAAAATCCTGCCAGGTCTCCAAATTCTTTAATCTTCTCCATCAAGACTGGTAGATTGTTTGTTGGATCTTCAATCAAAAACATTACATCATTCGCGAATGCCCTATACTTATAGGTAAAACCTCCAACTGTAAGTCCCTTTACTTCTTTGTCTCCTCTTATTTTTGCCAATAATACTTCCAAGACCCAAATAAACAATAAAGGAGATAGTGGGCAACCTTGCCTTGTCCCTTTTTGAACTTTGATGTGATCCGTCATTTCTTTGTTTACGTTTAATGCTGCTTTTTGTTCGGAGTAGATCGCCCTAATTACATTTAAAAAGGGCTGCCCAATGTCCATTCTTTCCATCAGTTGAAACATAAAGTCCCAGTTTAAGTTATCAAAGGCTTTCTCTGCATCTACAAATAAAAAGGCAACTTCCTTGTCTGGGTGCTTGACTTAATATTCAATAGCATCTATCACCATCCTTAAATTGTCCCTGATCTATCTATTTGGTAAAAATCCGGCTTGTTCTTCAGATATAGCGCCTTTTAAATAGTTCTTTAATCTTTCAGAAATTATTTTGGCAAACAATTTATAATCATTATTGAGTAAAGAAATTGGTCTGTAATTCCTTACGTCTGTTAAGTCTTGTCCCTCTTTTGGTATGAGAGATATATTGGCCTCCTTCCATGTCTCTGGTATTACTTTAGTCGCCTGTATTTCATTGACCAAAATTTCAAAAGTTGGGGTTAACTCCTCTTTTAATTTTTTATAAAATTTTACTGTAAATCCATCTGGACCTGGAGCTTTCCCCAACTTAGCATCATCTATTGCCTTATAAATTTCTTCTTTTTGAATTGGGGCATTCAACATTTCCTTAATTTTTTCTTCCAACTTTGGAATTTCCACCAAGTCCAAATACTTTTTTATTTTTTCAGAGTCAACATTTTTTTTTGAAATAACTTCGCATAATACTTAAAAAAGGCTCTTTTTAAACCAATCATGTCCACAATTTCTTTGCCCTCTTGGATGATTATGTTTATTAGCCTTTTCTCTCTCCGATTTTTCAATTGCCATGACAGAAATTTTCCTGGTTTATTTGCTCCCTCAAAAGATCTTTGTTGTAGCTTCTTTAAGTTCCAATATAGTTCCCAGTTAAGTATCACATTCAATTGCTCTTGCAAAATTTGGATTTCTTTAATAATTTTCTTTTTTCCTGGTCTCCTCTTCAATTCTTTTTCTTTTTGCAAATTTTTTTCTTGTAATTCCTTTTGTTGTTTTACACTCTGGTTTTTTCCCAACGCATTCAACGAAATAAGTAACCCTCTCATTACCGCCTTATATGCATCCCAAACCGTCTGTATTGTAACATTTTGAGTCAAATTCATTTGAAAAAATAACTGTTTCTCCTTACATAATGTCTCAGTTAAGCTCTTCTTATCTAATAAATCTTCGTTTATTCTCCAATGAAATTGTTTCACCTTTTCTTTTGATGTCCAAATCACCGGGTTATGGTCAGATTTAATCTTTGGCAGAATCTCCACCTTCTGAATCTTCAGCGCCATTTCACCAGACATCCAAATCATGTCTATTCTAGAGAAAGAATTGTGATGATTGGAGTAAAAAGTAAAATCTTTGATTTTAGGACTCCATTTTCTCCAAACATCTTCCAATTTCTCTTGTTCCATCAATTTAAATTTTTTTTTGGTAATTTCCCCACCCTCTCGTCTTTCTTTACTGATTTCCTGTCCAAGTTGTTGTTTACTGTACCATTAAAGTCACCTGCCAGGATTATCTGCTCGTAATTCAGTAAGTCTAGTTCCTTCATCAAGTCCTGGAAAATTTTTTCCTTAGCTCCATTAGGTGCATACAAGTTTACTACCAATGTCTTTTTCTGAAGCAATGTAATTTCAACTCCAACCCTCTTTGTCACTAAATATTTGTATTGGATTCAGTTCTTTATTTACATAGGTCACAACTCCCTTGTGTTTTTTTCTCTGCCAATGAATAAAATTCTTCCCCTAATTTTCTGTTAATCAAATACTTATTGTCTCATTTTTTGATATGTGTTTCTTGCAAACAAATAATATTTGATTTTTGTTTTCGCAACCAATGATTTATTAAATTTCTTTTGGAGGGTGAATTGAGTCCATTTACATTCCATGATAATAATTTGTAATCCATCATGTCATTTCTTTAAATATCTCCAAAATCTTCTATGTTTTCTGCCTTAAACCTATACATATCTCCCAAAGTCTTAATCGTATGTCTCTTCGCATTATAGGTAAAGGACAGTCCGTATGGTATTTCCCATCTGAATCTAATAGTAAGCTGCTTCAATTTGTCGACCAACTTTTTGTATTTCTTTCTTTCTTGCAAAATCATTCTTGGGAGTTCTCTCATTATTATGATCTTTTAACCATCAATTTCCAATGCTTTAGTAAGTTGTTTTTTGAAAACATCCTCTTTCATCTTTCTTGTTACAAATGGCACAATCACATCTCTTGGCAAATTTTTTCTCTGAGCATATGCAGAATTTATTCTGTGAATCAAGTCAACAATCTGATTCCAATTCTCCTTGGTCTTCTCCCAGAAATTCAGTCAAAGCTGTCGTCACTGTCATACGTATATCTTCATCCATCTTTTCTTCAATCCCTCTTAACCTCAGATGGTTTGACATCGCTCTATACGCCATCATTGCCTCCAGTCTCCGATTACCTTGCAGAGTTGTCTCCATTTTTTTGTCTATATCCTGTGTTTTTTGCACCAGATCAGTAGATTTTGTTACCAGGTCTTGCACTTTACTCTGTCTCTGCCACTTCTTTCGTAATTACAGCCCTTTCTGCTAACAACAACTCTTTAAGAGCTGCCACATTTTTTCTTGAACTTCCTCTAAACCGCTCCAGCTGTTTTTCCATTTGTTTTTCGAACTGCTGTTCTACATGTTTCACCAATCCTTGGATCGCTTCCATCAGTCTCTTTTCCATTGATTCCAATGCAGCTTGCCACTCTCTCTCTTCCTTCCCTGCCATACTTGGACTCACAACCCTAAACAAAGACAAAGAGCAGTTTCGTCTGTGAGTCCGAGTCCTGTACTTGTTTTGATTATTATAGGCCCCGGTCACACGGAGAATTTGCCGCGCGAAAGGCACGGATGCTGGGCGGATTTTCGGGGCACGATCACACCGCAACGCCTGGAAAGCCAACCCGTGGCGTCCGGCCGAAGATGCGCAGTTTAAAAAGTACCCGCAAAAATCTACTAGAAAATGGTTTGCCACGGGCTGCAGACATTTGGTGAGATCACGCCGGCACGTGCCTATTCCTGCTGCCCATCCTCTTTGCAGCGCGTGCCGAAGGACGAAACCCCGGTGCGCCGCGGTCGCGTCTGATCACATAATGGCGGATTGGAATGCGACGGCGCAAATAGCCACGCCTCCCCGCCGTGTTTTCCGGCACGTGTGGCCGGGGCCATAATAGAGAACGACAAGAAAAGCCGAGAAGAGTAAAGCAGTATTAGTAGGAAGAGCGGTGTTTCTCAAAAGCTTACGCAACAATAAAGTTTGTCAGTCTTAAAGGTGCTATGCAGCTTTTTACTATTTTGCAGCAACGGGCTAACGGGACTGAATTCCTCTGGACTTATATTGAATGAGAACCTCGGTCCATCAAGATAGATCCTTGTGGGTCGCCGCGTTAGTCTGCCTGTAGTGGCAGAAAAGAGCCAGAGTCCAGGGGCACCTGAAAGACTAACAAAATATGTGGCAGATTCCCCGCTCCTCCACATGCAGCTGCTGGTATGACCTTGGGACAGTCACAAGTTCTCCCAGAGCTGTTCCCCTCCCCCCAGCTTTCAAGAGTCACCTGGTCTCTGAGGAAGTGAGCCGTGACTCACGAAAGCTCTTCCCCTGCCACATATTTTGTTAGTCTTTCAGGTGCCACTGGACTTTTTTTATTGGTCCATCAAGGTCAGCCTCGTCTACTCAGACCGGCAGCGGCTCTCCAGGGTCTCAGGCGGAGGTCTTTCACATCACTTACTACCTGGTCCTTTTAGCTGGAGACGCCGGGGATTGAACCTGGGACCTTCCGCATGTAAAGCAGAGGCTCTGCCACTGAGCCACATACCCCCTCCCCATAGGGTCTTCTAAAGCAGTGGCGCTCAGACTCCTTGAGTTGGGGGCACCTTCTGAACGTTCCATACCTTGACACACTCCCCCAGCCCACCCACGCCTATGACTTGTTCCACAGGGTGGTCTGTGGTGATTTTGGCATAGTGGTTAAGTGGGCAGATTCTAATCTGGGAGAACCGGGTTTGGTTCCCCACTCCTCCACTTGCAGCTGCTGGATGACCTTGGGCAAGCCATAGTCCTGTCAGAACTGGAAAAAGAATAGTTCTTGGGAAAAGAGCAGTTTCTGTCAGAGCTCTCTCAGCCCCACCTGCCTCCCAGGGTCCCTGTTGTGGGGAGGGGAAGGGAAAGGAGTTTGTCAGCCGCTCTGAGACTCCCTTGGGTAGTGAAGGGCGGGGTATGAATCCAATCTCTGCCTCTTCCCTTCTTCTCTTTTCCTGCATCATGGAGTGTAGCCTTAGGACTGCATATATCTGTGGGTTGGAGTTTTAATCCCACCCTTGGGATCAGAGAGGAACAGAACATCTCTCGTCCCCCCCACCCCAAACTCTACACAAGAAACCATCAGAGTAGATTAAAGCCATTACTTCAGAAGGAGAAGAAGAAGAGATTGGATTTCTACCCCGCCTTTCACTACCCAAAGGAGTCTCAGAGCGGCTCACAAACTCCTTTCCCTTTCCCTCCCCACAACAGACACCCTGTGAGGTAGGTGGGGCTGAGAGAGCTCTGACAGAAATTGCTCTTTTTCAAGAACAGCTCTGACAGAACTGTGGCTTGCTCAAGGTCATCCAGCCAGGTGCAAGTGGAGGAGTGGGGAATCAAACCTGGTTCTCCCAGATTAGAGTCTGCACACTTAATTATTACACCAAACTGGCTCTCTTCTTCACACTGGTTCTCCCAGATTAGAGCCCGCGCACTTAATCACTACTCCAACCTGGCTCTACTTCACACAATGAAGAAGAAGAGATTGGATTTATACCCCACCCTCCACAATCTCCCTTTCCTTCCTCTCCCCACAACAGACACCCTGTGAGGCAGGTGGAGCTGAGAGAGCTCTTCTGAGGACAGCTCTTGAGAGAACAGCTCTGGGAGAACTTGTGACTGTCCCAAGGTCATACCAGCAGCTGCATGTGGAGGAGCAGGGAATCAAACCCGGTTCTCCCAGATTAGAGTCCGCGCTCCTAACCACTACACCAGACTGGCTCTCTGACTAGCCAGCGTGTGGAACGCACTGCCACAAGATGTGGCGATGCCCAATGGCTTAGATGAATTTGAAAAGGGGATTTGACTAATTCATGGAGGACAGCATTTATCTCTGGGTGTTAGCTACATTGGCTGAATGGGATTCAGAGGCAGATGCAAACTCAAGGCAGGGAATCATTCTTTCCCCATCAGAGAATAACATCCCTGCCGGCGGCTGGGAGCTGAGTCAAGTCCTCCAGGGCTTGTTGCAGACCCCCTTGACCCACTTCAGCCTGGCTGGAGGGGCTCCTAGGGCTGCAATCCCACATTCCAAGAGTTGCAGTCCTCAAACAGAGAAGCTTCAAGGGGAAGTTCCAATGTGAGATTGCTGAACGTGAATTCATTCACAAATTCAGAACAATGGACTCCTCCCCCCAGGGCTGAACAGGGACCTAGGATTCTTATCTCACTATAGAAGCTAATTTTCTAGCCCCCAGCACTTCTCCCCTGCTCTAATCAAGCTGGTTACATTTTGCATTGTATGTTTGCATCCGAGTCCCTTCTTCGCAACACCCCTCCGGCCTCCCGACTGGTATATAAGGACTCGGGGATCTCCTTTCCCACTTGTACCCAACAAAGGGAGCCTGGACTCTTGGAAGCTAGACCCCAGAAATCACTTTTGGTTTCCAAGAGGCTGCTGGACTCCAATCTCACATTTCCCGAAAAAGTGAAAACGAGCTCTCCGTCATTCCCCACTCTTATGCCATCACCTGATGTCTTGTTGGGGGTCAGCCTCTTCCTTCACCTGCACCGCGAGCGGGACCCGTTGCTCTGCCAGCCAGAGGGCACACTGCTGGGCCGTCTTCTCATCCCCTCCTCTGATGGCCGCGGCCAGCTTCAGGGCCTGCTGCTCTGCTAGGAACGAGAAAAGGCCTGGGTTGGTGTGGCTTTATAGTGGGAGCACGCTCACCTGTGGAACTCATGAACACACGAAGCTGCCTGTAATGATTTCTTGTTTTGGTGTGTGGGTTTCTTTAAATGTGTAGTTTGACTGCAGTAATGTAAGGAGAGTGATAGAGGGAGACAAGTGGGATGTGATTGGCTGATGACTGAGAATGTGGGAGGAGAGAGGTCTCTGAGGTGATTCTGTGTTCTTGAAGAGACGAGTGTGGAGAGTTTTTGTGAGAGTCTGTATGACAGAGGAAGCAGCTGGAGTTTAGTTTAGCCTGTGTGGCTATATATGAGCAAAAGAGTTCAGCTTGTGTGGCTATAGGAGCAAGAGAGTTCAGCCTGGGTGGCTATATATGAGCAAGAGAGTTCAACCTGTGTGCTATATATGAGCAAGAGAGTTCAGCCTGTTGTGGCTATAGGAGCAAGAGAGTTCAGCCTGTGTGGCTTTAGGAGCAAGAGAGTTCAGCCTGTGTGGCTATATATGAGGGAGAGATAAGCCTGTCGGAGTAGGGTTTTGGTGTGTGAGAGACTGTGTGTGACACTAAGCTTTGTCAGTTATATTTTTTCTTCAACAACAGTTCAAAAAATACCCAGAAACCTATTGTGTTCCTTTATAAATAAATCATTATTTGTTTAAACTTGTCCCAGAAATCAGAACAGTCCTTCCTCAGGGCCACATAGTCCTCTGAAGCACCCAGACACTGGGTCATTCTACCAAAATAGAGAGATGTGGGATATTTAATTCCTGGTGGCAGCACAAATCTACTAAGTTCAAGTACACAGAGTGTGTTTTAAAGGGGAAACAGTCTCCTGAATAAGCAGGATGACACACTGCCTTCTACTGAATCAGACCTGCCACTGAGTAAAAATAAATGCTAATAACACCCAATTACTAAAACTGGTGTGCAGTTTGGTAGTTCTTCAGCTAAATACACACACGAAGCTGCCTTCTACTGAATCAGTCCCTCGGTCCATCAAGATCGGTATTGTCTACTCAGACTGGCGGCAGCTCTCTGGGGTCACAGGCTGAGAGATCTGCTCTTTCTCAGCTCTGCAAGATATAGAACAACCTGGGGAGGTTGTTCTATAATCACGGGGCTACCGTTGAAAAGGCCCCGTCTCACATGCCCAACAAACTAGACTCACAGTTAATCTTTCCAAGGATGCAACAGCGAGATTTTTGCTGAAATAGTAAAAACAAATCCTCAGGCTGGCTTTGTTCATTTGTTCAACCCATTTGAGGCCGTGAGTCCGGGGCCTCAAGTTGCAGGGCCTTTTGGAGGCATCGATTTTCAAACTGAGTGAATTATGAGGCAGTCTGGATTGGGACAGGGCACGAGGCAAAGGACACTTAAGTCCTGCCAAGGTGCTGGGAGCTGTGGAAATGCACCGGTCTCCTCTGATAGTTGTCAGGAATGAAAACATGCACTTCATGCCGCCAAATATTAAAAGCCCCCAGAGTAAAATCAATTTCAACTGATCAACAAATGCCAATCACCCAAAGAGGGATTACTTCTTCACCCAAAGAGTGATTGACACATGGAATTCACTGCCACAGGAGATGGTGGTGGCTACAAGCATGGACGGCTTCAAGGGGGAATTAGATAAACATATGGAGCTGAGGTTCATCAGTGGCTCTTAGCCACAAGGTATAGATAGGGACGCTCGGTCTGGGGAAAGTGATGCTCTGTATTCTTGGTGCTTGGGAGTGTCAACAGTGGGAGGGTTTCTAGTGTCCCGGCCTCACTGCTCGACCTCCTGATGGCCCCTGGTATTTTTGGCCACTGTGTGACACAGAGTGTTGGACTGGATGGGCCGTTGGCCTGATCCAACACTGGATTCTCTTACGCTCTTACGCTGTTAGGTGCGGCTCCTTACCTGAAGGCCTGGTGGAAGAGCTTCATTTTACAGGCCTTGCAGAACTGTAAAAGGTCCCACAGGGCCCTGATCTCTTCCGGGAGCTCATTCCACCAGTGTGGAGCTGCCACTGAGAAGGCCCTGGCCAATGACACTCTGGCATCTTCGGGGCCCGGGAGGGCCAAATGATTTTGAGACCCTGACCATAGTGCTCTCTGTGGAACAGGTGGGGAAAGGCAATCCCTCAGGTAGGTTGGTCCCTGACCACAAAGGGCTTTAAAGGTACGCACCAGCATCTTGAAGTGAATTCGGTACGCTATAGGCAGCCAGTGCCGTGCTTTTAGCGCAGGCCGGACGTGCTCCCACAAGGGGGAGACCCAAGAACAGCCTGGCCGCCGCGTTCTGCACCAGCTGAAGCTTCCGGATTTGAGACAAGGGCAGCCCCATGTAGAGAGTATTACAGTAGTCTAGTGATCATTTCATGGATCATTAATTTGACCATAAGTTTATGAGTGCTCAAGTGGTGGCTCAAGTGGTTAAGACACTGAACTGCAGGCTGTGGAAGGTCAGTAGTTCAGCAGTTCAAGACCCGTGAGTGCCGCATGACGGGGTGAGCTCCCGTCTCTAGTTCCAGCTCCTGCCAACCTAGCAGTTCGAAAGCAAGAAATTGCAAGTAGATAAATAGGTACCACTTCGGTGGGAAGGGAACAGCGTTCCGTGCGCCTTGGTGTTTAGTCATGCCGGCCACATGACCACAGAAACGTCTTTGGACAACGCTGGCTCTTCGGCTTTGAAACGGAGATGAGCACCGCAACCCTAGAGTCGGATTCGACTGGCTTTCAAGCAAGGGAACCTTTACCTTATGAGTGCTTGTATAGCTCCCATTCAGTTCAGTGGGGCCCGAGGATGAAAAAATCGTGATGGAGCAGGCCTCAGTACAGCAAGAGGAGCCTCCTCGCATCCCCAGGCAAAAGCAACTGGCAACGCCATCGCAGTTCACAGTAACACCTCCTGGCCCCCAAGACGCTTACCTTTTTGGGTTGCCTCCTCCATAAACAGCGTCCTGGCCGGCCTCACCCCAGAGCCGCAAAATCCAGAGGCTCCTTAAAACAGAAAGAATAAAAAAAAAATCAGCTTGCTGTGTCCTATTGGGCAGCGCCCATGACGCTGCGAACAATAAGGACCTCCGCCCTTCTCCCTTTCCTGTGCCGTTCGTGCTGCTCTATGCCCAGAAGAGGGCAAAACAACCCCCCCTCCAGGATCTCCAGCCAAACTGGCCTGGAGAAAAATCACTTCCTGACCCCAAAGTGGCGATCGGCATTTCCCTGGGCGTGTCAGGAAGGGCCACAAGAACTAAGCCCAGAGACAACCCTTCCTCCCATCCCTTCTCATGATCTGCCTACATTCACAGAATTGGCATTGCTGTCAGATGGACGTCTAGACTCTGTTTATAAAAACTTAAGGGCTCTTTAGCTTGGAGAAATGACAATTCAGGGGTGACACGATAGAGGTTTATAAAATTATACATGGGACAGAGAGGGTGGAGAAAGAAGTCCTTTGCTCCCTTTCTCACAAGATGAGAACTCAGGGGTGCTCGCTGAAATTGTTGAGCTACAGGCACAGAACAGATAAAAGGAAGTTCTCCTTCACCCAAAGAGTCATTAACATGGGGAATTTACTGCTGCAGGAAGTGGTGGTGGCTACAAGCATAGACGGCTTCAAGAGGGGATTGGAGAAACATACGGAGCAGAGGCCCAGCAGTGGCTATTCGCCACAAGGTATAGATGGAACGGAGCTGCGGTAGCTCAAGTGGTTAAGACGCTGAACTGCAGGCTGTGGAAGGTCAGGAGTTCAGCAGTTCGAGACCCGAGTGCTGCATGACGGAGTGAGCACCCGTCTCTAGTTCCAGGTCCTGCCAACCTAGCAGTTCGAAAGCAAGAAATTGCAAGTAGATAAATAGGTACCACTTCAGTAGGAAGGTAACAGCGTTCCGTGCACCTTAGTTTTTAGGCATGCCGGCCACATGACCACGGAAACGTCTTTGGACAGCGCTGGCTCTTTGGCTTTGAAACGGAGATGAGCACTGCAACTCTAGAGTCGGATCCGACTGGCTTTCGAGCAAGGGAACCTTTACCTTTACCTATAAATGGAACACCAGGGGCAGTGGTGCTGTCTTCTTGGTGCTTGGGAGGCAACAGTGAGAGGGTTTCTGGAGTTCTGGCCCCGCTGGTGGACCTTCTGATGGCCCCTGGGTTTTGGCCACTGTGGGACACAGAGTGTTGGACTGGATGGGCCACAGGCCTGATCCAACATGGCTTCTCCGATGCTCTCTTATTTCTTAAGGTCCTGTCGTTTTCCCTCATGCTACTTTGTGTTAAGTGCACTCAAGTCATTCCCAACTTAAGGCAACCCTCTGAACGAACATCTTCCAAAACATCCTCTCATTCACAGTCTTGCACAGGTCCTGCAGACTGAAGGCCATGGCTTCCTGGACGGAGTCAATCCGTCTACTGTCTACTGAGCCAGTTTGGTATAGTGGTTAAGAGTGGTGGACTCTAATTTGGGAGAACCGGCTTTGATTCCCCCCTCCTCCGCTTGCACCTGCTGGATGACCTTGGGCAAGCCACAGTTCTGACAAGAACTGTTCTTGAAAAAAGAGCAGTTTCTGTCAGAGCTCTTTCAGCCCCGCCAACCTCACAGGGTGTCTGTTGTGGGGAGGGGAAGGGAAAGAAGATTGTAAACCGCTCTGAGACTTCCTTGGGGAGTGAAGGGCGGGATATAAATCCAATCTCCTCTTCTTCTTCTTCTTCTAGTGTGACCTTGGGTCAATCACAAGTTCTCTCAAGAGCAGTTTCTGTCAGAGCTCTCTCAGCCCCACTTACCTCGCAGGGTGCCTGTTGTGGGGAGGGGAAGGGAAAGGGGTATGTAAGCTGCTTGGGTAGTGAAGGGCGGGGTATAAATCCAATCTCTTCTTCTTCTTCTACCTCACAGGGTGTCTGTTGCTAGGGGAAGGGAAAGGAGTCTGTAAGCCGCTCTGAGACTTCCTTGGGGAGTGAAGGGCGGGATATAAATCCAATCTCCTCTTCTTCTTCTTCTTCTAGTGTGACCTTGGGTCAATCACAAGTTCTCTCAAGAGCAGTTTCTGTCAGAGCTCTCTCAGCCCCACTTACCTCGCAGGGTGCCTGTTGTGGGGAGGGGAAGGGAAAGGGGTATGTAAGCTGCTCTCCTTCGGGTAGTGAAGGGTGGGGTATAAATCCAATCTCTTCTCTTCTTCCTCTCCATCCAGGGATGGTCAGCCCCAGTTAGTACCCGCCTGGTTTACTTAATCCCCCGTAATTCTGCTCCAGTTTAAATGATCTCTTACAGCCTATTGTACATTCTCGGGGAAACAGCAGCACTGACGTTCTGCTTTGTTTTCACAAGAGAGTCATGCAAGCCCGGTCAGCTGAGAAGAAGGGAGGTTTGCTTGATTTGCGAGTGAACTTTGGAAGGGAGGAAGAAACGGAGCCGGAACACGCCAGCTCAGCAAGTTCCTCTCGGGGCTTGATGACGGGTCGCCCGAGCTGGGAGAAGGGGTTTCGGCAGGGCCGTTCAGGCAGGCCGCCGCAGTACCCATCAGCCTCCACAACACGCATGCTCAGAGCCTAGGGTTGCCAATCTCCAGGGGCTGCCTGGAGCTCTCCTGGAATGACCCCTGATCTCCAGGCAACGGAGTTCAGCTCCCCTGGAGAAAGCAGCTGCTTTGGAGGGTGGAATTTATGGCATTATACCCTGTTGAGGTCCTGCCCCTCCCCAAACTCTTCCCTTCCAGGGCTCCAACACCCCCCGATCTCCAGGAATTTCCCAACCTAGAGCTGGCAACAACCCCATCAGAGCCACAGCATTAGATACCAGGTATGCGTTGTGGGCTCATGCCTGTCAAAAGTAGCCCAACCGCCTCTTTCAATGAGAACTGTCAGAGACCTCTTTAAATATCCCCGGGGGCCCCACTTTCCCACGAACTCCAGTACGTGGCCTCAGAGGCCGCTCTCTGTCTGAAATGTGGGGAAAATAGCACTGGCCTACCTTACAAGGCCGTTGTTAAGGACTGCAAGAAGAGACTACGGAGGGCTCCTTTGAAGGTACTCTGTGTGTGCTAAGCACGGAAGATGTCGTAGAAGATGTCGGGCCACCACTTTGGCGTAGTGGTTAGGAGCACAGACTCTGATCTGGGAGAACCGGGTTTGATTTCCCCACTCCTCTATTCGCACCTGCTGGATGACCTTGGGCAAGCCATAGTTCGGGCACAGCTGCCCTTGAAAAAGAGCGGTTTCTGAGGTGCTGCTGGACTGGAATCTGGCTCTTTGGATCTCAGGGGGTTTCCCACCCAGCACTGCTCCCTTCACTACCCAAAGGAGTCTCCTTTCCCTTCCCCTCCCCACAAGAGGCACCCTGTGAGGTCGGTGGGGCTGAGAGAGTTCTGACAGAAACTGCTCTTTTTCAAGGACAGCTGTGCCAGAACTATGGCTTGCCCAAGGTCCTTTCCTCATAAGACCTGGATTCCAACCCTCTCACCATCCTGGTTGCCCTCTTCTGGACACGCTCGAGCTTGTCAACATCCTTCCTAAAATGTGGTGCCCAAAACTGGACACAGGACTCCAGGTGAGGCCTGACCATAGCAGAACAGAGCGGAACTGCCACCTCCCATGATCTGGACACAATGCTTCCGTTAACGCATCCTAAGATTACATTAGCTTTCTTCGCAGTCACATCTTAGTCTGCTATAGACAGACTAATACACTGACCCATCTTGATCTATCTTAGGCTGTGGTCACACGGCAAGCGTGCCGTGATTTGTTCCCGCTGTAGATTTGATGAGGGATATTTTTAAGCAGGTTCAGATGATCACACATCCCTTGCCCAACTGCTTGCATTGCGCGACAATGCTCCAGGCACCGTCCAGACAGCCGCGCCACCCAAGTGGCAGCGGAACACAATTTTTTTAAAAAAAAATTCTTTGTGCACACGCACACCTGCACATCTGCGCACAATGGTGAAAGCAAAAAAAAAAAAAAACCCTACCAGAAGAAGGACGTTCGGACGACCTAATCGCAATCATTGCGAGAGATGGCTGTCCAGATTGGCAAAATGGCGGATTCAAAGCACAAATACCCGGAAAGTATTTGATTTTCCCGGTGTCGGAAAACTCGCTAGGGAACTGGGAGGATTGCGCGACTGAGCCCACTTTCGGTGCGGGAGACGGATGTGGGTGTCTGATCAGCAATTTTAAGTGCGAGAGGGAACAGCGGTGGAACCCGATCAAAATGAATCACCGTGTGACCACAGCCTTAGTTTGATTCAGGTGGGTGGCCCATGTTGGTTTGAAGCAGCAGAAAGAGAGGAGCTGGTTTTATACCCCGCCCTTCACTACCCGAAGGAGTCTCGGAGCGACTTACAAACTCCTCTCCCTTCCCCCTCCCCACAACAGACACCCTGTAAGGCAGATGGGGCTCTGAGAGAACTGCTCTTAAGAGAACATAAGAACATAAGAGAAGCCAATGTTGAATCAGGCCAATGGCCCATCTAGTCCCACACTCTGTGTCACACAGCGGCCAAAATATACCAGGTGCCATCAGGAGGTCCAGCAGTGGGGCCAGGACACTAGAAGCCCTCCCACTGCTGCCCCCTCCAGCCCCAAGGATAGAGTGCATCACCTGCCCCAGACTGAGAGTTCCCATCTATACCCTGTGGCTAATAGCCACTGATGGACTTCTGCTCCAGATGTTTATCCAATTCCCCCTTGAGACTGTCCATGCTTGTAGCTGCCACCACCTCTTGAGAAAACAGCTCTGAATGAACTTGTCACTGACCCAATGTCACCCAACTGGCTTCATGTGGAGGACTGGGGAATCAAACCCAGCTCTCCGGATTAGACTCCGCCACTCTTAGCCACTATACCACACCAGCTCCAGTGGCGCCTTTAAGACCGACAAAGTTGAATTCTGGGTATCAGCTTCCTTGTGCCTGCACATTTCTCCCAGATAACGAATGCAGGCATGCGCCCAGAATCAGGCTTCGTTCGTCTTCAAGGCGCCATGGGACTCGAACTTGGTTCTCTTAGTTTGTTCTGCTTGTCCTGCATTCATTTGCAAGAATCCACCCAGCTCTTGATTACGCCCAACTGCACCACGGGGGAGCACCGGTGGCCCAAGTGTTTACCTCCCCTGCACCAGAGGTTGAATCTTAAGGTGGGGGGGAGGTCAAGGGACAGGGTCCATTTGGGTCAGAGGGTTGCCCCCCAGCCCCCAGCCAATGCGCCCTCTAAGCTGCGGAGTCCCCTGAGCAAAAGTTCTACTTTGTGAGCCGCCGGCATTAAAGCTGTGAGCGAGTGACTTGGCTGCTGCATAAATCAGTTGGCTCGGGAGCCGTCCTCCCTGAGCGAAGACAAAAACGTGTGCGCCGGAGGCTAAAAAAACTGTGAGTCGGCTCACGCTCACTCAGCTTAGAGGGAACACTGGTGCCAACGCTCCCTCTAAGCGGTGGAGTTTTGTGAGCAAAAATCCTACTTTGTGAGCTTACTGGCATTAAAGTTGTGAGCGAGCGATTGGGCTACTGCATACATTCGTTTGCTCTGGAGCCCTCCTTCCTGAGCGAAGACAAAAATGTGTGTGAGCTGGAGGCTAAAAAGCTGTGAGCTAGCTCACACTAATTCAGCTTAGAGGGAACACTGCTCTGCATAGCTCCCCAGATCTGATGAGATCGGACCAGCAAGGGCCACCCAGGTTAGGCAAATGTAAGATGACCCCCCCTTTAAAGATAGTTTCAGAGGGTAGCTGTTTTGGTCTGCAGTTGAAGAGCTGGGTTCAAGTCCAGCCGTGCCCGAGAGGGCAACAAGATTTCAAACTTACCAGAATGACAGCTCCCCTCGCTACTCTAAAAAACTGTGAGCTGGCTCACACCAGCTCAGCTTAGAGGGCACACTGGTGCCAATGCTCCTTCTAAGCTGCGGAGTCCTGTGAGCAAAAGTTCTACTCCTGTGAGCTGCTGGCATTCACGTTGTGAGCCAGCCATTTGGCTGCTGCATAAATCAGTTGGCTCCGGAGCCGTCCTCCCTGAGCGAAGACAAAAATGTGAGCGCCGGAGGCTAAAAAAACCTGTGAGTCGGCTCACACTCACTCGGCTTCGAGGGAATCCTGCCCCCAGCGCGGGGGGGGGAAGGGCACCTTTGCCCTTGAAGGGCCCTGGCCTCCCGCAGCGCCAGGGCTGTTTCCCACGCCCAGAGAGGCAGTGCCCGGGCCAGACCGAAGGGTGGTGCCAACCTGCCCGGGCGTGCCAGCCTGCCCCCAAATGTGGATCTGGAAAGAGGGGCACTTTTCCACCCCCACCCCCCAGCATTGCACAAGGGGAAAAGAAGTTCTTTTCTGCCCCCTCCAGCGAGGCACAACAGCCGCCCCGCAACCAACCAACCAACAAACCGACTCGGCCTCCTCCCCACGCCCAGCGCGTCGGAAAGGGGTTGTGGGGGTGGCACCGAGCTCTTAAAGGCGCAGCCCAGGGAAAATGGGGCACCTCTCGCGGGTGGGCTCCCAGCAGGGGGGTCGGGGCGCTCGGCTCGGGGAAAGCGGATCTGCAGAGAAGCCGGGCGGAGGAAGACCCGGGTGGTCCCAAAGAGAGAGAAAGAGAGAAAGGCGCCCATCCGGCGCCAACAACGGAGCCCTGCCTGCAGACGGGGGGGCGCCCCCTTTGCAACCCTCGGCGTGCACCCTTACCCGCGAGGAGGCCGGCCGGCTCCCTCCCTTCCAGGCGCTCGGAGGGCTGGGTCGCCCGCGGGGGTCCCTCTTCCCCGGCGCCGCCACGCCGCCCCTCGGGAGCAGCAGCAGCAGCCGCGGCGGCTCCGCTCCGGCCGGCCGCTCGGAAGTCCCCCGCCGCCGGGAAAGCGAAAGCGAAGGCGGGCGGGCGAGGGAGGCAGGGAGGGCGGAGGGAGGCGGGCGGGCAGGTCCCGGCAGCGCCGAGCACGCGGCCCCCGCCCCCGCGGGGACACCGGGAATCCCCGGCCGCCCCACGCCTGGAGGCCTCCGGCGGGGAAAGCTGGAGGCGGAGCGCCGCTCCCTGGCTCCGCGACAGCCCTGCGAGGTGGGCCAGGCTGCGCGGGAAGACACGGGGGCGGGCGGGGGGAGCCGAGCGGAGAGGAGGAGGAGAAGAAGAAGAAGAAGAGGAGATTGGATTCAGACCCAGCCCTTCACTTGGAGTCTCAGAGCGGTTTCCCGTCTCTTTTCCGTTTTCCCGTCTCTTTTCCCTTCCCGCCCTTCACTCGGAGTCGCAGAGCGGTTTCCAGTCTCTTTTCCCATCTCTTTTCCCTTCCCACCGTTCACTCAGAGTCTCAGAGCGGTTTCCAGGCTCTTTTCCCATCTCTTTTCCCTTCCCGCCCTTCACTCGGAGTCTCAGAGCAGTTTCCAGTCTCTTTTCCGTTTTCCTGTCTCTTTTCCCTTCCCACCCTTCACTCAGAGTCTCAGAGCGGTTTCCAGTCTCTTTTCCCATCTGTTTTCCCTTCCCACCCTTCACTCAGAGTCTCAGAGCGGTTTCCAGGCTCTTTTCCCATCTCTTTTCCCTTCCCGCCCTTCACTCGGAGTCTCAGAGCGGTTTCCAGTCTCTTTTCCATTTTCCTGTCTCTTTTCCCTTCCCACCCTTCACTCAGAGTCTCAGAGCGGTTTCCAGTCTCTTTTCCCATCTGTGTTCCCTTCCCACCCTTCACTCAGAGTCTCAGAGCGGTTTCCAGGCTCTTTTCCCATCTTTTTTCCCTTCCCGCCCTTCACTTGGAGTCTCAGAGCGGTTTCCAGTCTCTTTTCCATTTTCCTGTCTCTTTTCCCTTCCCACCCTTCACTCAGAGTCTCAGAGCGGTTTCCAGTCTCTTTTCCCTTTTCCTGTCTCTTTTCCCTCTTCCCATCTCTTTTCCCTTTTCCCATCTCTTTTCCCTTTTCCCATCACTTTCCCCTTTTCCTGTCTCTTTTCCCTTCCCGCCCTTCACTCAGAGTCTCAGAGCAGTTTTCAGTCTCTTTTCCCATCTGTTTTCCCTTCCCACCCTTCACTCAGAGTCTCAGAGCGGTTTCCAGTCTCTTTTCCCTTTTCCTGTCTCTTTTCCCTCTTCCCGTCTCTTTTCCCTTTTCCCATCTCTTTCCCCTTTTCCTGTCTCTTTTCCCTTCCCGCCCTTCACTCAGAGTCTCAGAGCAGTTTCCAGTCTCTTTTCCCTTCCCGCCCTTCACTCGGAGTCTCAGAGCAGTTTCCAGTCTCTTTTCCCTTTTCCCGTCTCTCTTTTCCCTTTTCCCGTCTCTTCTTTCCCTTTTCCCGTCTCTTTTCCCTTCCCGCCCTTCACTCGGAGTCTCAGAGCAGTTTCCAGTCTCTTTTCCCGTCCCTTCCCCGCAGCACACACCCTGGGAGGTCGGTGGGGCTGAGAGAGCTCTTCCCAGGACTGCCCTTGAGAGAACAGCTCTCTGAGAGAACTTGTGACTGACCCAAGGTTACACCGGCAGCTGCACGTGGTGGCACAGGGAATCAAAGCCGGTTCTCCCAGATTAGAGTCGGGGCTCCTAACCAGCACACCAGACTGGCTCCAAGAGAACGTTGGAGTTCTGGAGTTCTGGCCCCACTGTTGGACCTCCTGGGGGCACCTGGTGATTTTGGCCACTGTGTGACACAGAGTGTTGGACTGGATGGGCCACTGGCCTGATCCAACATTGGCTTCCTTTAGGTTCTCAAATTGCTGGAGGTTTGGGGGTGCAACCTGGGGGACAGGGTTTGGGGAAGGGAGCAGGACCTCAGCAGGCTATAATACCTTAGAGTCCACCCACCAAAGCAGCTATTTTCTCCAGGGGGACTGATCCCTACAGCCTGGAGATCGTTAGGAATTCTGGGAGATCTCCAGGTCGCGCCTGGCGGTCGGCAGGGGGAGCGGGGTTACAGTTTCCCACTCCAAAACATTTCTGGACATTTGGGGGTGTCACTTGGAGACAGTGGGGTAGGGTTGAAGGGGACGACCGCAGCGTGCCATAGAGCCCGCCCTCCAAAGCAGCCATTTTCTCTCCAGGGGAACGGAGCACTGGCACCTGGAGATCAATTGGAATTCTGGGAGATTCCCAGGCCCCATCTGGAGGCTGGCAACCCCAGCAGCTGGGGACGATTCCTTGGACTCTGGTCATCTTTGCCCTTCCGAGTTCATAGAATCATAGAATGTTAGAGTTGGAAGGGACCTTGCAGGTAATCTAGTCCAACCCCTGCACCCTGCAGGAGCACAGCCGAAAGACAGCCCTACATCCCTCTCCATCTATTTGCTTTCTTTCCACCTTTCTTTCTCTTTTTCTGTCTTTCTCCCTTCCTTAGAATCATAGACCGTTAGAGTTGGAAGGGACCTTTGCAGGTCATCTAGTCCAACCCCCTGCACTCTGCAGGAGCATAGCCAGAAAACAGCCCTACATACCTACAACATACCCAAAAGATGGTCGTCCAGTCTCCTCTTGAAAACGTCCAGTGAAGGAGCATCCACCCCCTCCCGAGGCAGGCTATTTCACTGCTCAACCACTCTGACAATGAGGAAGTTTCTCCTGATATTTAGCTGGTAACGACTCCCTTGTCATTTCCACCCATTAGATCTAGTCTTGCAATCCGGAGCAAGAGAGAATAGATCTGCTCCATCTTCTACACGACAGCCCTTCAAATACTTGGAAGACTGCAGTCATGTCCCCTCTAAGCCTTCTCTTTCCCAGGCTAAACATGCCCAACTCTTTCAGCCTTTCCTCATAAGACTTGGATTCCAACCCTCTCACCATCCTGGTCGCCCTCTTCTGGACACGCTCCAGCTTGTCGACATCCTTCCTAAAATGTGGTACCCAAAACTGGACACAGGACTCCAGGTGAGGCCTGACTATAGCAGAATAGAGCGGAACGTCCATCTCCCGTGATCTGGACACAATGCTTCTGTTAATGCATCCTAAGATTGCATTAGCTTTCTTCGCAGCCACATCACACTGCAGGCTCATGCTGAGCTTATGATCAACCAGAACACTGAGATCTCTTTCACATGTGCTGCTGTCAAGTTGCAATTTATAACTTTGTTATAATTATAACTTTGTTATTGGAACGGGGATCTTATTGCAAGAGGAGAGGAGGGGGAAGATCCGGCACCTCCATGGACCGGGAGACAGACTTGAACTTGGCTGGCGACCAGCATTTGCCAGGAAGGAACAGCTGTGAGATAGCTGAGAGTCCCCGGTGCGCATTCCTGTTTGCTGTCACACCCCTGTGGCTCACTAGAAATATGAAATGTTGCCATATCGTTCTACATGATGGAACAAAAGAAATTGTTTCAATTAATTTGCCTTGCAAGTTTTACTCCTGATTCCGAAGCCGTTAACAGGGAGAGGGTTCTGAGAACAATAGTTAGCCTACGTATAATGCTTTACGCCAGGGGATCCCACTGTTCCCTCTGAGCTGAGTGAGTGTGAGCCAGCTCACAGTTTTTTAGCCTCTGGCTCACACGTTTCTGCCTTCGCTCAGGAAGGAGGGCTCCAGAGCAAACTGATTGATGCAGCAGCCAAATTGCTCACTCACGACTTTAATGCCAGGAGCTCACAAAGTAGAATTTTTGCTCACAAGGCTCCACGGCTTAGAGGGAACATCCCAACGTGATGCCGGTGGGTGCTTTCCATGACACCCACCGACACTGGCTCCTGGCACATTACCCAAAACGCAACCTCTCTCACCCCACAACTGCACACTTAATAATGTGCATTTAGCGATCGTTTCCAAACAGATTTTGGTGTGTCGCACTCCAGTGAAACACAGTTGCAAAGTGCATTGAAAATTTATTTCGTTAGTTATTTTGGTGTGGTGATCAGGAGCGGCGGACTCTAATCTGCGAGAACCAGGTTTGATTCCCCACGCCTCCATTTGCGGCTGCTGGTGTGACCTTGGGTCAGTCACAAGTTCTCTCTGAGCTGTTCTCTCAGGAACAGTCCTCAAAAGAACTCTCTCAGCCCCACCTACACCACAGGGTGTCTGTTGTGGGGAGGAGAAGGGAAGGAGATCGTAAGCTGCTCTGAGACACTTGAGTGAAGGCTGAGGTATCAATCTGACTTCTCTTCAGTTTGGTGTAGTGGTTAAGAGGGCAGACTCTAATCTGGAAGAACCAGGTTTGATTTCCCCACTCCTCCACCTGCAGCCAGCTGAGTGATCTTGGGTCAGTCACAAGTTCTTTCAGAGCTGTTCTCTTGCGAGCAGTCCTGGAAAGAGCTCTCTCAGCCCCACCTACCTCACAGGGTCTCTGTTGTGGGGAGGGGAAGGGAAAGGAGATTGTAAGCTGCTCTGAGACTCCTTAGGGTGGGGTATAAATCCAACTTTCCACAAGCAAGCTCAGGGTGGGTACATTATTGTTTGTGGGTAAAAGCACCCACAGTCACTGTGGAGTGAGGATTTGCTGGCTGCATTTAAAGAAGTGGATTCCAGTCCACAAACGGCTGATGAGGCAACGCAAATTTCTTTAAGTCTTTAAAATATAACAAGACTCCCAGTTATTTCAAATGCTTCAAACCATTATCTGTGTTGTAAGAGATCACATTTATGCATCCAAAAGATTGCTACTCTTTTCTCTTTACAATATTGTCTGGACAGTCTGGATTTATAGAGTAAAATATATGAGCCATATTAAGAACTAATATAAATACTGAAATTTAACATCACCATATCTAACCGATGATGAGACTTTTGTACTGTGCATATTAAGAACAGCTTATATCAGAACTCAGAAGTTGAAGATGTGATAAAAAGGATATTATAGCATTGGGAAAAGTGCAGAGAAGGGCAACTAGAATGATAAAAGGGTTGGAATACCTTCCCTATGAAGAAAGGTTAAAATGCTTGGGGCTCTTTAGCTTGGAGAAACGACGGCTGAGGGGTGACATGATCGAGGTTTATAAGATTATGAATGGGATTGAGCAGGTTGAGAAAGAAGTACTTTTCTCCCTTTCTCACAATGCAAGAACTCGTGGGCACTCCATGAAATTGCTGAGCAGTCGGGTTAGAACAGATAAAAGGAAGTCCTTCTTCACCCAAAGAGTGATTAACATATGGAATTCACTGCCACAGGAGGTGGTGGCGGCTACAAGCATGGACAGTTTCAAGAGGGAATTAGATAACTATATGGAGCAGAAGTCCATCGGTGGCTATTAGCCACAGGGTATAGATGGGAACTCTCAGTCTGGGGCAGGTGATGCTCTGTATTCTTGGTGCTGGAGGGGGCAGCAGTGGGAGGGCTGCTAGTGTCCTGGCCCCACTGCTGGATCTTCTGATGGCACCTGGTATATTTTGGCTGCTGTGTGACAGAGTGTTGGATGAGATGGGCCAAAGCGAATAAATATATAAAAATTACTTGAGATGCTTTGTGATTGTCCGTAGCATGGTATGTGCTGATTTTTGGTATTTCCCACTTACCGTGGGTCCTGTTTTGGTCTTGTGGATCAGACCAGTGGTCCATCTATCCCAGCACCCTGTCTCACACAGTGGCCAACCAGTGACTGGCCCAAGGTCATCCGGCGAGTCTCCATGGCCCAAGCAGGGATTTTAACCTGGGTCCAGTGTTCCCTCTAAGCTGAGTTAGTGTGAGCTAGCTCACAGTTTTTAACCTCCGGCTCACACATTTTCTGTCTTAGCTCAGGAAGGAGGGCTCCGGAGCAAACTTAATTTATGCAGTAGCCAAGTCGCTCGCTCACAACTTTAATGCCAGTAGCTCACAAAGTAGAATTTTTGCTCATACAGCTCCACAGCTTAGAGGGAGCATTGCCTGGGTCTCCCAGATTCTAGGCTGGTGCTCTAACCACTACACCCCACTGTCTCTGCAAAGACTGCTGCAGAACTACAGCCGGGCAGGAGAGGACTCCTATGTGAGTAAATAGCAGCGGTGTGAGGCAAAGCACCCCTGGCCTTCCCCTCAAAGGTTATTGGGAACAGCTGCGGGGACTGATCCGTCCTGCAAATGTTACGAATCGGTCTCTGGGCCCGCAGGGATCGTATCATTTTCAAGGCCAGTGACTGGCTTCTCACGGGAACCTGTTGCAGGTGAACTGGGGTGATGAGGCAATCTTCTGGATGCTTCTCCTGGAAATGGGTCCTGATTGGATGTCGCCCTTGCTTGATGTTGCAAGGCCCGAAACCTTTTAATTGATTCTGGGCCCTGAAAGAAGAGAGACTAGGAGGAATTTTGACGGACAAAGGCCTGAGCTACGGACCTGCGAGCCCATGTCAACGTAGAGAATCGTCTGCTTTAGGCTGGAGAAAATACTTGCCCTCGATCGCTTCTTGGACGCTCTGCCAGTTTCCTTTACTGAAGGAGGGACCGGATTGCCGAAATGTGGGAGTCAACTGGAAGCCCCGTCTCATGTGCGCCTTGGACACTGCGCAGATTTTGATTAATTCTACCGATAAATTTCCCTTGGACTTTTCCCTCGTGAGGGTTTCCCGTGTGCCGTTTTGATACCGATGGAGATAACTGTATTTTTGTAGTGAATGTCTCATATGGAATATTGGAAATAACGACTACATTACAATAACATTTTACAATTGTTACTTTTGCCTTTATTGTAATAGCCCTCTATTTCACAGTGGTCGTTTTTGCTGTTGAGTTGCAAATTGAAGGAGAGATTGGATTTATACCCCGTCCTTCACTACCCAAAGGAGATTCAAAGCGGCTTACAATCTCCTTTCCCTTTTCCTCCCCACAACAGACACTCTGTGAGGCAGGTGGGGCTGTGAGAGGTCTTTGCTCTTTCAAGAATGGCTCTGAGAGAGCTTGTGACTGACCCAAGGTTGCACCGGCAGCAGCATGTGGAGGAGTGGGGAATCAAACCCAGTTCTCCCAGATTAGAGTCCACGCTCCTAACCACTCCACCAAACTGGCTCTCCTAACCACTACACCAAATTGCTAGGAACGTAGAGAACACCTGAGCTTTGGCCTTTGATTCAGGAAATTAAAGTTTGTGCCACCTAACACAAGTCCTGCCATGTGTTAGAAAGCTGAGCTAGTTTTCTTGTTTTCTTCCTGCATGGTTCTGGAGTAGTGTGTTGGCTACAGAATAAACTTTCACGTTATTAGAGATTGAAATAAACTTTATAAACATTTTTTTTTTAAAATTAAATAACAGTCTGGTGTCTTGTGTACAACTGCCCTGGGAACCGACGGGGTTCCGGCTTGGACTCCTTGACAGGCAGATTTTACTCCAAAAGCAAACTTTTGAGATGAAAGATTGAAATGAGCTTGCAACTGCAATTAAAAAGGCCAACGCTATGCTGGGGATTATTAGGAACGGAACTGAAAACAAATCAGCCAGTATCATCGTGCCCCTGTATAAATGAATGGTGCAACCTCATTTGGGGTACTGTGTACAGTTCTGGTCACCACACCTCAAAAAGGATATTATAGCTTTGGAAAAAGTGCAGAAAAGGGCAACTAGGATGATAAAAGGGTTGGAACACTTTCCCTATGAAGAAACGTTAAAGTGCTTGGGGCTCTTTAGCTTGGAGAAACGACGGCTGAGGGGTGACATGATCGAGGTTCATAAGATTATGTGTGGGATACAGCAGGTAGAGGAAGAAATCCTTTTCTCCCTTTCTCACAGTACAAGAACTCGTGGACACTCAATGAAATGGCTGAGCAGTCGGGTTAGAACAGATAAAAGGAAGTCCTTCTTCACCCAAAGAGTGATTAACACATGGAATTCACTGCCACAGGAGGTGGTGGCAGCTACAAGCACGGACAGCTTCAAGAGGGAATTAGATAAACATATGGAGCAGAGGTCCATCAGTGGCTATTAGCCACAAGGTATAGATAGGAACTCTCAGTCTGGGGCAAGGGATGCCCTGTATTCTTGGTGCTGGGGGGGCAGCAGTGGGAGGGCTTCTAGTGTCCTGGCCCCACTGCTGGACCGCCTGATGGCCCCTGGTATTTCTGGCCACTGGCTTCTCTTATGTTTGTATGTTCAGTTTTAATGTTGGGGGCGGGCATGTTTCAGTAGTCCCTGGGAAACCGAGTTGATGCATATCTGGCTCCCTAGCCTGGAACCGTCTTCTCTTCCTCTCCAGGCTACTTCAAATATAATGCAACTAAATAATTAACAATCATGCATACCCTTTAATAGCACCCTAAAACCTGCTGCCTGCGGTGGCAGACAGACCCTGCCTAATGGTAGCGCTGGAATGGCATCAGATTTCCACAGTGGCGGTTTACTCTAGGATGTACTGGAAAATGCCTCCTTCCCAGACAGAATTCCCTCCTGTCATCTTATTCTTCCACACCGGTTCTGGGAAACCTGTGCTCCGTCAGGAAATCAGACCTCCGAAGACACGGCGAGGGCCCTTGCCAGAAAAGCCAGCTGACAAATCCAAGGAGGTTTAGGCAAATGGGAGGGGGGGAGATCTGGACGCATTTAGGCAAAGTTTCTGAGAAAAACGGGATGGTGTGCAGTTTCTCTGCCTGGCCATGGTTAGGTGTGGCCTCATGTACATCTCCCTGCTTTTTATTTCCACTTCTCGGTCTCAAGCTTTTCTCATCCCTTATCCCGCTTGGCAACAAAATGTACTTAAGAGTAGTACAGTAGCAAACCTTTGTTAATAGAATGTTCGAGTTGGAAGGGATCTTGCAGGTCATCTAGTCCAACCCCCGGCACTCTGCAGGAGCATAGCCAAAAGACAGCCCTACATATCTACAACATACCCGAAAGATGGTCGTCCAGCCTCCACTTGGAAACGTCCAGGGAAGGACATCCACCACCTCCCGAGACAGACTGTTCCACTGCTCAACCACTCTTGCAGTCAGGAAGTTTCTCCTGATATCTAGCCAGTAAGGACTCCCTTGTAATTTCCACCCATTAGATCTAGTCCTGCCATCCGGAGCAAGAGAGAAGAGATCTGCTCCATCTTCTACATGACAGCCCTTCAGATACTTGGAAGACGGCAATCATGTCCAGTGTTCCCTCTAAGCTGAGTTAGTGTGAGCTAGCTCACAGTTTTAGCCTCTGGCTCACACAGCTTTGTCTTAGCTCAGGGGGATGGCTCCAGAGCAAAACTTCTTGATGCAGTAGCCAAATTGCTCGCTCACAACTTTAATGCCAAGTATCTCACAAAGTAGAATTTTTGCTCACAGGACCTCCACAGCTTAGAGGGAGAGTTGATCATGTCCCCCCTAAGCCTTCTCTTTCCCAGGCTAAACAGACCCAACTCTTTCAGCCTTTCCTCATAAGACTTGTTCATAATAATATTATGAACAGAAGGGAGAGCGAATATTCCCCCATGATATAATTAAGGAGATTGGATTCATACCCCGCCCTTCACTCGGAGTCTCAGAGTGGCCTGCAGTCTCCTTCCCTTCCCCTCCCCTGTGAGGTCAATGGGGCTGAGAGAGCTCTCTCCAGAACTGCCCTTGAGAGAATAGCTCTGAGAGAACTTGTGACTGACCCAAGGTCACCCAGCAGCTACGTGTGGAGGTGCAGGGAATCAAACCCGGTTCTCCCAGATTAGATTGGTCTTTTTGGCCGCTGTGTGACAGAGTGTTGGACTAGATGCGTCATTGGCCTGATTCAACATTGGCTTCTCTGATGTTCTTATGTAGGAGCTCTCGGTCTGGGGCAAGGGATGCTCTGTATTCTTGATGCTGGGGGTGGGGTCAACAGTGGGAGGGCTTCTACTGTCCTGGCCCCACTGCTGGACCTCCTGATGACACCTGGTCTTTTTGGCTGCTGTGTGACAGAGTGTTGGACTGGATGGGCCATTGGCCTGATTCAACATTGGCTTCTCTGATGTTCTTTTATGTTCTAAGTGTCAGATGAGTATATGGGAGGCCCGGGTTCAAATCCCCAGTCATGCCATGGAAGCCTGCTGGGTGACCTTGGGCCAGTCACCCGCTCTCAGCCTGATCTACCTCCCAGAGTTGTTTGTTGTCAGAATAAAATGGAGGAAGAGGACGATGTGAGCTGCCTTGGGTCCCTGTTGGAGAGAAAGGCAGAGCGTCCCCTGGACTGCAAGGAGATCAAATCAGTCTGTCTTAAAAGAAATCAGCCCTGACTGTTCCCTGGAAGGCCAGATCCTGAAGCTGAAGCTCAAATACTTTGGCCACCGAATGAGAAGGGAGCCCTCACTGGAGAAGACCCCGATGCTGGGAAAGATTGAAGGCAAAAGAAGAAGGGGACGGCAAAGGGTGAGATGGTCAGACAGTGTCACCGACAGGGCTATTTTTGAGCAGGAACGCACAGGAACGGAGTTCCGGCTGGCTCATAAGCTGGCCACGCCCAGCAGGAACTCATGAGGACTGGCTACACTTGGGGTGTGTGGCCTAACATGCAAAGCAGTTCCTGCTCCAAAAGAAGCCCTGGGTGTTGACAACAAACAAAATAAACAGAATAAGAAGCAAAAGGTGGGTGTGGCTGGATGACCACACTTCTGGCAACATTGGGGGTGTGGCCTGATAGGCTAATGAGCCGTGTTGTCAGGGTGTGGCCTATTATGTGAATGAGTTTCTGCTGTTGGGTGTGGCCTGTTATGCGAATGAGCTCCTGCTGGGCTTTTTCTACAAAAAAAGCCCTGGTCACTGACACAACGAACGTGAAATTGAGCAAACTCCGGAGCACGACGGAAGACAGGAGGGCCTGGCATGATGTGGTCCACGGGGTCGCAAAGAGTCGGACTCGACCGTGCGACTGAACAACGACAAAAGTAAAATAAATAATATAAAACAAAAAATAATCATCAAAAAACAGATGGACAGACAGGCCGATCCTTTTATTGCTATGGATTCAGGTTAACAGAACAAGCAGAGTGATTGATTTTGTTATGAAATCTGATTCAGGCCAGGAATCTTTGTCCAGGGCGCTTGCCAGTCCTGGGCTGAGAATCTTACGTCAGGAGCTCCCGGCGTTTTTCAACGTGAGTTGCACGCAGGGTCCTAGCTTGGATCGGTTCAGCTGACCCTGGCTGCCTTGGGGAAAACGTTCACGGACCGGTACCAGAGGCACCTAAATGGGACGTACGGCTAAGGCCGCCAGCTCTGGGTTGGGAAATACCTGGAGATATTTTTAGGCGGAGGCAGGGTTTGGGGAGGGGAGGGACTTCCTCAGGGTACAGTGCCGTAGAGCAGTGCCCCCCCTAAGCTGAGTGAGCGTGAGCCAGCTCACAGTTTTTTAGCCTCCGGCTCACACATATTCGTCTTCGCTCGGGAAGGAGGGCTCCAGAGCAAACTAACTGATGCAGCCGCCAAACGGCTCGCTGACAACTTTAATGCCCGTAGCTCACAACGGAGAATCTTTGCTCACAAGACTCCACAGCTTAGAGGGAGCATTTCCATAGACTCTGCCCCCCCAGGCAGCCATTTTCTCCAGGGGAACTGATCTCTGTCATCTGGAGGAGGTGACTGGATTTATACCCCGCCCTTCACTCGGCGTCTCAGAGCAGCATACAATCTCCTTTCCCTTCCCCTCCCCACAACAGACACCCCTGTGAGGTAGATGGGGCCGAGAGAGCTCTTTTGAGGACTGCTCGTGAGAGAACAGCTCTGAGAGAACTTGTGACTGACCCAAGGTCACACCAGCAGCTGCATGTGGAGGGGCGGGGAATCAAACCCAGTTCTCCCAGATCAGAGTCCGCGCAGTTAACCACTATGCCAAACTAGCTCCAGGAGATCTCTGGGGCCCACCTGGAAGCTGGCAACCCTGGAGGGAGGTTTACCACCTCTCATCTTGCGCTCCTGATCCAAACCGGCCCCCTCCCCCTCGGTGCATGTTAAGGGATTCGAAGCCAGCATCGGGGTCAGGGTTAGGCCTCCCACACCCTCTTCGAAATTCAAGCGCGGAGAACGGAGTGTCAGTTTGCCTAGTTTAAACCTGTAGTGCAGATAAACCCTAAACGGCACACCAAAAAAAATCCCCTCTCACAATCCTGATCGTTCCTGAGAAGCAGAACTCTATCTGTCCTACTCAGAAAGCCAACGAGGATCATATTTGGTTAGTCTTCCCTTTGGGATGAAGTCTGCACCTGCGATTTCCCAACCAGGACTTTGAGGTGACATTACATTAACAAGCGGGACAAAGACATCTAATATTGGCTGACACTGCTGGAACAAGCCACATAAACAGCCTCTCCAGCTCCCACGAGGGTCTGTTCTGTCCAGCAAGCAAGCCCAGCCACGCAATAGCTGCCTTCTAATCCTGCGACAGTCTTTGCACGGCCTGTGATTCTGCCTAAGCAGGAACAGACAGCCAATGGAATACTGGGAAACAAATGCATCTCGGTTTCAGTCATGGGATTCAAGTTAACGGGGGACTTCAGGGCCAAAACCTAATTTTATTTGAGCGGATGACCTTTGCTACACTTGCCGCAGCTCATCAGACCTGGCTCGTGTCTGCCCCGGGGGGAAGGGAGGGTTAAGGGAAGCACAGTGGGGAAGGCCTCTGGTTGGGAACCGGAACCCCAAAGCGGTCTAGTCCTGAGAGAAGTTCAAGTAACAAAAGAGGAATGCCCGTCTATTTCTATCCACCGGAAGCTCCCTTCGATTGGAAGGCAGGAACGGTAAAGATGCGGAGGTGGGAAGGGAGACTGAAATGTTTGAAGGGTATTCAGGCCACACATTGTCTAGAAATTACAAAAATAAAAGGGGGGGGCACAACCCCCCCACCCCATTGTCCAGCAGTGCTGCTTCTCTCCGTTCGGCCTTCCTTCCGTCCCAACAGTCCCAGCATGCTTTGCAGTACTTTTGCTTGGCACAAGGAAAAGAGATCGTGCTTATTGCGAACGGTGGTCAACGTCCGAGAAGGGCCAGTTCCAACCTCGTGCCCCGATTCGGGGCCCGTCCCCTGTGCACCGCCAGCCCGGTCCTTGGAAGCCGAAAAGGCAGGGTTCGCACCCCACGCCTCTCGTAATCCTGAACCGGCAGCCGTGTGGATTCCGTACTCTCTTCCGATGCCCTTGGAACCAAAGCCCTTAATCTCAGAGTCGAGTGTGCATGGCGGCACCCCTTTCTTAAGGCAGGAGATTTTTTATTTTTTTGCTGGTGATCAGGTATTCAAAAAAACGACTCTTTGGCACGCGGAAAAGAAGCGCCCCCCGGAGCACAGCACCACGAAGAAGCCGGGGGTCTCCTTCCCGTGATTCGACGCGAAGGCCCCGAATTCCAAGCGCGCTGGCTAGAGCGATTCCCGTCTTTCCTCAAAGGCACTTTGTGATTCGGTCCCAGCAGCGGAACTCAGGGCGGGAGAAGGCCGGCTTTGTTCCACTTCCTGATGCGCGGCTGGGCACGACCCGGGACTTCTTTTGGCTCTCTTAGTCTCTTCTCCTTGCTCAGCTGTACAGGCCTTCCTCCTCCCCCTGCTCACCGCTGACTTCCCACGAGCTCCGCCCTTCCGGCACCACCTGCTCCAGCCCCTGCTCCCCAAACGGGCTGCTCCGCAACCCCTCGGAGACACCGCCTTCCGCCAGCCAGGGGTGCAACAGGATGCCGTCGGCTGTCAACCTCTCGGCCGGGTCCTTCCGCAGGAGGCAGCGGATGAGGCAGCGGGCCTTGGGAGACAGGCCCTCGGGGACTGCGAAGCGCCCTCGGCGGATCTTGCTGAACAGCGAGGCGGGTTTCGTGTCCTGGAAGGGGTAACAGCCTACCAGCAGGGTGTAGAGCACCACCCCCAAGCTCCAGATGTCGGCCGCTTTCCCGGAATAGGAGCCCTGGTTGCTGAGTATCTCGGGGCCCACGTAGGCCGGGCAGCCGTGCTTGTCCTCCAGGGAATCGTCCGGGCCGGGCAAGAGGAACGCGTCCTCCAGGTTCTCCAGCATCAGTCGGGACCTGCACAGAAGAAGGGGGGTGGGGGTTAGAAAGATAATATTTATTTATAATTTATGACACTACATTTATGAATCGCCCAGTCCCTACTACTGTAGGGCTCTGGATGATAAGGTAAAGGTTTCCCTTCCTCGAAAGCCAGTCGAATCCGACTCTAGGGGTGCGGTGCTCATCTCCGTTTCCAGGCCGAAGGGCCAGCGCTGTCCGAAGACGTTTCCGTGGTCATGTGGCCGGCATGACTAGACGCCGAGGTGCACGGAACGAAGCAATACCTATTTACCTACTTGCAATTTCTTGCTCTCGAACTGCTAGGTTGGCAGGAGCTGGGGCCCAGAGACGGGAGCTCACTTGGTCCCGTGGCATTCGGGTCTCGAACTGCCGAACCACCGACCTTCTGGTCTGCGGCTCAGCATCTTAACCTCTGCCACCCTCAACCAAAAGCCCGGTGGGACACCTCTGCCTTACAGGCCCCCTACGGAACTGAAGAAGATCCCACAGGGCCCTGTTGGTGTTTGGCAGAGAGTCCCACCAGGTTGAAGCCAGGATTGAAAAGGCCCCGGCGCGATGTCTTTAGGGCCAGGGGTCACCAGCAGATTGTTATCCGAGGAGTGTTAACATTCTCCCGGGGACATATCGGTCCCGCAGATACATTCACTGTCACAGGAGGTGGTGGCAGCTACAAGCATGGACAATTTCAAGAGGGAATTAGATAAACATATGGAGCGAAGTTCATCAGTGGCTATTAGCCACAGGGTATAGATGGGAACTCTCAGTCTGGGGCAGGTGATGCACTCTATTCTTGGTGCTGGAGGGGGCAGCAGTGGGAGGGCTTCCAGTGTCCTGGCCCCACTGCTGGACCTCCTGATGGCACCTGGTATATTTTGGCCGCTGTATGACAGAGTGTTGGACTAGATGAGCCACTGGCCTGATTCAACACTGGCTTCTCTTAGGTTCTTCTGTTCTTATGGTCCCTGACCGCTCAAGGCCTCGAAGGTCAACACCAAAACCTTGAACTTCACTTGGTACTCCACTGGAAACCAGTGTAGCTGGCACAACACAGGTTGTATACTGTGCCGCCCGTGACGTTCCCGTCAGGACTCGTGCCCCCGCATTCTGGATCAGTTGGAGTTTCTGGGTCAGTCTCAAGGGCAGGCCGGCGTGGAGCGAGTTACAGTAGTCTAGCCCGGAGGTGACCGTTGCATGGATAGCTGCCAAAGGCAGGGTTGGATGGTAAAGAAGCCACGGTCTGAAATACGGCAGAGAAAACATGAGGTCTGTCACTGGGGACGGGGGAAGCGCATGGTTACCCACGGGTCCAGTGATTCCAGGACAAAGGAAACCAGTATGTCGATGAGAAAGCAAGGCTGAAATCTCTCTCTGGTTCAGGGGTTTCCAACATGGTGCCCAGGGGCACCACGAGGCCCGCCAGTACTTCCCTTGACACCTGCCGAACTTTCCAGAAAGTGGGCGGAGCCATTCTAAGGCAGGCCGTGTTCACAGCTGCCTTATCCAAATGAAAAGGTCTTCCCACTGGAGAGACGGTCAGCACACAGGCTTTCCTGGGGCAGTGTGTGGGCGCCTTGGGGATTCTAAACACAGTGTGGCAGGTGCTGCCACAAAACGGCTCCCACGGGAGGCGGAGTCAGCCATGCAATGGCTGCCGCCACTTATATTCGGTCTCGCAGGGAAGATCCTTGTACACGGCCAAGCCAATCTCCAGTGGCCAATCAGACGATCCGCTGGGGAACAGCCCTATCTGGCTCCACCTACTTTCCCCAAAACATTTGAGGGGCACCAGGAAGAGCGTTGTTGGCAGGTGCTTTGGTGCCCACGGGCACCGAGTTGGGGACAACTGATCTAGGAGATGAGTAGCTGGTGTAGCACAACGGCCAACAATGCATGGACACAGCCTAAGAAGAAGGAGAAGAGACTGGATTTATACCCCGCCCTTCACTACCCAAAGGAGTCTCAGAGCGGCTTTCAAATCTCCTTTCCCTGTGAGGTAGGAGGGGACTGAGAGAGCTCTTTCGAGGACTGTCGTTGAGAGAACGGCTCGGAGAGAACTTGTGACTGACCCAAAGTCACACCAGCAGCTGCCTGTGGAGGAGCAGGGAATCGAACCCAGTTTTCCCATATATTAGAGTCCACACTCCTAACCACGACACCAAACTGGCTCTCTAAATGCATCTTCTGTCCTGGATTGCCCTTGCCTTCCTCTCACTCTGTCTCCTGCACTGTTCACATTTAGACTGTAAGCTCCTTGAGGCAGGGACCTGTCCTTGTTCCCTTTTTCCCCACTCAGAACACAGAACAGGAACTGCCAAATGTAAATTAATAACCGACGGGGATAAAAGACCTCATGACCCGGGTGAACCACGGCGCCTAAGCGTGTTCAGAGGAGAGCGGTTCTGTATCGATTGGCTTCCCGCACCCTCTCACCTGTCTCCGTCGGCAAAGACGAACTTCCGCAGCTTGAGGTCCCGCAGGACGATGCCGTGCTGGTGACAGTGGGCGACCGCCTCCGCCATCTGTCGGAAGAGAGGGGCGGCCTCGTGTTCAGGCAGGCGCTTGCGGACCCGGACGTAGTTGTGCATGTTGCCCCTGCCGGGCGGGAAGAAAACATATACGTTCTGGTCTCCGAGGATAACCTCCTCCACACGGGCAATGTTGAGATGCGCCGGGAGAACCCCGTAGGGGACCATCAACTCCGGGTAGTTCTTGGCTGGATAAACCTAGAAAGGACACAACGGGGGAAAAGGGGGATGCGTAAAACACAAGCAGAGGTCTTCCTAGGTGTTCTGTGCCTGCACAGCTTAATTCTCAGGGCTCAGACAGCTAAGACTGTGCCGTTCTTTCCATCTATTGCGGGGTGTGAAAAAAAATTTTTTTTTGGTAAAATTCGGATTTGGGCATATTGGACCTGAATTGTTTCGGTATTCCCGAAAAATTCGGGTCCATTATATCCAATGGGGCCATTGACTTCAATGGCAAAATTTTCTGGAAAGTTTGCAGGGGGCTGGAGGGGGGGGTTTGAGGTAGAGACTCCAAATTTGGAATGTAGCTGCTGGAACCTCTCCCCAAAAGACCCCCCAAGTTTTGAAAAGATTGGACCAGGGGGTTCAATTCTAGGGGCATCCAAAGAGGGTGCCCCCAGTTCTCCATTGTTTCCTATGGGAATGGATCAGGCAAGCAGATTCTCCCTGTAAAAAAACCTGAGAGGTGTGGTGGTGGTGTGAGGGGGCATGTTTGCCAAGCCAGCAGCAGACCATGTGCAATCACCACCCCACCAACCCCAGGTCTCTCCCAAACCAACCCTAAGGAAGAATAAAATAAAGAGAAAAGAAATTAAATTTAAAAGTGCCCTAATAAATCAAATCAGTCTGAAGTCTTCTGAGGTATTGATCCGAGGTCCATGAAGAGCAGGGAGGAAAGCAGGGCAGACTCAGGAGCAGGGGCAGCAGAAGCCAGCCAGCCACAATCTCCAACAGCCAAGCCAGGCAGCTCTCTCTCACCAGCCAGCAGGATCCAGGAACACAGCAATGAGAGTCAGCCCAGAGACTGGCTCCTTTTATGCTCTCTGAGCATACACAGAAGGATTTCAAAAAGGAAAAACCTTCTGTGATTGGCCAGAGAGCAGATGCCAGAACCCTATTGGCCACCACAGTGCTCCTTCCCTGGGAAAGGAGCAAACTGGTGGTTGGGCTGCAGGCAGCAACAACAGCCTTGCAAGCTTGCAAACTGCAATGCATTTTGCAAATGCATTGCAGTGATTGGCTGTCTGGCGCCTCCCCCCCTTCCTGGAAACAGGAGGAAAAGGCGGAAAAGAGGGGGAAATGGTGGGAAAAGGAATTCCCGGGCCCTTCAACAGTTTAAAACCCCCCACAATGCTGTTTTTCGGCAATGCCGAAAAATGCCGAAAAAATCCCGAATTTTCCAGGATTTTTTTTTTTTGGAATTCAAAGATTACAGTGAATAGCCTGTCCAGGATCCCGAAAGCCGAAAAAAACCCGAAAATGCTTTTTTTGGGGTTTTTTCCGTTTTGGGATTCCCGAATGCACACCCCTATGGCAAACATGTGGCCCGGGGGCCAGGCTTCTATCAGGCCCGCAGTGAAACTGGCTCTCTCCTGCTTCTTCTTCCAGTTCTGCTGCTGCGTCATCGTAGGTTTGCCGCTTACAGATACACACCTGAACAGCATACTCAAGATTGCAGCAGCACAGACATTTTGATGCAATAATTCGGAGCAAGAGTTGTCGGTTATCAGACACTGTTAAATAAACAAAATATTGCAGAGACTCAGGGCTCTTTTTCTAGCAGGAACTCCTTTGCAATATTAGGCGACACACCCCTAATGTAGCCAATCCCCCAAGAGCTTACAGAACTCTTCTTACAGGGGCTACTGTTAGCTCTTGGAGGATTGGCTACATTAGGGGTGTGTCACCTAGTATGCAAAGGAGTTCCTGCTAGAAAAAGAGCCCTGCAGAGAGTGCTCTGAGAGCCAGTTTGGAGTAGTGGTTAAGTGCGCGGACTCTAATCTGGGAGAACCGGGTTTGATTCCCCACTCCTCCACTTGCACCTGGCTGGATGACTTTGGGCAAGCCATAGTTCTGATAAGAGCTGTTCTTGAAAAAAGAGCAGTTTCTGTCAAGCGCTCTCTCAGCCCCACCTACCTCACAGGGTGTCTGTTGTGGGGAGGGGAAGGGAAAGGAGTTTGTCAGCCGCTCTGAGACACCTTTGGGTAGTGAAGGGCGGGGTATAAATCCAATCTCTTCTCTTCTTCTTCATGTTTTAAGCATGTTTTCATTTTAAGTAAAAAAACCCCAACCCTTTGTGTTCGTGTCCTTTATAAAGTTTATATCCCCGCTACCTGGCGTTACGTTTTATGACCTAGAATTCAGACCCTAAAAAAGGTCAGTCAAATGCAAAAGAGGGCCAGCAATAAAAGCTTAATATATGAAATATATAAAAAGATACGTGTATCTTGTGTGTTGTAATTGGATATTTGTACGTGAGGTGTGATTGGGCCCTTACATATAATTTTAAAACCTTTGTTTAATAAATACTTGTATCTTTTTATATATTTCATATATTAAGCTTTTATCGCTGGCCCTCTTTTGCATGCATTTGACTAACCTTTTTTACGTTCTGAATTCTAGGTTTTTGGTTCAGTTTCCCCCCCCCCCCGCCGTCTTTGTGTCCCAGTGTTACATTTTACGACACACGTGGCCCGGCCCAACAAGGTCTCATTTATGTCCGATCCGACCCTCATCTATTGCAGACGGTGAGCTCCTGCAACCTCAATTTGCCTCAGAGCCATGCAGGGAAGTTAACCCTTCAAACTCCACTGAGTTCTGCTATTCGAGAGCGGGCTCCCTGCTCTGCTTTCAATGTTTTAAAAGAGAAAAGGTGTGTCCTTTAACACGCACATTTCCCACCTTAAACACGCCTATAACAAAGCAGAGAACCTGGTAGTGAATAGGGAAACCAAGTGGACATTGAAAGGTTAAACTGTTTCTCCCTGCCCTTCCTTCTCGACCTGCTGTTTCCTCTGTGGAGGGAAGTTTAGGGTGGGAAAGAGGAGCACTCCACTGCAATGCTCCCTCTAAGCTGTGGAGTCGTGTGAGTGAAAATTCTACTTTGTGAGCTACTGGCATTGAAGTTAGGAGTGAGCAATTTGGCTGCGGCATAAATTAGTTTGCTCTGGAGCCCTCCTTCCTGCGCCAAGACAAAAATGTGTGAGCTGGAGGCTAAAAAACTGTGAGCTAGCTCACACTCACTCAGCTTAGAGGGAAACACTGCTCCATTGTGTGAGCACCCTCCCCTGAAGTAGTTCAGTCCAGGCAGAGGGTTAAAACCCTCTCCCCAGTTATGACTTGCGTCAGAAAAGAATGTAAGAACATCAGAAGAGCCCTGCTGGATCAGATCAGTGGTCCATCTAATCCAGCATCCTGCCTCACATAGTGGCCAGGCAGTTCCTCTGGAGGTCCAGCAACAGGGCAGAGAGGCTGAGGCCCTCAGAAGAACATCAGAAGAGCCCTGCTGGATCAGACCAGTGAGGGTTCATCTAGTCCGGCATCCTTTCTCACACAGAGGCCAACCAGTTCCTCTGGAGGGCCAACAACAGGGAAGAGAGACTGAGGCCCTCAGAAGAACATCAGAAGAGCCCTGCTGGATCAGACCAGTGGTCCATCTAGTCACACAATGGTCAACCAGTTCCTCTGGAATCTCAACAACAGGGCTGAGGGGCCGAGGCCTTCATAAGAACATCAGAAGAGCCCTGCTAGATCAGACCAGTGGTCCATCTAGTCCAGCATCCTGTCTCACACAGTGGCCAACCTGTTCCTCTGCAGGGCCAACAACAGGGCAGAGAGACTGAGGCCCTCAGAAGAACATCAGAAGAGCCCTGCTGGATCAGACCAGTGAGGGTTCATCTAGTCCAGCATCCTGTCTCACACAGTGGCCAACCAGTTCCTCTGGAGGGCCCACAACAGGGCAGAGAGACTGAGGCCCTCAGAAGAACATCAGAAGAGCCCTGCTGGATCAGACCAGTGGTCCATCTAGTCACACAATGGTCAACCAGTTCCTCTGGAATCTCAACAACAGGGCCGAGGGGCCGAGGCCTTCATAAGAACATCAGAAGAGCCCTGCTAGATCAGACCAGTGGTCCATCTAGTCCTGCGTTCTGTCTCAATCTCCAGCCAACCAGTTCCTCTGGATGACCATCTATAGTTCATAGAGGTCCAGGCCTTTCCCTGATAGAGCATCAGAAGAGCCCTGCTGGATCAGACCAGTGGTCCATCTACTCCTGCATCCTGTCCCACACAGTGGCCAGCCAGTTCTTCTGGAGGGCCAACAACAGGGCAAAGAGGCCAAGGCCTTCATAAGATCATCAGAAGAGCCCTGCTGGATCAGACTAGTGCCCATCTACTCCTGCATCCTGGGCATGGAGGCCAAGGCCTTCCCCTAGTGTTGCCTCCTGGCACTGGGATTCCGTGGCTGACTGCCTCTAAACGTGGAGGTTCCCTCTAGTCACCATTGGCTAGTAGCCACTGACCGATCTACCTTCCACGAATTCCCACAGGGGCTCCCTTTCCTCTAAAACAGCGTCAATGGCCGTGGGTCGGACCCGCGGCCGCCGTAACTAGTAGTTTCACTCTCAGCGCCTGCGGCCTCACGGCAGTATCTCTTTCCACCATGAGAAAGCACATTTGCAATGCAAAGACTATGAGGAAACGTCTCTTTGGGATTACTTTTTCCACGAGAAAAACGGATAAGACACAAAGAGCGTTACTTCTGCATTCTTGAACCGATTGTTTGTTCAACAGCTGCCGAACCCCCGGGGAACAAGCTGACATCGCCTGTCCACGCCCAGGTGTGATGTAACTTAAGAGCAGCCTGATTCACTCCAGGAGCGCACAGAGACGGCTGTGAAGTCACCCGTGGTCTCCCTTTCTTGACGTTATCACAACAAACAACACCAAGGCTATTTAAGAAACGCTGCGTCTGCCAAACCAAATATGGGTGGTGCATTCGGCTGGATGGCTCAGGCTAAACTGATCTCGTCAGACCTCGAAAGCTAAGCAGGGTCAGCCCTGGTTGGTACCTGGATGGGAGACCACCGAGGTAAAGACCAGGATTGCTACGCAGAGGCAGGAAAGGGCGACCCACCTCTGTTCGTCTCCCCTGACTTGGATGGTCCAAGCTAGCTTGATTTCATCAGGCCGCAGAAGCTAAGCAGGGTAACTCCTGTTCAGTACTAGGATGGGAGACCACTAAAGAAGGCCAGGGTCACTATGCAGAGGCAGGCCACAGCAAAACGCCTCTGTTCGTCTCTTGCTTTGAAAACCTCATGGCAGGGGTGTCAAACATGTGACTCAGGGGCCGGATTAGGCCCCTGGAGGGCTTCTATCAGGCCCGCAGTGGAACTGGCCGTCTCCTGCTTCTTCGTCCAGTTCTGCTGCTGCTGCGTCATCGTAGGTTTGCCGCTTACAGAGACACACCTGAACAGCATACTCAAGATTGCAACAGCCACAGACATTTTGATGCAATCATTCAGAGCAAGAGGTGTCCGTTATCAGACACTGTTAAATAAACAAAATATTGCAAGGGTGCTGATGTCTTAAGCATGTCTTTAAGTTTTAAAAAAACCCTTTGTGTTTGTGTCGTTCATAAAGTTTGTAACTCCGCTACCCGGCATGACATTTTATGACACCCGTGGCCCCGGCCCAGCAAGGCCTCATTTATGTCAGATCCAGCCCTCATGATAAAGGAGTTCAACACCCTTGCCTTATGGGGTTCCCATAAAGTCAGCTGCCGATCTGACGGCACTTTCCACTTCCGCGTTCAGCAGGGCTCAGAATACAAGAATACCCCCAACTGCCCCTTTCGTTCATCACCACCAGAGTTACGGCCAATTCTGCCTCCATTTTCAGTAACTTCCAAACTGCATAATGGGGCAGACTAATCAGCAAATTGCTAATTTCTTGAGGGGGGGAATATATATATATATGTATGTATATATATGTATATGTATATGTATGTATATTTCCCCCCCAAAGAAATTAGCAACAGCTGAGGGGTGACATGATCGAGGTTTATTAGATTATGCATGGGATTGAGCAGGTTGAGAAAGAAGTACTTTTCTCCCTTTCTCACAAGACAAGAACTCCTTGTGGGCACTCCATGAAATTGCTGAGCAGTCGGGTTAGAACAGATAAAAGGAAGTACTTCTTCACCCAAAGAGTGATTAACGTATGGAATTCACTGCCGCAGGAGATGGTGGCAGCTACAAGCATGGACAGTTTCAAGAGGGAATTAGATAAACATATGGAGCAGAAGTCCACCAATGGCTATGAGCCACAGGGTTTAGATGGGAACTCTCAGTCTGGGGCAGGAGATGCACTCTATTCTTGGTGCTGGAGGGGGCAGCAGTGGGAGGGCGTCTCGTGTCCTGGCCCCACTGCTGGACCTCCTGATGGCACCTGGTATGTTTTGGCCGCTGTGTGACAGAGTGTTGGACTAGATGGGCCATTGGCCTAATTCAACATTGGCTTCTCTTATGTTCTTATGTATATATACACATATATATATATACACACACACACACATACACACACGGCTTTTTTGGTAGAAAAAGCCCAGCAGGAACTCGATGTCAGGTAACCCTGCCATAGCTGAGTGTGTGGGGGTGGGGGGGGAGACATCTTTCACTGTTCTGGAATGCGGGAGGAACCCAGAGTCTCCAGTCTCACTGATTTAGTGTGTCTGCTGTGTTTCTTATCACTTCGCCTGACCTTGGGTCTCATGCTACCCTGACATGGGGAATTTACTGGTCTGAGGTGTTTTCTTTCATGGCTTAGCGCGCACGAGAGCGAAATGTACTCATTGGCTTGTAGGTGGGGGGGGGTAGTTTGAATGGTTGCTTTTGCTATGTATTACCTGACACCACTGACAAAGAACTGGTTCATGCAGCCCTATGACTGGTCTTTAATAAATACTATCTTCTTATGAAGCCTGGTGTTTGACTGACTACCTGGAGAACTTGACACTCATTAGCATAATAGGTCACACCATTGACAGCAGAGCTTATTAGCATATTAGGTCACACCTCCATGTTACCAGAAGTGTGGGCATCCAGCCACACCCACCTTTTGCTGCTGTTTTTAGCCGAAAAGGACAAAATGACAAAAAAACTAAATGGACAAATGGCAGAACAATATTTAAAAGACTGGGAAGGCCTGAAATTGCATATGGAAACTGAATATAGAATGAAAGGGAAAATGTACAATCTTGATTTGTATTGAAACTGAATGAGAAATGAAATGAACATTTGATTGTACTGTACCTTTATTGGAAATTATGTTTGTAAAAGTCAGGCTTTTATGTATTTGAAATTGGGTTACCTGGTTTGTCGATTGTTACAAGTCTAAACTTGATTACCTTTTAACTTTTTCTTTTTTATTATTAGCAGTGTTGGAAGCCTATTGGGGGGTGGGGGATGGGATGAAAATCTTTTTAAATTGTATTGGTAATGATGTTTAACAATGTTGAATGCATCCCAATAAAAATTTTGTTTTTAAAAAAAAAAAAAGCATAATAGGTCACACCGTTGACAGCAGAGCTTATTAGCATATTAGGCCACACCCCCATGTTCCCAGAAGTGTGGTCATCCAGCCACACCCACCTTTTGCTTCTTATTCTGTTTCCCTTGTTTGTTGTCAAAACCCAAGGCTTTTTTTGGAGCAGGAACTCCTTTGCATGTTAGGCCACACACCCCTCATGTAGCCAGTTCTAGTGAGTTTCTGCTGTAGGGTGTGGCCTGTTATGCTAACGAGTTCCTGCTGGGCGTGGCCAACTCGGGAGCCAGCCGGAACGCCATTCCGGTGCGTTCCTGCCCCCAAAATAGCCCTGCATGTATATATATAAAATAAAAATTCTTCAGCGAGTAGCTTTTAACATCTCTTGCATGACTCACTGCTCTGGCCTGGCCTGGCCCTTCTCCTAATCAGGAAGGGTGCTCAGAAAAATGATTCATGCCAAAAAATCAAGCTCCTCTGAGGTCAGGGAACTCTGACTCTCGCACGGGAGAAAAAAAGAAGTCTTTCTGCGTGTGCAGCTGAAGCGTGGGACGCCCGTTTCAGCTCAGAATAAACAGGAAACATTTGACAGCCGACCAAACTAAACGCCACACAGGAGATGCGATCGCGTGACTTTCTTTTTTTTTTAAGCAGGAATTCAATGTGCGCGTGCATGAGAATATGGCCATGGCAGCGTAGGAGGGGGGAAAGACGCTTAAATGCCATTCTCTGTGACAGTCAGCATGGCATAGTGATCAAGAGCGATGCACTCTAATCTGGAGAACTGGGTTTGATTCCCCACTCCTCCTCCATATGAAGCCTGCTGGGTGACCTTGGGTGAGTCACAGCTCTCTCAGAGCTCTCTCAGCCCCACTGACTTCAGAGGGTGCCTGCTGTGGGGAGAGGAAGGGAAGGCGATTGTCAGCCGCTTTGAGACTTCTTAAGGCAGAGAAAAGCAGGAAAAGGAAGAGAAGGAGATTGGATTTATGCCCCGCCTTTCACTACCCAAAGGAGTCTCAGAGCGGCTGACAAACTCCTTTCCCTTCCTCTCCCCACAACAGACACCCTGTGAGGCAGGTGGGGCTGAGAGAGCTCTCTCAAGGACTGCCCTTGAGAGAACAGCCCTGAAAGAACTTGTGACTGACCCAAGGTCATGCCAGCAGCTGCATGTGGAGGAGCGGGGGGATCAAACCCGGTTCTCCTAGATTAGAGTCCGCGCTCCGAACCACTACACCAAAACCTTCTCTTCTGACTTGAGACCTACAGAGCGGGCTAGGAAAGGGTGTATGAAATTTTAAATTTAGCCAGCAGGTGGCAGCACACTTTAGCAGATAGTAGAAATGCTAACAGAAAACGGGTCAAGGCTGGTTAGGGGAAAAAAGATGGGAGCGCGAGACAGGGCACTGCTTCGAATTTTTTCAGCACATTCAGATTTGCTGCCGTGTGAACTGCAACCGGTTCCAGGTTGCAAGACAGCATGGTGCCATGGCGAGTGTGTTGGACTAGAATCTGGGAGACCCAGGTTCTAAGCCCTCCTCACTCCGCCATGGAAGCCAGGCCCAGTGACACTCGCAGCCTAGCCTACCTTTCAGGGTTGTTGTGAGGATCGAATGGAGAAGAGAATGATGTGGGGAGAAGGGAGGGGGTGTAAATAGTGTAAGTAAGTAAAGGACTCTCAAGGGACAGCTGGCAGGGGGCAGAGATTTGACTAGGAAAGACAAGACCCAGGTTCAAATGCTTGCATGCCGTAACACTTACTGGGCAGTCACTGTCTCTCAGCTTGACTTATCTCACAGGGATGTTGTAAGGATAAAATGGGGAAGGAGAGAACCACGTATTCCACCTTGTGCTCCTTGAGGTAGAGTGGACAAAAATTATAGAACAAAGTTTTGAGTCCACTGGCACCTTTTAAGACCAACGAAGTTTAATTCTGGTTATAAGCTTTTGTGTGCATGTACATGAAAGCTTATACCCAGAATTAAACTTTGTTGGTCTTAAAGGTGCCACTGGACTCAAACTAGGGGTGTACAAAAAAAAAATCCGCATTTTTCAGGTTTGGGTATTCGGATTCGGTAAACATTTGGGATTGTCAAAAAATTTTGTGGCTCAGTTACACCCTATGGGGACCATTGTAGTCAATGGACCCTATAAGCTACAGCGGAGAATTGATCTGGGGGTATCTGGGGCTCTATAGGGGCTGTTTTTTGAGGTAGAAGTACCAAATTTGCAGCATAGCTGTTAGTACCTCTAGTCAAAAAACTCCCCAAGTTTCAGAGAGATTGGACCAGGGGGTCAAATTCTGTGGGCCCCAAAAGAAGGTGCCCCCATCCTCCATAGTTTCCAAGGGGGAGGGTGTTTACAGGGACTGCTGTCCCTTTAAATGCCTTCTCCAAGCTGTATGACTCCATGGCGAGAGTCTGAAGGCATTTAAAGGGTTCGCAGTCCCTTTAACCACCTTCTCCAACAGGCGGGTTCACCTGGAAGGCATTTAGAGGGACTGAGAGCTCTTTAAACGTCCTTTTGCTGCGGCTATCCGGCAGTCCTGAAAAATCCCAAATATTTTCGGGATTTTTCAGGGCGGCCGTTTATTGGATAGCCGAATCAGTATCCCACTTGGTAATGGCCTGAAAAAATACCAGGGGAGGGAAACACCAATAAGGGCCCACACTCCTAATCACTACACTAACCTGGTTCCAAAAAGGCTGGGGACCCCTGCAAGAGACAGACACTCCCCGCCAGTGTTCCCTCTAAGCCGAGTTAGTGTGAGCTAGCTCACAGTTTTTTAACCTCCAGCTCACCCATTTTTGTCTTAGCTCAGGAAGGAGGGCTCCAGAGCAAACTGATTTATGCAATAGCCAAATAGCTCGTTTCACAACTTTCATGCCAGTAGCTCACAATGTAGAACTTTTGCTCACAAGACTCCACGGCTTAGAGGGAAGATTGCTCCCCGCACACACGTGCCATTTCCGTCAGGGGCTCCTTACCTTGCAGGTGTACTCCGCCTCCGTGTGCCTGTGCACCGCTCTGTAGCAGCGTCCCCCTTCGGAGGCCTCTAGGAGGAGGTAGGGCCCGATCCGGGAGACCCCCAAGTCCTGCTCTGCGGCCGGCGGGGAGTGGGCCAGGGGCTGGAGGCAAGGGGTTGGCCCCGGCAGGGGACCCAGACGCGGGCGCTTGCGTTGTGGGCCGTCACCTTCGGACGCATCGTCGAAGTCCAGCCGTTTCTTCTGCAAAGAAGCCGCCGCTGGACATTCCGTTGCAAGGAGACTCATCTGGGGGGGGGAAGGAGGGGGAGGAAGGGTTAATGCAAAATGGAGGAAGGAGCCAGTGGGGGGGGGAAGGGAGCACTGAACGCCTCCAGCACCCCCAGAAAAGTTCACCAGTGCAGCATGATGGAAACACCGTCCCCAAGTCACTAGTCCTTAAGGTCTGACATTCTCAGGGGGAAATAAAAGGTGCACATCCCTGACCGAGCAGAGCGCCTCCCTGACAGAAGGAGGAGGAGGAGGAGGAAGGGGGAAGGGGAGGAGATTGGATTTACACCCTGCCCTTCACTACCCAAAGGAGTCTCAGAGCAGCTTACCATCTCCTTTCCCTCCCTACAACAGACACCCCGTGAGGTAGGTGGGGCTGAGAGAGCTCTGACAGAAACTGCTCTTTTTTCAAGAACAGCTGTGCCAGAACTGTGGCTTGCCCAAGGTCATCCAGCAGCTGGAGGAGGAGGAGATTGGATTTATACCCCGCCCCTCCCTTGGAGTCTCAGAACGGCTTACAAACTCCTTTCCCTTCCCCTCCACCACAACAGACACCCTGTGAGCAGCGTTCCCCCTAAGCTGCGTTAGTGTGAGCTAGTTCACAGTTTTTTTAACCTCCAGCTCACACATTTTTGTCTTAGCTCAGGGAAAGGGCTATCTTTCGGCTGCGCTCCTGAACAGTGCAGGGGGTTGGACTAGATGACCTGCAAGGTCCCTTCCAACTCTAACATTCTATGATTCTAGTCTATGTTTTCTAACTATTCTTGCCGGCCGCCTTGAACCACGGGGAAGTGTGTGTGGGGGGCGATCGCTGTTCTAATTATGTGTTATCATAATTATGTGTTGATTTTTCTGTAAGCCGCCCCGAGCCAGCCTTGGCTGGAGGGGGCAGGACAAAAAAATCCAATAAACAACTAAATGCTCTACCATAGACCCACAGCATCAGTACAAACGGCAGGTTCCTACTACGCATTTTCTGCACTGTTTAACGTGTTACGTTCGTACCGACACTTCGCCACGATTTCCCGATCACTAGAAGGGTGCAGATTTCTGAAAGTCAAACCCTATGGCATTGTCCAAAACTTCACATACACGAGAAACAGGAATAGTCCCCCACGTACCCCCCCCAAGTTACGTCAAGGTGCCGTCCCCCTCATACACCCTGCCAGGAAACGCACTGAGCCTTTGCAGAGATTTCTAAAAGCTCCAGGGCAGCTTGTTCTGTTCTCAAACAGCAGAAGAAACAGCCTGGATTCTTTCTCACGCCCCACCGGCTGCGGGAGAAGAGGGTGCTACGCAGGGGCCAACTGGCCCTTGAACTTTCCAGGAGATCTCCCAGCAGGCCACATCCGTGGTGGACGGCTGGTAGTCCGGGTGCCGGGCTGCCAGCTCCTGGAGCCTGGGGAGGGCAGAGTTTGTGGAGGGGAAGGCGCTCGGCACAGAGGCGATGGCACGGAGTCGTAGAATCACAGAATCAGAAGGGTCCCTAGAGGACATCTAGTCCAACCCCCTGCTCAACACAGCCTCGAACATCCCTCACAAGGGTTTGTCCGGCCGCTGCTTCAAGACTGCTTAAAGACTTCCACCCTCGGAAGCTGCCATTTTCACCAAGGGAACTAATCTATGCAGGTTGGTGTAGTGGTTAAGGGCGCAGAGTATAATCTGGGAGAACCGGGTTTGATTCCCCCAATCCTCCACATGCAGCTGCTGGTGTGACCTTGGGTCAGTCAAAAGTTCTCTCAGAGCTGTTCTCTCAAGAGCAGTTTCTGTCAAGAGTTCTCTCCGCCCCCTACCTCCCAGGGTGTCTGTTGTGGGGAGGGGAAGGGAAAGGAGTTTGTCAGCCACTCTGAGACTCCTTTGGGTAGTGAAGGGTGGGGTATAAATCCAATCTCTTCCTCTTCTTCTTCTTCTACCTCACAGGGTGTCTGTTGTGGGGAGGGGAAGGGAAAGGAGTTTGTCAGCCGCTCTGAGACTCCTTTGGGGAGTGAAGGGTGGGGTATAAATCCAATCTCTTCTCTCTCTCTTCTTCTACCTCACAGGGTGTCTGTTGTGGGGAGGGGAAGGGGAAGGAGTTTGTGAGCCGCTCTGAGACTCCTTTGGGTAGTGAAGGGCGGGGTATAAATCCAATCTCTTCCTCTTCTTCTACCTCACAGAGGGGGTCTGCTGTGGGGAGGGGAAGGGAAAGGAGCTTGTAAGCCGCTCTGAGACTCCTTTGGGGAGTGAAGGGCGGGGTATAAACCCAATCTCCTCTTCTTTTCTTGCCTGGAGACCAGAGATAATTCTGGGAGCTCTCTGGGCAGCACCTGGAGGCTGAAATCCAAACACGACATCCGTTGACAACAAGAACAAAGAGTCAATAAAGATATGTGTGCAAAACCATCTTCTGTAGCCATTCTGTAGGAAATCCTCTTCTATTATCACTCACACGCTCCCAGAATGACCACCGCAAATGATTTTGCACACATACCTTTATTGGCTCTTCGTTATTTTCGTCACAGGATGTCGTGTTTGCATTTTCCGCCTCCTCCCTGTGATCTCTCATTTTTAGCGGCCGGAGGTTGGCAACTCGAGGGGAAACCTGGGGAGGGCCTTCGTCAGGGTCGAATGCCATCGAGTCCGCCACCCGAAGCTGCCAACTCCTACATGGGAACTGATCTCCGTAGTCTGGAGAGCAGTCACAATTCCCGATCTCCAGGCCCCACCTGGAGGCTGGCAACCCGAGGTCCGGAGGTGAAACCCAGCGGCGATGGCCACCCTGCAGGGGTTGCCCTATTCAGACCGCTCCCGGGATCGGCAACAACGGTGGGGCTCCGCTCCAGCCTGCTCAAGGTCTCGCTCCACCGCTGGGGCGCCACGCCACCTTTCCCACGCAGACGTTGCCTTGAGCTACAGAGCAAAAGAAGCGTCTGTTGTAAACAAGCGGAAGCCGGCGGCCTCCCCTGGGCAAGGTGGTTAGCCAGTCCCTGGGCTCCCACACGCACACGCCAGCGACGAAAATGCAACTGAATTGGCAGGGAGGCCGCCCCGTTCAGACAGCTGCCAAGGGCTTGCGTCGCCGGCCAGGGGAGGAGGCGCCGTGCTCCGCTCCAGCATGCAGCGTCAAAAGCGGATGATGCAAACACAGAGCAAGACACACGTCCTCCCCCCACATGCTCGGTCTGGGGGAGGGGGGGGCAATGCCCACTGGCTGCCACAACTGTACACCAGAGGACAGTCTCCCTAGGTTTCCAGCCTCTCATTCCGGAGGGCATACTCAATGGGGATGGGGAAGTATTCTGTGCATGCTCAGCGGCCCTCGTTTTCTAGCCGAGTCGCATTCTACCTGCCTTAGGAACCTTTTGAACCATTGCTCTCTGTAAGAAATGGGACTGGTGCCGTAACGTCATATGTTACTGTGTGTCTTTCGGTGAATGGAGCTGATACACCGACCTTGGGGTCATAACCCTATCCTTCCTAATAGCTTTCAACTTCTCGAATATGCTGAAGAAGAGATCTGTTTATCCGAAACGAGCGAAACTAAATCCGGAAACCTCGTCTCGGAATTCATACTTTGGACTCTGGATCTCGTACTTTGGACCGGGAGCGGATCTATTTGAGTACCTTATAACCCTTGCAGAATTAGAACACTCCAACTGTTTCCTTCCTGTCGACTTGTGAGTTCTGGGTTTTACTGTTTGGAAACTTTGTTATTTGGACGGCTGTTACACCTTACTTCTTTATTGCGATTATTTGGGATAGGTTTTGTATCAGATGAATGGTTTTGTTAAGAAATGACCACGTTTCTATTGAAATAATCACACATTAAGGAAAAAACATTTGCTGTTTTTTGTGCTTACTTTCACAGCCCTGGTTCCTACATTTCTCTGCATATTTCAAGAGGGCATTTCAACCCTCGCCCTGACTTGGATGGCCCAGGCTAGCCTGCTCTTGTCAGATCTCAGAAGCTAAACGGGGTCTGCCCTGCTTAGGACTTGGGTGGGCGAGCACCGAGGCAGACCAGGGTTGCTACGCAGAGGCAGGTAAATGGCAAACTACCACTCAGTGTCTCATGCTTTGCAAACCCTAAGGGGTCGCCATAACTGTCTCCCTACCACCACCAGCGCCACCCAACACCCAAAACGAGTCGGGCTTAGCGACAGCAAAACAGAAGCTTACGCTAATTTGGGAATAAAATGGAAGGGAGGGGAAGGTCTAATTTTGGTTTTGGTCTCAATCCCAAGAGCGCGCTGTTCTGTTCCCAACGAACAGGGATGACCTTGACCCGAACTGACCTCTAACCAGTGTTCCCTCTAAGCCGAGTTAGTGTGAGCCAGCTCACAGTTTTCTAGCCTCTGGCTCAGAGATTTATGTCTCGGCTCAGGAAGGGAGGGCTCCAGAGCAAACTAATTTTACGCAGTAGCCAAATCGCTCGCTCACAACTTTAATGCCGGCGGCTCCCAAAGTAGAATTACTGCTCACAAGACTCCACGGTTTAGAGGGAACATTGCCTCTAACAGCAAAAAGAATACTGCATTCACGTGATGCCTTTTCCTGAATGCTCAAAGTGCACAGATGCATTATTCCCATTATCTTAGCAACAATCCTGCAAAGTAGGTCGCTGTTGTATTATGGATGGGTACCGAAGTGACGTTGAGAAAACGGCTTGTCTGAAGCCTTTTGGTGAGTTCTGGGCAGACGTGGACTCGAACCAGGGACTTCCAAGCAACGCTCCCTCTAAGCTGCGGAGTCCTGTGAGCAAAAACTTCTACTTTGTGAGCTACTGGCATTAAAGCTGCGAGCGAGCAATTTGGCTGCTGCATAAATCAGTTTTCTCCGGAGCCCTCCTTCCTGAGCGAAGACAGAAATGTGTGCGCCGGAGGCTAGTAAACTGTGAGCTGGCTCACACTAACTCACCTTAGAGGGAACACCACTCCCAAGTCCACAGTCCAACTCTGGGAGGCAGAACTAAAGAGTTAGGACACAAAAGCTCGTGTCTTGGAATTCCTCCCAGCAAATTGCATCCCCCTCCCTGCATTGTTAAAGATTACATATGTGAAGCTGAACACATCTGGCATTCCATGGGGGAGACCCAGTGTGGTCGTCAGAGTATCAAAACCGTATCTAAGCGGTGGAGCCTTGTGAGCTTGGGGCTCTTTAGCTTGGAGAAATGACAGCTGAGGGGTGACATGATCGAGGTTTATAAGATTATGCATGGGACAGAGCAGGTTGAGAAAGAAGAACTTTTCTCCCTTTCTCTCAATACAAGAACTCTCGTGGGCACTTCATGAAATTGCTGAGCAGTCAGGTTAGAACGGATAAAAGGAAGTACTTCTTCATCCAAAGAGTGATTAACATGTGGAATTCCCTGCCACAGGAGGTGGTGGCAGCTACAAGCATGGACAGTTTCAAGAGGGAATTAGATAAACATATGGAGCAGAAGTCCATCAGTGACTATTAGCCACAGGGTATAGATGGGGACTCTCAGTCTGGGGCAGGTGATGCCCTCTATTCTTGGTGCTGGAGGGGGCAGCAGTGGGAGGGCTTCTAGTGTCCTGGCCCCACTGCTGGACCTCCTGATGGCACCTGGTATATTTTGGCCGCTGTGTGACAGAGTGTTGGACTAGATGGGCCATTGGCCTGATTCAACATTGGCTTCTCTTATGTTCTTATGTGAGCAAAAATTCTACCTCGTGAGCTACCGGCATTAAAGTTGTGAGCAAGCAATTTGGCTACTGCATGAATTAGTTTGCTCTGGAGCCCTCCTTCCATGAACCGAGACAAAAATTTGTGAGCCGGAGGCTAACTCAGCTTAGAGGGAACACTGCTGGGGAGACCCAGGTTCAAATCCTCACTCTGTCCTGAACCCTGGGCCATCACCAACGCTCCCTCTAAGCTGTGAGTTCTTGTGAGCAAAACTTCTACTTTGTGAGCTCCTGGCATTAAAGGTGTGAGCGTGCGATCTGGCTGCTGCATAAATTGGTTTGCTCTGGAGCCCTCCTTCCTGAGCGGAGACAAAAATGTGTGCGCTTTAGGCTAAAAAACTGTGAGCTGGCTCACACTAATTCAGCTTAGAGGGAACACTGGCCATCACTAGGGCTGCCAGCTTTGGGCCTGGAAATACCTGGAGATTTTGGGGAGGGGGACCGGGGAGGGTGGGATTTAAGGAAGGGAGAGATCTCATCAGGGTACGACGCTATACAGTCTGCCCTCCAAAGCGGCCATGTTCTCCAGGCAAGCTGATCTCCGTCGTCTGGGCATCTCCAGGCCCCACCTGGAGGCTGGCAACCCTAGCCATCACACTCTCTCACATCCTAGAGCCTCACCTGAGTTGTTGTGAGGCAGAAACCAAAGAAGGGTAGGCTGCCCTGAGGGCCCGGAAGGAATAATCTAGAATTCCTTACAGCTCCGGATGCTGTTTTCCAAACAACACAGCCACTGGGCTTTAGACACATCTGCCTGCCTGTACCACTTCCCTGCTGGTACCTGACCCCCGGATTTTCGATCCCGGACTGCCCAGCAAGACATGTTATGACCCCAGAGGGGCCGATCGAGCTGAAATTACGGTTGGTTGTTCCTCAGTAACCTTTCCCACACGCCACGCTCCTCCCAAAGACGTCTCCCCTCCAGTGTTCCCTCTAAGCTGAGTGAGTGCGAGCTAGCTCACCGTTTTTTAGCCTCCGGCTCACACATTTTCATCTCAGCTCAGGAAGGGAGGGCTCCAGAGCAAACTGATTCATGCAGCAGCCAAATCGCTCGCTCGCAACTTGAATGCCAGGAGCTTACTAAAGTTGAATTTTTGCTCAGAAGACCCCATAGATTAGAGGGAGTGTTGGTCCCCTCCCAATGCGCACCCAAGGCCAGCCACTCCCCATAAAGCATCCCTGGAGGTCAATTTAAACAGTTACAGCCTTTCCAGGGCAGCCCACGACTCTTTGCTCCCCGCTAAGGACAGGCTACTTGAAAGGGGTTTCCAAACAGCCGCTCGGCCGATCGCCTAGGGCGAGTGCCAAACCACCTCTAGGGGACCCAAGGCATCATCTGGTATTTGGACCTGATCTATTTTTTTTTTCGCTTTCCCACAAAGGCCCACAAGGTGCCAGAAATGACTAACGCAGCTAATGTGTGGGCAGGCAGACTACTAAAAAAAAAGAAATGTTTGTGGGTTAGTAACCTTTGCGGCCTGAAATTGCAAGTAAAGATGCTCCCTCCACCACCACCCCCGCGTCCATTACATTAGACATCCAAGACACAGATGTCTCTTAGTGACAGGTGCCCCGTTCCAAAGTTGCACACAATTCACATCTTATCGTTCCAGACGCAAACGGCAGTCTAGTGGCACCTTGGTGAGGGTGGAGACTGGAACATAAGAACATAAAATAAGCCAATGTTGAATCAGGCCAATGGCCCATCTAGTCCAACACTCTGTCACACAGTGGCCAAAAATACCAGGTGCCATCAGGAGGTCCAGCAGTGGGGCCAGGACACTAGAAGCCCTCCCACTGTTGACGCCCCCCCGCAAGCACCAAGAATAGAGTGCATCACCTGCCCCAGACTGAGAATTCCCATCTATACCCTGTGGCTAATAGCCACTGATGGACTTCTGCTCCATATGCTTATCCAATTCCCTCTTGAAACTGTCCATGCTTGCAGCTGCCACTACCTCCTGTGGCAGTGAGTTCCATGTGTTAATCACCCTTTGGGTGAAGAAGGACTTCCTTTTATCTGTTCTAACCCGACCGCTCAGCAATTTCATGGAGTGCCCACAAGTTCTTGTCTTGTGAGAAAGGGAGAAAAGGACCTCTTTCTCAACCTGCTCTATCCCAATGCATAATCTTATAAACCTCGATCGTGTCACCCCTCAGCCGTCGTTTTTCCAAGCTAAAGAGCCCCAAGCATTTTAACCTTTCTTCATAGGGAAAGTGTTCCAACCCTTTTATCATTCCAGTTGCCCTTCTCTGCACTTTTCCCAGTGCTATAATATCCTTTTTGTGGTGTGGAGAGTGCGGTCTAGTCACAGTTTATGGCCGCCACTCAAGGGGCTTTCAGGGCAAGAGAGGTTCAGAGCCCATTCGCCATCACCTGCCTCCGCATAGCGACCCTAGACTTCTTGGTGGCCTGCCATCCAGGTACTTGGCACCAACCTGAGGTCTCATGAAACTGGGCTAGAGTGGGCCATCCAGGTCAGGGCAGAGGAACAGAGGTGGTCGGCCATTGCCTGCCTCTGCATAGCGACCTTGGACTTCCCTTGGTGGTCTCCCATCCAAGTCCTAACCCGGGCCAACCCTGCTTAGCTTCAGAGATCTGACAAAATCCAACTAGCCTGAGCCATCCAGGTCAGGGCAGACGAACCAAGGTGGCTTGCCCTTGCCTGCCTCTGCCATAGTGACCTTGACCTTCCTTGGTGGTCTCCCATCCAAGTGCTAACCTGGACCGACCCTGCTTTAGCTTCCGAGATCTGATGAGATCGGGCTAGCCTGGGCTATCCAAGTCAGGGCAGACGAGCAGGTGGGTTTGCCCGTCGCCTCCCTCTGTGTAGCAACTCTGGACTTCATTGATGGTCTCCCATCCAAGTGCTGACCAGGACCAAGCTTGCTTAGCTTCTGTGATCCGGCAAGCCTGGGCCATACAGGTCAGGACCTTGTGGCACCTTAAGAACATAACAGACGCCATGCTGGATCAGGCCAATGGCCCGTCCGGCCCAACACTCGGTGTCCCCCAGTGGCCAAAACCCAGGGGCCATCAGGAGGTCCACCAGCAGGGCCAGAACTCCAGAAGCCCTCCCACTGTTGACCCCGAAGCACCAAGAATACAGAGCATCGCTGCCCTGGACAGAGCATTCCCTCTAGACCTTGTGGCGATGAGAACGTAAGAACATAAGAGAAGCCATGTTGGATCAGGCCTGTGGCCCATCCAGTCCAACAATGTGTCCCACAGTGGCCAAAACCCAAGGACCATCAGGAGGTCCACCAGTGGAGCCAGAACTCCAAAAGCCCTCCCACTGTGGCCCCCCAAGCACCAAGAAGACAGAGCATCACTTGCCCCAGACATAAGAACATAAGAGAAGCCCTGTTGGATCAGGCCAGTGGCCCATCCAGTCCAACACTCTGTGTCCCACAGTGGCCAAAACCCAGGGGCTATCAGGAGGTCCACCAGAGGGCCCAGAACTCCAGAAGCCCCCTCCCACTGTGCCCCTCCCAAGCACCAAGAATACTGATCATTACTGCCCCAGACTCAAGAACATAAGAGAAGCCATGTTGGATCAGGCCAGTGGCCCATCCAGTCCAACACTCTGTGTCTCACAGTGGCCAAAACCCAGGGGTCATCAGGAGGTCCACCAATAGGACCAGAACTCCAAAAGCCCTCCCACTGTGGCCCCCCAAGCACCAAGAAGCACCAAGCATCACTGCCCCAGACATAAGAACATAAGAGAAGCCATGTTGGAGCAGGTGACTGGCCCATCCAGTCCGACACTCTGTGTCATGCAGTGGCCAAAACCCAGGTGCCATCAAGAGGTTCACCAGTGGGCCAGAACTCCAGAAGCCCTCCCACTGATGCCCCCCAAGCACCAAGAATACTGAGCATCACTGCCCCAGGCATAAGAACGTAAGAGAAGCCATGTTAGATCAGGCCAGTGGCCCCTCCAGTCCAACACTCTGTGTCACACAGTGGCCAAAACCCAGGTGCCGTCAGGAGGTCCACCAGCGGGGCCAGAACTCCAGAAGCCTTAAAGACTCACCCTTTTGTTTTTATGCATGCAATTAATTAATCCCAGCATGCGTTTTTAGGGACCACTGCCCATGATAAAGCAGTCTGTTTGCTTTCTTTTTAAAGCCTTTACAGTGGCGCAACACACCGTTTATTTCTGTAGCTGTGGCGCGCCTCAGGAATTATTTCCTTTCCATGAGTTCAACTTCTCCGAGGGGTGACTCGGCAGATGTGAAATCAGCGCCGCAGGTCGGCCACCTCACCGGGACAGCCTCTCTCTGCCTCACCCCCGTATCACTTCGGTCACCAACAACAACCCTTTTCCAACCACGGAAGTTGGCACACTCATCCGCCAGTCATTCATTGACGAGATATCGAAGGGCGACATGAGCCAGGCTCAGTCAGCCCATTGATAATTCTTTCTCACACTTGCATGAGCTGTACGACCTGGCTTTGCACATAGACACACACACACACCCCAAGTCTCTCAGGTCTATCTTTAGGAATGATGCACCAGGAAGCAGGAGAAATGAGCAAGAGTCAGCCAATGCTCCCGCTGAGCTCCGGAGTCTTGTGAGTCAAAATTCTACTTTTTGAGCCACTGGCATTAAAGTTGTGAGCGAGCGATTTGGCCGCGGCACCAATTAGTTTGCTCTGGAGCCCTCCTTCCCGAGCGGAGACCAAAAAAAAGCGTGAGCCGGAGGCTAACAAAAACCGAGCTCGCTCACAATAACTCAGCTTAGAGGGAACACTGGACTCAAGCCTCCCAAATGTGCGATCTGATCTCCCCAGAGAAAGATGCCGGGGGTTCAGACCCACCCAGAACCAATGCCTACCAGCCTCCCCACTCCTGCAGGTTCTTTTTGGCTTTGCTCGAAAACGCACTCTGTCCATGCTCAGAGCTGGCAGAAAGTGCTCCTGGTGGCCACTCTGATGCATGGGGGCTAAAATAGATTATTCGCAGTCACAGAGTACGAGGCGCAGAGCAGGGGGTCACTGGGGGATGGGGGAGGCAGCTGCGAATTCCCTGCATTGCGCAGGGGGCTAGGCTAGACGACCCTCGAGGTCCCTTCCGGCTCTACGTTCCTATGAGACCCCCAACAATCTCCTTTCGCAGTGCTGGCCTCCGGGGGCTGCTCCCTTGCTCCCTGCACCACACCACACCGGTGCTTACAGACCCTCCCCCCCCCGCATGCACATAACTCCAGTTGCACCCCCCCCTCCAATGCGCTCCCCCCATCCCAGTCGCCCTCGGGCAACCCTACCGCTGGCGCAAGAGCCCCCGACGGCTTCCTTCTTTCCAGGTGACCCGGAGTCCTCCTGTGCTCGGAGGGGGTGGGTGGGTGGGCTGCAGCCTGCAAGCAGAAGTCCGGCTGGGCTGGGGAGGGCACCGATGCCAAGGAGGATGGGGGGGACCCTGCTTCTCAGGCGCAGCGGCGGCGCTCCATGGCGAGGCGAGGCGAGGAGAGCGCAGAGCAGAAGCAGGCGGGCGAGCGAGCCGCAGCCTTTGTCTGGCTGGGGCGGCGCGGCGCCTCCTCCTGCCCTCGCCGTCGGGGGATGATGTAACCCCGGCCGCTCGCCTTGGCGCCGCCCCGCGCTCGCCTCCCGGCCCGGCCCTCCCTCCGCCTCGCCCGGCTGATGCGGCCGCCGCCGGGGATTGCGCCAGGCCTCCCTCCGCTCCCCTCCCCTGCGCCGCCGCCGCGCTCCGCCCCGTCCATGATGACACGCGCCCGCCTCGCCTGCAATCCCCGGCCCTTGCGCCATCGCCTGCGCGGGGAGCCGGGTTGCAGCCGGATTGCGCCAGGGGCCCGGGAGGAGGAGAGAGGGCCGGCCTGGCGGGGGGCCCAAGCGCAGCCCCGGGACTTAGTGGCGGCGCTGGGCCAGTCTCGGGATGAGAGAGAGAGCACTCTGCACGTGCTTAGGGGGCGCGGGAGAGGGAGAGGTCCAAGCTCAGCCCGGGGACTTGGTGGCAGTGCTAGACCAGCTTGGGGAGGGAGGGAGAGAGAATGCAGTCTGCACGGGCTTGTTGGCGAGAAGGTGCTCTGCACATGCTTAGGTGGCGCCCAGAGGGAAGGGGGTCCAAGCTCAGCCTCCGGACTTGGTGGCAGTCCTAGACCAGCTTGGGGAGGGAGGGAGGAGAGAGAATGCAGTCTGCAGGGGCTTGTTGGCCAGAAGGCACTCTGCACATGCTCAGGGGGCGCGGAGAGGGAGGGGGTCCAAGCTCAGCCTGGGACTTGGTGGCAGTGCTAGACCAGCTTGGAGAGGGAGGGAGAGAGAAGGCAGTCTGCACGGGGTTGTTGGCGAGAAGGCACTCTGCACATGCTCAGGGGGCGCGGGAGAGGGAGGGGTCCAAGCTCAGCCTCAGGACTTGGCTGCAGTGCTAGACCAGCTTGAAGAAGGAGGGAGAGAGAAGGCAGTCTGCGCGGGCTTGTTGGCAAGAAGGCACTCTGCACATGCTCAGGGGGCGCGGGAGGGGGGGGTCCAAGCTCAGCCTCGGGATTTGGTGGCAGTACTAGACCAGCTTGGGGAGGGAGAGAGAGAAGGCAGTCTGCACGGGGTTGTGGTGAGAAGGCACTCTGCACATGCTTAAGCGGGAGAGGGAGGGGTCCAAGCTCAGCCCCGGGACTTGGTGGCACAGCTAGACCAGCTTGAGGAGGGAGGGAGGGAGAGATGATCACAGATAAGAACATCTGAAGAGCTCTCTAGATCTGTCCCGGGGTTCCCCTCCCCAGGACTCAACAGGGATATCAGTTTCTTATCTCATTGCATATATTAACTCATTCAGTCCTCACATATGTATTCTCAAGAAGAAGGACTATAAATCCTCTGTACTTTAATGTTTTTTTTTTTTACAATAGTATATTAGAGTACTGAATGTAATGCCGGGAATATTGGGACGTTTTGCTGACACGACCCTGCATCCGCTTCAAAAACTGCTTGTTAAGTCATCTTCACGCCTTCGGAGGACAGAATGGAGATTCTCGTTTTGCTTTCCACGATTAAAAAAGACACCTTTGGACATTTATCTGCGATTTGGACATATTTATTGCTTTACAGCTGTTGACCTTCTAACCTTAGCTTGTTATTTTGGACTTTGCATATCTTAAAACATCATCATTTTACACCTTAATTGTGCCAATGTATTTGAAAATGTGTGCCCTGCACAGGAAAGCTCACACCTTGAATAAACCTTCGTTGGTCTTAAAGGTGCCTCACTGGACTCTAAATTTGTGTTACTGCTTCAGACCAGTACACCTGGATTTAAACTGACTGCTAGATTAGTCACTAATCCTCCTTTCAGATGTGCAGCTGTTCGTCTGGAGCAGTGGAACACAATTCAGGTCCCCTGGCAAGCTTCAAGCCCAACCAATTTTCCAGGGTAGAAGCTTTTGTGAGTCAAAGCGAGGTACCATTAAGACCCATTTCCCCCCTCCCTTCCAGGGTCAGCGCTGACTTCATCAGGCACCTGACTCAGTCCCGGAAGTCGATTACCCTGGAAAAATGTCTTGGGTCGTCGGTGGTATCAGACAAAAGTGAACTTTGACTCACGAAAACCTCTACCCTGGAAAAATATACCAGTTTCGAAGGTGCTGTGGTTCTCGAATGTTATCGTTCACTTCTGTGACCTAAATTTGAGGAAGGGAGGGAGGTGGAACTGTATGTGGAGCAGGGAGCCCCAAAAGATATTTTTAAATGCTGTGGGTTCAAACAGCCTGGAAAGACAGAACTGACTCCAGAATTCTAAACTAGGGGTCCCAATTCTCGAAGAGCCCGCGGACACTTTGGAAATGTATCGAAGGGAAGTCGTCATTGCTGTAAAATGGCTATCAGGGAGGCCAAGGCCAGTGACAAATGAGATCCAGCTTGGTGTAGTGGTTAAGAGCACAGACTCTAATTTGGGAGAACTGGGTAAGATTCCCCCACTCCTCCACTTGCAGCTGCTAGTGTGACTCTGGGTCAGTCACAAGTTCTCTCCGAGCTGTTCTCTCAAAAGCAGTCCTCTCTGCCCCACCTACTGCACAAGGTGTCTGTTGTGGCGAGGGAAAGGAGATTGTAAGCTGCTCTGTGACTCCAAGGTATGATATAAGTCCAATTCTTCTTCCTTCTAATGATTTGTTGTTGTTCAGTCACACAGTCGAGTCCGTATCTTCACAATCCCATGGACCACATCACGCCAGGCCTTCCTGTCTTCCGTCGTGCTCTGAAGTTTGTTTAATTTCATGTCCGTTGCATCGGTGACACTGTCTAACCATCTCCTCCTTTGCCGTCCCCTTCTTCTTTGACCATCAGTCTTTCCCGGCATCAGGGTCTTCTCCAGCGAGTTCTCCCTTCTCATCGGGTGGCCAAAGTATTTGAGCTTCAGCTTCAGTCTCTGGCCTTCCAGGGAACAGTCAGGGTTGATTTCCTTTAGGATTGACTGATTCGATCTCCTTGCAGCCCAAGGAGGGACTCTCAAGAGTCTTCTCCAGCACCATAATTGAGAAAAGAAAGCATCTATTCTTCGGCGCTCAGCCTCCCTTATGGTCGGACTGCTCACAGCCATACATGACTACCAGGAATACCACTGTTTTGACCTCTATCCCCTCTAATGACCGAGGAAGAAGAAGAAGAAGAGTTTGGATTTATACCCCGCCCTTCACTGCCCAAAGGCGTCTCAGAGCGGCTGACAAACTCCTTTCCCTTCCCCTCCCACAACAAACACCCTGTGAGGAGAAGAAGAAGAGAGATTGGTTTGCCCGCCCTTACTGCCCAAACGTCTAGAGCGGCTCACAGACTCCTTTCCCTCCCCCAACAGACACCCTGTGAGGTAGGTGGGGCTGAGAGAACTTCTGACAGAAACTGTCCTTGAGAGAACAGCTGTGCCAGAGCTTGTGACTGACCCAAGGTCACATCAGCAGGTGCAAGTGGAGGAGTGGGGGACTCAAACCCGGTTCTCCCAGATAAGAGTCCGCGCACTTAACCACTACACCAAACCGAGCCAACTAATTCCGAATGGGTGCTCCCTTTGGACTCAAAGGCGATGCCTCCTTTGCCTCCCAGGGATCCCCCCAGACTTTTAGAGCCTGCAGGCCAACTTTGGAATTCTGACCCAGTGTGGTAGGTGGAACCGCAAAATAGCTGTTACAAAATGGCTGCCGTGGCAGGCAGACACAGCTACAAAATGGCTGCCGCAGCTTCCCTTCAGTCACACAGTGAAGATCCTTATCCTGTGGCAGCCGCTGCTACGAAAGTAACACTTTTAAATCTCCAACGGCCGACCAGAAGTCTTGCTGGGTGTTCAGTATGCAACTCAACACGATGGATTTCCGCAAAAGTGATTCAGTTTTATTTTAACAGCAAACTCCAACTCAAGAACACACCGACAAAACAATGGAACGCAGCTCCCTTTTTGAACCATCCCAGACTGTCAAAGCCACTCCCGTAATAAGTTAAAGACCAGTAACAAATACAGGGATAAAGGCCAATCAGGACTGTTCCCTCTTCGATACATATTCACGTGGTGATCGGTTGTGTACCGAGGTTTCACAGAAAACAGGCAACAGTAATGCGACAGTTTACAATCCACGTTCTGCTGGAAGCTTAACACAGAAACGAATGGGATGGATTCAAGCTTCAGGACATGTTGTTGTCGTTCAGTCGCACAGTCGAGTCCGACTCTTCGCGACCCCCTGGACCAGATTACGCCAGGCCCTCCTGTCTTCCGCTGTCCGCTGAAGTTTGCTCAATTTCATGTTCGTTGCATCGATGACACTGTCTAACCATCTCATCCTTTGCCGTCCCCTTCTTCTTTGACCTTCAGTCTTTCCCAGCATCAGGGTCTTCTCCAGCGAGTGCTCCCTTCTCATTTGGTGGCCAAAGTATTTGAGCTTCAGCTTCAGGATCTGGCCTTCCAAGGAACAGTCAGGGTTGATTTCTTTTAGGATTGACTGATTTGATCTCCTTGCAGTCCAAGGAACTCTCAAGAGTCTTCTCCAGCACCATAGTTCAAAAGAATCTATTCTTCGGCGCTCGGCCTTCCTTATAGTCCAACTCTCGCAGCCATACATTACTACGGGGAATACCGTTGCTTTGACCAGGCGGACTTTTGTTGGCAAGGTGATGTCTCTGCTTTTTATCATGCTGTTTAGGTTTGCCATCGCTTTCCTCCCAAGGAGCAGGCGTCTTTTAATTTCATGGCTGCAGTCCCCATCTGCAGTGATCTGGGATCCTAAGAACGTGAAGTCTGTCACTACTTCTACGACTTCCCCTTCTGTTTGCCAAGGAGTGATGGGGCCGGATGCCATGATCTTAGTTTTTTTGATGTTGAGCTTTAGGCCCAGGACATAACACTGGGCAAAAGTCTCCAGGGATGGTGTCGGCTGGCATCATGGCACTGCCCATGGGCACTGCATTGGGGACCCCTGCTCTAGTGATAACACCTCCTACTCCAGTGAGGTTGGGGGAGGAAGGCGTCAATGGCGCCAAAAAACGGGAGATGAGAACGATAAATCCGAGAGCCAGTCCTATTTATTGGAAGGGACCGGTGGCTCAGTGGCGGAGCGTCTGCTTGGCATGCAGGAAGTCCCAAATTCAGTTCCTCTGCTGCATCTCCATTAAAATGGGAGAGCCTAACGCTGAGGTTTACTGGATTTCGGCCCTTATCAAAATTACACAAACCAGGTGTTTATTGGATGACCGTATCTTGGGCTTCAACGGTTCCTCTTGCTCGGCTCGATCGTCAGCAGAAGATGCCTTTGGGGGAAAGTGCGCGTGTTTCCCATGCGGCCCTTCCCCCTGTGCCCTGGAGAAAAATGACCCATGTCCTATGTACTGGGGAGGGAAGGAAGAGTGCGTCTTTCCTGCCTGCTCACTCGATGCACTTTCCCCACCTTGGACGCTGCGGGCTTTCCAAATGACAGCAACTCTGGCTTTCTGCATGCCGTTGATTCCTAGATGTTTTTTCTTTCTAGGACTTTCAGAGCCTAGAGAACAATGTTTTGAGTCCAGTGGCACCTTGAAGACCAACACAGTTTAATTCTGGGTGTACGTTTTTGTGTGTGTGCACAGTGGACTTGAACTTTGTTCTGTTGCTTCAGACTAACATGGCTACCCCGCCCGAGACTCAGAGGGAAGGGTGGGGTACAGATCCAACCCTTCTTCTGCCTGAGAGCTTAGAGAGCCCACTGCCAGTCTGAGTATACAACACTAGCCTTGACGGACCAAGTTTCTGATTCAGTATAACGCAGCGCCATGTGAAGAAGAGAATAGATTGGATTTATATCTCGCCCTTCGTTCCCCGAAGGAGTCTCAGAGCGGCTTACAATCTCTTTTCCCTTCCCCTCCCCACAGCAGACACCCTGTGAGGTAGGCGGGGCTGAGAGAGCTCTTGAGAGAAACAGCTCTGAGAGAACTTGTGACTGACCCAAGATCACCCCAGCAGCTGCATGTGGAGGAGTAGGGAATCAAGCCTGGTTCTCCCAGATTAGAGTCTGCGCTCTTAACCACTACACCAAACTGGCTCTCTGTGTGTTCAATCTCCTTCCCTTCCCCTCCCCACAACAGACACCCTGTAAGGTAGATGGGGCTGAGAGAGCTCTCTTGAGGATTGCTCGAGAGGACAGCTCTGAGAGAACTTGTGGCTGACCCAAGATCACACCAGTAGCTGCATGTGGAGAAGTGGGGGATCAAACCCGATTCTCCCAGATAAGAGTCCGGGCTCCTAACTACTACACCAAACTGGCTCTCTGTGTGTTCAATCTCCTTTCCCTTCCCCTCCCTACAACAGACACCCTGGGAGGTAGGTGGGGCTGAGAGAGCTCTCTCGAGGACTGCCCTTGAGAGAACAGCTCTGAGAGAACTTGTGACTGACCCAAGGTCACCCAGTTTGCTGCATGTGGAGAAGTGGGGAATCCCGGTTTTCCTAGATACGAGTCCGTGCTCTCCTAAGCACTACACCAAACTGGCTCTCTTTGTGTTCAAGCAGGGTTGCCAATGTCCAGGTGGAGTCTGGAGATCTCCCAGGGTTACAGTTGCTCTCCAGATTACGGCAATTATTTCCCTGGAGGAACCGGGTGCCTGAAATAGGGTGAAATCTACGGCATTTCCCCTCCCCACACCCTGCCCTACGCAGAGCCCACTCACAAATATCCAGGAATTTCCCAACCTAGGACTGACCACCCTACATGTTAGACCAGGCGTATACCTCTAATGTTAATCTATGTCCAGGGCCCAACCAGGGCATTTCACGTGCCCTTTTCACTTCTGTGATCTGTTTTGGGATGGTTTTTGTCTGCAGAACGGGATTTAAAAAAAACATCACAGAGAAACAGCTCTCAGGGCGGATACATCGACGAAATCTGCATACCTTTGCGAGCAAATAAACAACTGTTATGCAAGGAAGAAAGAATTCCTTCTTTGTTTTCCAGATGAGGAACACGCCCGGCTGCCCAAGATCCTGGACCGGGCTTAGAGGAAAACCTGTATTGATAAGGGGACGGCATGCCAGAAGGAATGTCGGAGGGGAAATAGCTGCAGAGCCCTGGGGAAAGACTCGGGGGGGCCTATGAAGAAGAGGAGGCCGGGGTATCAGGGACCCTATGCACAGAGGGGCGCTTCAGCATGGACGATACCTGCCAGCGACTTAGAATCACAGAATCATAGAGCCGGAAGGGAACTCCAGGGTCATCTAGTCCAACCCCCTGCTCAGTGCAGGAAATTCACAAAGACCTTCCCCTCCACACCCCCAGTGACCGCTGTTCCACACCAAGAAGATGACAAAAAAAACCCTTCAGGATCCCTGGGCCAAACGGGCCTGGAGAAAAATGGCTTCCTGACCCCAAAGTGGCGATCGGCATTTCCCTGGGTGTGGAAGAAAGGGCCACGAGAACTAAGCAGTGAGGCCTTCCTGCCCTCCCTTCTCGTGATCTCTCCCAGTTCACAGAATCTGCATTGCTGTCAAATGGCCGTCTAGCCTCTGTTTGAAAACCTCCAAAGAAGGAGAGCCAGTTTGGTGTCGTGGTTCAGTGCGTGGACTCTAATCTGGGAGAACCGGGTTTGATTCCCCCACTCCTCCACTTGCACCTGCTGATGTGACCTTGGGTCGGTCACAAGCTCTGGCACAGCTGTTCTCTCAAGGACAGTTTCTGTCAGAAGTTCTCTCAGCCCCGCCTACCTCACAGAGTGTCTGTTGTGGGGAGGGGAAGGGAAAGGAGTTTGTCAGCCGCTCTGAGACTCCTTTGGGTAGTGAAGGGCGGGGTATAAATCCAATCTCTTCTTCTTCTTCTACCTCACAGGGAGTCTGTTGTGGGGAGGGGAAGGAAAAGGAGTTTGTCAGCCGCTCTGAGACTCCTTTGGGTAGTGAAGGGTGGGGTATAAATCCAATCTCTTCCTCTTCTTCTACCTCACAGGGTGTCTGTTGTGGGGAGGGGAAGGGAAAGGAGTTTGTCAGCCGCTCTGAGACTCCTTTGGGCAGTGAAGGACAGGGTATAAATCCAATCTCTTCTTCTTCTTCTACCTCACAGGGAGTCTGTTGTGGGGAGGGGAAGGGAAAGGAGTTTGTCAGCCGCTCTGAGACTCCTTTGGGTAGTGAAGGGTGGGGTATAAATCCCATCTCTTCCTCTTCTTCTACCTCACAGGGTGTCTGTTGTGGGGAGGGGAAGGGAAAGGAGTTTGTCAGCCGCTCTGAGACTCCTTTGGGCAGTGAAGGGCAGGGTATAAATCCAATCTCTTCTTCTTCTTCTACCTCACAGGGTGTCTGTTGTGGGGAGGGGAAGGGAAAGGAGTTTGTCAGCCACTCTGAGACTCCTTTGGGTAGTGAAGGGTGGGGTATAAATCCAATCTCTTCCTCTTCTTCTACCTCACAGGGTGTCTGTTGTGGGGAGGGGAAGGGAAAGGAGTTTGTCAGCCGCTCTGAGACTCCTTTGGGTAGTGAAGGGTGGGGTATAAATCCCATCTCTTCCTCTTCTTCTACCTCACGGGGTGTCTGTTGTGGGGAGGGGAAGGGAAAGGAGTTTGTCAGCCGCTCTGAGACTCCTTTGGGCAGTGAAGGGCAGGGTATAAATCCAATATCTTCTTCTTCTTCTACCTCACAGGGTGTCTGTTGTGGGGAGGGGAAGGGAAAGGAGTTTGTCAGCCGCTCTGAGACTCCTTTGGGTAGTGAAGGGCGGGGTATAAATCCAATCTCTTCCTCTTCTTCTACCTCACAGGGTGTCTGTTGTGGGGAGGGGAAGGGAAAGGTGAGCTGCTCTGAGACTCCTTTGGGCAGTGAAGGGCAGGATATAAATCCAATCTCTTCTTCTTCTTCTACTCACAGGGAGTCTGTTGTGGGGAGGGGAAGGGAAAGGAGTTTGTAAGCCGCTCTGAGACGCCTTTGGGCAGTGAAGGACAGGGTATAAGTCCAAACCCTTCCTCTTCTTCTTCACCTCCCGAGGAAGCCTCTGAGGAATCGTTCTAGCTGTCAGGAAGTTCTTTGAACCATGCTTTGGACCAGGACTCTCAAAGGGGAGAGTCCATTGAAGATGTGGGTATATGAGGTGTGGGGGCCCAAACCTCATTGTGGGCACAGAGGGCACTTCCTGATTCAAATCTCCTTTGAAATACAGGCCTTGCGGAGAGCGCTCTGAATAGAAGCTCGTGGCATCAGAACCGGTGTTTGGTCTGGGCAACGATGCACGTCACCTTGCAGGGCACAGTCTCCAGAGCGTGGGGATGTGTCATTTAGGGTGGTCCAAAGATTGTTTTGGGGTGCAGCCCGGCCCCTGTGTCTGCCTTTGTGTTTGTCCTGGGGTGGGGGCACTGCATTTCGGAGCAGCTGGCGCACGAACCGCGCTTTGTACCAGGACACAGCATACATCCCGTCAAAGGAGGCACTCCTCTGATCATGAGGGTGTATGAAGCGTGGGGGTCCAAACCTTATTTTGGGTTGTAAAGGGCAACCAGTTCTTTATTTAAATCTCCTTAGGAATAGGGGCCTCTTGGAGGCACTCCAAATAGAAGCTTGTGGTGCCAGAACCAGTGTTTGGACCGGGCAGTGCTGTACGTCCCCTTGCGGGGGAAAGTCTCCAGAGCACGGGGTGGTCCAAAGATTTTGGGGCTGTGCAGCCTGGTCCCAGTGTCTGCCTGTGTGATTGTCCTAGGGGTACCCCACTTTAGAGCAGCTGGCACAAGAACCGTGCTTTGGACCAGGAAACAGGATATATCTTCTTGAAGGGGAGAGTCCTGTGAACTTGGAGGTATATGATATGTGGTGCTCCAGACCAAATTTTGGGTTTCAGAGCTTTCCAACCCTCCTCATCATGCAGCACTCATGGGTCTTGAACTGCTGAACTACTGACCTTCCACAGCCTGCAGTTCAGCGTCTTAACCACTTGAGCCACCGCAGCTCCTTGAGCCCTTCGCGTACTTGGCTGCTTACTCACAGGTAAACCACCCAAGCCATTGTTTCGAATGGCAGCGATGAAGTGCAGGGATGCAGCTGGCTCCTTGCATTTCCTGCATTTGCGTATTTCTATTCTGCTTCTCTCCCCGGAGCTGGGACGCCAAGTGGCTTAGAGCAGCCCTCTTCCGTTTTCTCACAACAACCACCCTGTGAGGTAGGCCAGGCCGAGAGTTTAGGACGGGCCCAAGGTCACCCAGGAAGCTCCCAGGGCAGGTGGGGATTCGAACCTGAATCACCCAGGGTCCTAGTATGTCACCCTGGCTCACATCAACAGCACGGGAGGTGACTGGTATCCCCACCCCACTCCGGGCCCAAATAAACCCCAGCCAGGGCCAAGCTGAACCCCTGCCCCCTTGGTGTACCTTGCCAGGGCACCAAAATAGAATCAAAGACTTAGAAGGGACCCTAGAGGTCATCCACTCTAACCCCCTGCTCAGTGTAGGATCAGCCTAGAGCATCCCTGACCAGGGTTTGTCCAACCGCTGCTTAAAGACTGCCAGGGAGGGGAAGCTCACCACCTCCCTTAGGCAGCTGATCCCACCGTGGCACAATTCATATTTACTGTCAAAAAGTTTCTCCTAAGATCCAGCCGGTACCTTCCCGCCCTTAATTTGAACCCATTCTTGCCAGTCCTCTCCTCTGCTGCCAACAGGGACAGCTCCCGGCCCTCCTCCTCTGAGTGACAGCCCTTCAGATACCATAAGAGAGCACTCATGTCCCCCCCTCGGCCTCCAAATACCCAGCTGGTTTCTTTCCACCTGTAATTTAAAGCCCTTATTGCATGTCCTGGCATCTGCTGCCGGCCAGAACAACTCCCTGACCTCCTCGAAGTGACAGACTGAGACGGGTGGCCGTGTTAGTCCGTCTGTAGCAGTAGAAGCAGGAGCTGCGGTGGCTCGAGTGGTTAAGATGCTGAACTGCAGGCTGTGGAAGGTCAGTAGTTCAGCAGTTCGAGACCCGAGAGTGCCGCATGACGGGGTGAGCTCCCGTCTCTAGTTCCAGCTCCTGCCAACCTAGCAGTTTGAAAGCAAGAAATTGCAAGTAGATAAATAGGTACCACTTTGGTGGGAAGGGAACAGCGTTCCGTGCGCCTTGGTGTTTAGTCATGCCGGCCACATGACCACGGAAACGTCTTCGGACAGCGCTGGCTCTTCGGCTTGGAAACGGAGATGAGAACCGCAACCCTAGAGTCGGATTCGACTGGCTTTCGAGCAAGGGAAACCTTCACCTTCAGCAGTAGAAAAGAGCCAGAGTCCAGGAGGACCTTGAAGGCTAACAAAACTGGAAGTGGGCCATGACTCATGAAAGCTTATCCCACCCAACTGATTTTGTTAGTCTTTTAAGGTGCCCTTGGACTCTCGCTCTTTTTTACTCCTCTAAGTGACACCCTCTCAGATGCTTTCAAATGCCAGTTTGGTGTAGTGGTTAATCTGGGAGAACCGGGTTTGATTCCCCACTACTCCACTCGCACCTGGCTGGATGACCTTGGGCAAGGCATAGTTCTGTCAGAGCGGTTCTTGAAAAAGAGCAGTTTCTGTCAGAGCTCTCTCAGCCCCGCCTACCTCACAGGGTGTCTGTTGTGGGGAGGGGAAGGGAAAGGGGTTTGTAAGCCGCTCTGAGACTCCTTTGGGTAGTGAAGGGCGGGAAATAAATCCAATCTCTTCTCCTTCTTCTACCTCGCAGGGTGTCTGTTGTGGGGAGGGGAAGGGAAAGGAGTTTGCAAGCCACTCTGAGACTCCTTTGGGTACTGAAGGGCAGGGTATAAATCCAATCTCCTCTTTTTCTTAAAGAGAGCAATAGAAAATCGTTTGGGACCCAAATGGATGCCACCCAGTTTTTCAATAGGAAAATCTTACATAAGAACACCAGAAGAGCCCTGCTGGATCAGACCAGTGGTCCATCTATTCCAGCATCCTGTCTCACACAGTGGCCAGCCAGTTCCTCTGGAGGGCCAACAATGGGGCAGAGAGGCCGAGGCCTTCATAAGAACATCAGAAGAGCCCTGCTGGATCAGATCAGTGGTCCATCCAGCACAGCATCCCGTCTCACACAGGGGCCAACCAGTTCCTCTGAAGGGCCGACAACAGGGCATAGAGGCCGAGGCCTTCATAAGAACATCAGAAGACTGCTGGATAAGACCAGTAGTCCATTAGTCCAGCCTCCTGTCTCACACAGCGGCCAGCCAGTTCTTCTGGAGGGCCAACAACAGGACAGAGAGGCCGAGGCCTTCATAAGAACATCAGAAGAGCCCTGCTGGATCAGACCAGTGGTCCATCTAGCCCAGCATCCTGCCTCGCACAGTGGCCAGCCAGTTCCTCTGGAGGGCCAGCAACAGGGCATAGAGGCTGAGGCTGTCCCCTAATGTTTTCTCTTGGCTCTGGGATTCAGAGATCAACTGTCTCTGAATGTGGAGGTTCTCCACTGATAGACTTATCCTCCATGAATCTATCAAATCCCCTTTTAAAGCTGCTTATACCTGTGGCCATCGCTAGATCTTCTGGCAGCAGATTCCACATATGAATCGCTCTCTGTGTAAGTCAGAGGTGTTTTTGCTAAACCTTGCATCCTGCCCTGTTCTCTCCTTGCCCTGCTCACGCTACCAGGGCATGCCCGTTTCCTCTCTCCCTCTCTTTCTCTCTGACTGAACTTTCTGCCCTTGAGACCTGGCAGGGTTCCACCCGCCCAAAGCCACGTTGCCTTCCTGCTGAGTCAGTGGAGGTGTTTTCGGTCTTGCCTGCCTGTTTCATAAACGCACAGCAGGTTGCAGCACGGTTGCCTGGGAAGCTCTGACCTTTCGAGCCCCAAACATGGATTGCGCAATGACATCAGTGCCGCCTCGATTATTTTGGCTAAGGCTGTGGTGTTCCAAAGCAAAAACAGCACCGGCTCCAAGGCTTTCGTAAAGGAAAACGTAGAACTGCAGAGTGGCATGGGATTGCAATTTTGCATGCGCCGCTGCAACACCCCTGCGTATTTTCCTGGCATGCACAGGATTTGTATTTCAGAGTCACATTCTATCACATTGGCAGTACAATTCTGTGCAGAGTTCCTGCAGTCTACGCTTCAAAAAAAATGGTAGTGGGGAGGGACATTTTAACTTTCCAGGACGTTCAGTTGCTGACCTCAGAGTAGCAGTTCTCTTAGAATGGAATTTGAAAGGGAGATTAGAAAGAGAGACTGCTGCATTGTATCTGATCCTGAAGCTCAAGACAATGCATCCTCCTGGACTGAATCGAGACCTAGGTTTCCTGTCTCATTATCGATGCTGATTACCATACACCTACTTCCCCTCTGTATATGACACCTAATCCAATCACACCTGCTATCGTATTCATCTGCTGCTGTCATTCAGCATTTGAAATCACTCCACTTTCCGGGATATAAGGACAGACAGACTCCCAATCCAGATGTATCTGAAGAAGTGAGCAGTGACTCATGAAAGCTCATGCCCTACCACAAATTTTGTCCGTCTTTAAGATGCTACTGGACTCTGGCTCTTTTCTGCTGAATTGCAACTGATCTTGAAGTTCAAGACAATGCATCTTTCTGGAATGAATCGAGACCTAGGTTTCCTGTCTCATTACTGATGCGGATTTCTCCACACCTACTTCCCCTCTGCATTGCCCTGCCACAAATGTTGTTAGTCTTCAAGGCGCTACTGCACTCTTGCTCTTTTTACTGTCTCCTGGGTTTTTTTTTTTTTAGTAAATACAGTTTATTATTGGATATATCACATGTTCATACATTTTCAACCAACCTACATATCCATTTTTCTAATTTCCCTTCTCCCCCCCCAAACAAGGCTTCCCGCACTGCTCCAACCCCATTAATATCTCTCTTGTTCTATTACAGTTACTTCTAAACTTATTTTCTCTTACAAATGGTAACAATTCAAAAATCTAATTCTATTTCATTTTCCTCTTAATAACTATCAAAGCAAATCAAACCACGTTTAATGTCCCAATTTTTCAACAAGTATTTTTGAAAGTCTTTCCAGTCTTCAAAGAAAGTTTCATCTTCTTCGTTGTTTAACTTTCTTGTTAATTTGTCCATTTCTGCCAAAAACAACGTCTTTTTAATCCATTCCCATGTTTCAGGTACTTTATCTTGTTTCCAACATTGAGCAAAAGTCAGTCTTGCTGCTGTAGTCAAGTACCATAGTAGTGTTCTCTTGGCTACATTTATTTCTTCCATTTTAAGACCTAACAATAACATCTGTGGGTCTTTCTTAAAAGTACAATTCAAAATTTTTTGTATCTCATTGTGGATCTCTGTCCAATACTTTACTGCTTTATCACATGTCCACCACATATGGTCTGTCTCCTGGGTTTTAATAGGCGTTGTCATGACCCCAGTGGGTTGCCACCTTCAGCTGCCACCACTCTGGACTTAGGGTCCCTTGAGAAGGCCCAGAGTACCCTCCCAAGCCCAATCAAAATGCCCCTTTTAAAGCCAAGACACATAGGTGTGATGACCAGGCAGAGAACAATTAAACAATGGTTTATTAATACAGTACTGGGGCAAGGCAAACCGGACAAGGTGCTTTAAAATATATAACACTGTTTACAGGGTCTTTTCGTAGAAGAACAGCTGCAGGAGCTCATTAGCATATGGTATGCTAATGAGCTATTAGGCTATTAGCATAAGCCACACCCCCTGACATCACCGGAAGTGATGTCAGAAGAGGAAGCAAAAGGGGGAAGCATCTTCAAAAGCCTCCCCTTCCCTTCCCCAGCTGGTCTGGGTGGGGGAGCTAAGAGAGAAGGGGTTTAAAGTTTAAACTCCTTCTCACTAGAGTTGAGCCACAGAAGGAGGAAAGAGGGAAGGAAAGAGAGAGAGTAGAGAGAAGGAAAGAAGGAAGGAAAGAGAGAAAGAAAGAGAGGGAAGAGGGAGGGAAACAGGGAAAGGAGGAAAAAGAGAAGAGAAGAAGGTGGGAAAGAAAGAAAGAAAGAAAGAAAGAAAGAAAGAAAGAAAGAAAGAAAGAAAGAAAGAAAGAAAGAAAGAAAGAAAGAGAAAGAAAGAAAGAGAGAAAGAGAGAAAGAGAGAAAGAGAGAAAGAGAGAGAAGAGAAGAATGAGGGAAAGAGGAAAAAGAAAGAAGGAAAGGAGGGAATGAAAGAAATTCAGTGGCAATTCAGCCCCATTATACCCTATGGGCCATTGAAGTCAATGGTGAAAACATAGGGTATATTCTGGGAGCTGGAGGGGAGGGTTTGAGGGAGAGGCTCCAAGATCACAGGATAGCTGATGGAGCCTCTCCCCAAGATACCCACCAAATTTCAAGAACATTGGACCAGGGGGTCCAATTCTATGGGCCCCCAAACAGGTTGCCCCATTTCCTCCATTGTTCTCTATGGTGGGAAAAAAAGTTATTTTTTTCCCACTATAGAGAACAATGGAGGGAATAGGGGCAACCTGTTTAGGGGCCATAGAATTGGACCCCCTGGTCCAATGTTCTTGAAACTTGGTGGGTATATTGGGGAGAGGCTCAATCAGCTATCCTGTGAGTTTCGAGCCTCTCCTCAAACCCCCTCCTCCAGCCCCAGAATATACCCTATGTTTTCACCATTGACTTCAATGGCCCATAGGATATAATGGAGCTGAAATTGACATGCGGCTGGCCTAAAGACTCCCCAGGACGCCGGCTGGGGGCGGGGCTTGGCTCCTGAGCTCCCGGAGCTGCGCTCCGGTGGGCTCCCCCCCGAAAAGACCCCTGACTGTTTAAAGGCAAAATAAACAAACCTAACGCAACTACCTATTTCTTCCTAACTGATTACTATTTCAAGACTAACAACCTTCTTATGCCAGACCTATCTGTACTCACTCTGTCCCAAGTGAGGGATCTTTCTTTCAGACCAGCCCCCTCATTTTTACTCTGTGTGAGGCAAGACCGCAGAAGAGAAAAGAACCCAGTTCCATGGCCCACAAAACTTAAGTCAGAATCTCCTCATACAATCCCTGTACACCAATTGGTTACAACCATCACTAAGCATGATGGGAATTGTAGGCTGTGTCGGCTTTCCACTCCCACACAGGCCTCCTAGGGCCCAGGCCTCTAGGCCTTGTCTCAGTCCTGCACAGATCATGACAGGCTTACAGGAGAAAATCCTCAGAGCTGGGAATCTGACAGCACTAGTGGAGACAGGTGCAAAAGACAGGCACATTTGATTGGAATCTGGGGTTCTAGAAGAGTCCAAGCTCTTCGTGTTCCTTTTCACATTATCATCACTTTTTACATCCGCTAGTGCAGGGGTCCCCAACATGGTGCCACTTTTCCTCATGCCCACCAAAAGATTTTAGAAAGTGGGTGGGGACAGTAAAACTCCTAATTGGCCATTGGCAGGGCTCTTTCTGTAGCAGGAACTCCTTTGCAGATTAGGCGACACACCCCTAATGTAGCCAATCCTCCAAGAGCTTACAGAGCTCTTCTTACAGGAGCTACTGTAAACTCTTAGAGGATTGGCTACATCAGGGGTGAGTCGCCTAATAGGAGACCTGCCACATACTGCCAGGCAATGTTCCCTCTAAACTGTGGAGTCTTGTGAGCAAAAATTCAACTTTGTGAGCGACTGGCATTAAAGTTGTGAGCAAGCAGTTTGGCTACTGCATAAATTAGTTTGCTCTGGAGCCATCCTTCCTGAGCTAAGATAAAAATATGTGAGCTGGAAGCTAAAAAACTGTGAGCTAGCTCACACTAACTCAGCTTAGAGGGAACACTGCTGCCAGGTGAGTTTTCCTTAGTTAGTTCAATATAGTTGTGTGCAGGGCCCTTTTTGTAGCAGGGACTCCTTTGCCTATTAGGCGACACACCCCTAATGTAGCCAATCCTCCAAGAGCTTACAGGGTGCTCTTGGAGGACTGGCTACATTAAGGTTGTGTTGCCTAATAGGCAAAGGAGTTCCTGCTACAAATAGAGCCCTGGGTGTAAGAAGAGCCCTGCTGGATCAGTCCAGTGGTCCATCTAGTCCAGCATCCCATCTCACACACAGTGGCCAACCAGTACCTCTGAAGGGCCAACAACAGGGCAGGGAGGCCGAGGCCTTCATAAGAACGTCAGAAGAGCCCTGCTGGATCAGAACAGTGAGGGTCCACCTAGTCCAGCTCCTGTCTCACACAGCATTCAACCAGTTCCTCTGGAGGGCCAACAGCAGGGCAGAGAGTCCAAGGCCTTCATAAGAACATCAGAAGAAGTGTGTATGCATGGTGTAGTGGTTATGGTGTTAGACTGGGATCTGGGACCCCCCCCCATTCAAATCCCCCCGCTGCCACGGGAGCTCACTGGGTGACCTCGGGCCAATCAGACCCTCTCAGCCTAACCTACCTCACAAGGTTGTTGGGAGAATAAAACAGAGGAAACGAGAACAAGGGAAGCTGCTTTGAGTCCCCGCTGGAGGGAAAGGTGGGGTATGAATGATGTAAATGAAGTAAAATATGCAAGAAAATATTTTCAAGTACATAAGAACACAAGAGAAGCCATGTTGGATCAGACCAGTGGCCCATCCGGTCCAACACTCTGTCACACAGTGGCCAAAAAGACCAGGGGCCATCAGGAGGTCCAGCAGTGGGGCCAGGACACTAGAAGCCCTCCCACTGTTGACCCCACCCCCCAAGCACCAAGAATACAGAGCATCACTGGCCTCAGACAGAGCATTCCCTCTACACCTTGTAGCTAATAGCCACTCATGGACTTCTGCTCCTCCCACTGTTTTTTGTAAAAAATTAGTCGAATTTGCTTTCAATCCTCCATGGCCCTATTTTGGCGCGGAAGAAATGGAAAATGGTATGATACCCAGGGATTTCTGCATTGACCCCGATTCTGTACCGTCCAAAATCTGTTCCAGCAGAAAATTATGGTTCCAGATGCAGAGATTCTTTTCTTACTCAGATAACATTTATGGACGTAAATATTCTGCTCTTGAATAATAGTAGTCAGTTCTGGATTGAAGGAAGGATTCCTGAAGGGACTAAATAGCTGTTGAAACATCAGGTTTTGAGTTTTCTCCAAAAGAAGGAAATTAAAGACTTTTTTTTTTAAAGACCATTAACTGAATTTGAAGCATTAAATTCAAAATATAGATAAGGAAGAAGGGAGGTTAATCACGAAAATGTATAGGGACAAACTGCGGTGCAGACAATTAAAAACAACTGGGAAATAGAACTGAATATTACATTGAAGGATAAGGACTGGGAAGAAATATTTCAGTGCTTTCCGTTGAAAACCATCTTAAGAGGTTTACAAGAGCACGCATTAAAAGTGTCTCAAAGGTGGTATTTCTTTCCGGTTATGCTAGCCCAGCTAATGAAAATAGACAGTAAAAATGGTTGGAGAGGTTGCGGTGAACTTTGTTGTTGTTGTTGTTCAGTCGCACAGTCGAGTCCGACTCTTCGCGACCCCATGGACCACATCACGCCAGGCCCTCCTGTCTTCCGCTGTCCTCTGAAGTTTGTTCAATTTCATGTTCGTTGCATCGATGACACTGTCTGACCATCTCATCCTTTGCCGTCCCCTTCTTCTTTGACCTTCAATCTTTCCCAGCATCAGGGTCTTCTCCAGTGAATGCTCCCTTCTCATTTGGGGGCCAAAGTATTTGAGCTTCAGCTCCGGTATCCGGCCTTCCAGGGAACAGTCAGGGTTGATTTCTTTTAGGATTGACTGATTTGATCTCCTTGCAGTCCAAGGAGGACTCTCAAGAGTCTTCTCCAGCACCATAGTTCAAAAGAATCTATTCTTCGGCGCTCGGCCTTCCTTACAGTCCAACTCTCGCAGCCGTACAGTACTACTGGGAATACCATTGCTTTGACCTTGCAGACTTTTGTTGGCAGGGTGATGTCTCTGCTTTTTATCATGCTGTTTAGGTTTCCCATTGCTTTCTTCCCAAGGAGCAGGCGTCTTTTCATTTCACGCTGTGAACTAGGGGCGTTTATTCATACGTGGCCTTGTCCGGTTATAGCACATTTTGGGAAATCAATAACCAGGGAACAAATAAAACCTACCGTTCAACTAGTCCCGCCCTCCTCATTTACCTATGAAAACGTCCAAGGTAAACAAAAAGCACTTATCGGCTTACTTTTTGTCCCAGCTAGGATGCCCCCCCCCATACACACCTTTTCGCCTTTCTTCTTTTTTAATCTATTCATGCTTTTTCTTGTACTGGTTTATATATTTTCGTTGTTTTGTTTTTCGGGTTGGAACATCATCATAACATGATGGCATCACCTCCTGTACTGAATATGAGGTTATTGGGTGATTTTGTTTTGTGGTTTGCATTTGTTTTTCTGTATGTGTATATATGTGTGTGTATATATGTGTGTGTGTGGATAGATAGATAGATAGATAGATAGATAGATAGATAGATAGATAGATAGATAGATAGATAGATAGATAGATAGATAGATAGATAAAACAAAAAGAATAGGGACCAGGGCTCTTTTTGTAGCAAGAACTCCTTTGCATATGAGGCGACACCCCCCCTAATGTAGATTTTACAGAGCTCTTCTTATAGGGGACACTATTTGGGTGGAAAGGTGGCATAAAAACGAGGCAGTTTGGTGTAGTGGTGAAGTGCACAGACTCTTATCTGGGAGAACTGGGTTTGATTTTCCACTCCTCCACTTGCACCTGGCTGGATGACCTTGGGCAAGCCACAGTTCTGTCAGAGCTGTCCTCTCAAGGGCAGTTCTGGAAAGAGCTCTCTCAGCCCTACCTACTTCACAGGGTGTCTGTTGTGGGGAGGGGAAGGGAAAAGGAATTTGTGAGCCGCTGTGAGACTCTGAGTGAAGGGCGGGATCTCTCTCTCTCTCTCTCCAGTTTGGTGTAGTGGTGAAGTGCGCAGACTCTAATCTGGGAGAACCGGGTTTGATTCCCCACTCCTCCACTTGCACCTGCTGGATGACCTTGGGCAAGCCATAGTTCTGTCAGAGCTGTCCTCTCAAGGGCAGTTCTGGAAAGAGCTCTCTCAGCCCCACCTCTCTCACATGGTGTCTGTTGTCGGGAGGGGAAGGGAAGGGAATTTATGAGCCGCTCTGAGACTCCGAGTGAAGGGCACGGTATAAATCCAATCTCTTCTTCTGTACAGATGTTGCTTTGACAACAGCTGCCCACCACAGCACAAGGATCTTCGCTGTGTGACTGTGGCAGCCATTTTGTGCCTGGCTCTGACACCTGCAGTACCTCTGATGTGGCAGCCATTTTGTGGCCGGACCCACCATGCTGCCTCCAAATTCCAAAGGTGTCCACAGGCACAAAATGTTTGAGGACCCTGGGTTTAGAGTGTCATTCGAAGACATCTAAATTCAACACACACCCCGCCATGGAATGACCTTGGCCCACTGCTCTCACTCTCGGCCTAACCTACCTCACAGGGTTGTTGTCAGGATAAAGTACAGTAATTTATATGTACCCTGGAAGGTGGGGTAGGGCAGAGTCATTACCTCATAAATTACCTGCCTGCCATTTTTCTGCTCACCTTGACCCAGAGAGTACTCCATCTTTCTGTGTTATCCCTCTGAGGATGCCAGTCACGGCTGCTGGCGAAACGTCAGGTCCTACAATGCCAAGACCACGGCCGCACAACCCAGAAAAATCTACAGCAACTAATGAACTCCGGCCGTGAAAGCCTTCGACAACATTTGTTTTGTTTGTTTATATTTGTTGATATGGGAAAAATAAAAAATTTCCGGCAGGGCGGGAATAAAAGAACCAAAGTCGGAGTCCCGGGGCACCTTTAAGACCAACAAGGTTAATTCTGGGTATAAGCTTTCGTGCGCCCGCACACCTCGTCAGACGTGAAAACTTACACTCAGAATTAAACTTCGATGATCTTAGAGGTGCCCCGGAACTCCGACTTTGTTCTGTTCCTTGGGACCAACACGGCGACCCCACTTGAATCCTTCTCCCGACGCTGTTCAGGGAAAGGGGTGCGGCGGCAGGGAAGAGAAGTTGGTGCAGTCAGGAAACTAAGTTAGCACTAGGAAAGGGCCTCTGGCTCCCTCCTTCCTCTCGCCCGCGCCGTGTGCTGAGGTCATGCGCCTGTCATTGTCTTGTTCCTGCTTGGCATCTGGAACAAGGCCCATCCTGCCACCGGCCAAAGAGACACACCCAGCTTGGTGTAGGATAGGGTCCTTCCCCAACAGCTTGCCTGGCCCTGGAAACAGTTCGCTTCCCCCGGTTCGGAATGGGGGAAGGCATCGCAGAGGAGAAATCTTTCAAGAAGGCCTCTGGTCCTTCGGTGAATTCAAGGGCCTAGTCCTCAATGAGGTGGTACACCTACAACTCTCTCTCTCTCTCTCCTTCATTTAGGCCGCGGGTTTCTCCCCAGTGGGGACCCAACGTGTCTCCCGTCATTCTACGCACCTCCATTTTATCTTCACAACAATTTTGTGAGGTAAAAGGTAAAGGTATCTTCACAACAATTTTGTGAGGTAAAAGTTAATGGTAAAGGTTCCCTTGCTTGAAAGGCAGTCGAATCCGACTTTAGGGTTGTGGTGCTCATCTCCGTTTCAGAGCTGAAGAGCCAGCGCTGTTTGAAGTCGTTTCCGTGGTCATGTGGCCGGCATGACTAAACACCGAGGCGCACGGAACGCTGTTACCTTCCCACCGAAGTTGTACCTATTTATCTACTTGCAATTTCTTGCTTTCGAACTGCTAGGTTGGCAGGTAGGTTTAGCCAAAAAAATGTGATTGGCTTTAGGTCCCTCAGCAAGTGGGGATTCGAACCTGGGTATCCCACGTCCTAGTCCAACACTCATAAGAACATCAGAAGAGCCCTGCTGGATCAGACCAGTGAGGGTCCATCTAGTCCAGCATCCTGTCTCACACAGAGGCCAACCAGTTTCTCTGGACAGCCAGCAACAGGGCATAGAGGTCGAGGCCTTCCCCTGATGTTGCCTCCTGGCTCTGGGATTCAGAGGCATCACAGCATCCTCTGGCAGCGAATGCCGCATTTTAATCACTCTCTGTGTAAAGTCATATTTCCTTTTATCCACCTTGAACTTACTGGCTTCATAAAAAGATAAGAGGAGCCCTGCTGGATCAGACCAATGGTCCACCTAGTCCAGCATCCCGCCTCACACAGTGGCCAGCCAGTTCCTCTGGAGGGCCAACAACAGGGAATGGAGGCTGAGGCCTTCCTAAGAACATCAGAAGAGCCCTGCTTGATCAGACCAGGGGTCCATCCAGTCCAGCATCCTGCCTCACACAATGGCCAACCAGTTCCTCTGGATGGCCAGCAACAGGGCAGAGGGGCCTTCATAAGAACATCAGAAGAGCCCTGCTGGATTGGATCAGTGGTCCATCTAGTCCAGCATCCCGTCTCACACTGAGGCCAACCAGTTCCTCTGGAGGGCCAGCAACAGGGCAGAGTGGCTGAGGCCTTCCCCTAGTGTTGCCTCCTGGCTCTGGGATTCAGGGGATTAGTGCCTCTGAATGTGGAAGTTCCCCTCAGCTTCACCCTCAGTCTAATTAACCACCACACTGCACTGGCTCTCATCTAGCAAAGGTTCCTTCTCCACCGTAAAAACTTGAGCATCTTGAGCATTTGCTACCACAAACACCTTGAAACTCTTGGTCTCTAAGGTCCCACTAGACTGGAATCTAACGGTTCTACCATAAACTGGGTCGCCTAGAAGGTGTTCCAGGACTCAGCTTTTCTGACGAAAAGGCTAGGCATGACTACCCCATTGGGTTTTTTAAAAAAAATACTGTACGATTTGGCCTCCAAAGGGTCTTCCCTGTCTTTCTACATTAGCCATCGATCTGGGTACATTTAATCAGAGAGACACGAGCCCTAAGCCGTGATGTACGCAAAGCGGAATGATGCGCTATGAAATGAAATATAAAATAAAAAGCCAGTGGGCACCTTAAGAGATGAGCAACGTTCGTTTCAGGATGAGCATTCACAGGCCACAGCCCACTTTCGCGAGCCGTGAAGCTCATGTTGAATCATGGGCTTGCCAACCTCCAGGTGGGGCCTGGAGATCCCCTGGACTGACAAGGGACCTCCAGATGGCAGAAATAAGTTCCCCTGGAGGGAAATGGCTGCTTTGGAGGGTGGAGATCTGTGGCATAATACCCTGGGGGGGTCCCTCCACTCTCCAAACCCTGTGGTCCCCAGTCATGTTTCCAGGATATCTCCAGAGCTCACCTGGAGGTTGGCAACCCAATCAAAAAGTTGAGATTCTGCATATGTGTGTGTGGGCGCATGCATGCACACGATTGCAGACCACACCTTTTCTGTGCTCCTGTAGAACTGCATTATACACACAGCCCTGAGAATGTCCTTAGACTAGCGTTGCCAAGAGGCCTGGAGATAAAAACCACAATGTCCCGTCCTTCCCCGCCCCCTGCCAACCTTTTTGAGCCTGTGGACACAGTTGGAATTCTGACACACGGTGATGGGTGCCAGTAGGGTTGCCAGCCTCCAGGCAGGGCCTGGGTATCTCCCGCTTTTACAATTGATCTCCAGCTGACAGAGATCAGCTTCCCTGGAGAAAATGGCTGCTTTGAAGGGTGGACTCGATGGCATTGAACCACGCGGAGGCCCCTCCCCTCCCCAAACCCCGCCTCCTCCTGGATCCACCCCCAAAGAATCCAAGTATTTTCCAGCCCGGACTTGTCAACCCTGAGGTGCAGCCACAAAATGGCTGCCTCAGGAGGCGGAGCCAGGCACAAAATGGCTGCTGCCGCTTCCCTTCAGTCTGACTGTTATGTACGCGGACCACCGCCAGGGGTCCACGGATAAAGTAAGGAGCTTGGGTCCCAAACACAATGGGACCTCGGATCCTAGACCACCAAGTGTCCACCAACAGGCCATCTGGCGGAAAATTCAAACCCTCCGATGGGACCGTGGGTGTACCGGGTGGGGTGTATATAGTGGGCCCTTGCGGGGCTGGTTTTTCAGTCTTGTGTGTGAAGTAAAATAAACGCGTCTGAACGCATGCCGTAGTGCGAGTCTCCATGCGGCAAACTCAGTACTTGACACTCACATTGAAGATCTTTGTGCTGTGGTGGGCAGCTGCTGCCGAAGCAACATTTTTAAAAACCTGCGCAGCCGATCAAAATCCCCAGTGGCCAATCAGAAGCCTTGCTGGGCAAAAGCCCCGCCTGGTCCCGCCCACTTTCTAAAAAACACTTGGAAGCTGCCAGAAAAGAAGGGAGAAGAAGAAGAGGAGGAGGAGGAGGAGACTGGATTATACCCCACCCTTCACTACCTGAAGGAGTCTCAGAACGGCTTGCCATCTCCTTTCCCTTCCCCTCCCCACAACAGACACCCTGTGAGGTAGGTGGGGCTGAGAGAGCTTTTTCGAGAACGACCCTTGAGGGAACAGCTCTGAAATAAGTTAACTTGTGACTGACCCAAGGTCACACCAGCAGCTGCATGTGGCGGAGTGGGGAATCGAACCTGGTCCTCCCAGATTAGAGTCCGTGCTCCTAACCCCTACACCAAAGATGGGCACCGTGTTGGGGGACTTCTGTCATAGAGGCTTAACATGTGGAAATGGGCCGCTGAAGGTTTCCACAGAGGTAAAGGGCTGGGTAACTTAACATTCCGTTCAGTCTCAATTATAGGGATTGGGCATTTTTCTCCAGGCCTGTTGGCAGCCCTCCATCAGATAACCACCCACAATGCACTTCGTTGGTCAATTTAAAAAAAATTCAGTCTTACAGGTTAACTGGCCCTCCGTGCGCAAGAGTTCATCTCTCACCATCGGCCTTTACCCGCTTCCGAAGAAGGCAAGAATGTTCCATTCCTGAAGGGTTTTTAATAGCTGCGCCAGTCATAATGCACGTTACGCAACTTTCTGAAAATTCCTCATTCCCACGAGTGCTGACGGAGAAACTGCTTTCACAATTACTACCCCAGCTGTTACACCGTCATCTTCCCAAGGTGTCAAGAAACAGCACTAATAAGCTTAATTTCTAAAGAGCGTTACGCAAGGCTTTGTCCTTGTTTTTTGCTTAGCGTGACCCCTGGATCGAGGGTTGTCAACTCCAGCTTGGCAGATTCCTGGAGATTTGGGGGTGGAGTCTGGAGAGGGTAGAATGTGTGGGGGGGGCTCCAGCAGAGACGTAATGCCATAGATTCTTTCTTCCAAAGTTGCTGTTTTTTCCAGGAGAACTGATTGTTGTGGCCTGGAAATCAGCTGTGATTCTGGGAGAAACCCAGGCACCACCTGGAGGCTGAATAAGAGAAGATTTCACGGAGTGTGAGCATTATGCAGAGAGACAGCAGGCAGTGGTGAATGCTGAGTAGGAAAGGATTCGCTGAGTCGACACGTATCCTGCTCTGAAGAAGACTTATGAAACAGGTGTGGGAGCAAGCCCGTCTGCAGATTCGTGACCTTTTATGCTATTTGTCGACAAGCCAATTCTAGCCCCCTTGAGCCTGCCCCAACAGGGAGGGCGGGATATAAATTAAATAAATAAATAATGAATAAATAGTTGTAGATTTTCCGGGCCATGTGGCCGTGGTCTTGGCATTGTAGGACCTGACGTTTCGCAGCTGTGACTGGCATCCTCAGAGGGATAACACAGAAAGATGGAGTAGTCTCTGTGTCAAGGTGAGAAGAAAAATGGTAGGCGGGTAATTTGTATTTACTCAGGAAGGTGGGGTAGGGCTGAGTCATTATCTTGTAGGAGTTCCCCAGGCTGTGAGATGCTAATGGAGGAGCTTTCCTGAGGAGGTTCTTTTGCATATGAGTAGATGTCCGTGCACTTAAACACTACAGCAAACTAGCTCAGAGAAGAAGGAAGGAAGGAAGGAAGGAAGGAAGGAAGGAAGGAAGGAAGGAAGGAAGGAAGGAAGGAAGGAAGGAAGGAAGGAAGGAAGGAAGGAAGGAAGATAGATAGCGGTCACACGCGTAAGATAAAGCGTGGGGCAAGCAAGGCTGTTTGTCCCATAGGAATTTGACCTGCAGTTGCACAATCACACAGTTCTTGGAAGCTGCGGGCACAGCCTGCCACTGTGTGATCAGACGCAACCATGGGTGAGTTGAGTTTTGGGGTTTTTTTGCCCTGTGTTTCCAGTGCGCTTCAGTGAGGGATTGATGATTCACATCTCCGCACTGAGGGCTCCCTATGCAGTGTGCGATGATGCGCATACCGAGACGGGGGAGGGGGAGGAACAATGGCACGGAGTAACCACCTCCCTCTTTCTTCCTTCCTTCTTTCCTTCCTCTGCACCTCTCTCTCTCTTTTCCTTCCTTCCTTCTTTCCCAAAGTTCTTTGCCCTCTTTCCCTCCCTCCCTCTTCCTTCCTTCCTTCCTTCCTTCCTCTGCACCTCTCTCTCTCTTCCTCCCTTCCTTCTTTCCCAAAGTTCTTTGCTCTCTTTCCCTCCCTCCCTCTTTCTTCCTTCCTTCCTCCCTCTGCACCTCTCTCTCTTCCTTCCTTCTTTCCCAAAGTTCTTTGCCCTCTTTCCCTCCCTCCCTCTTCCTTCCTTCCTCTGCACCTCTCTCTCTCTTCCTTCCTTCTTTCCTTCCTCTGCACCTCTCTCTCTCTTTTCCTTCCTTCCTTCTTTCCCAAAGTTCTTTGCCCTCTTTCCCTCCCTCCCTCTTCCTTCCTTCCTTCCTTCCTCTGCACCTCTCTCTCTCTTCCTCCCTTCCTTCTTTCCCAAAGTTCTTTGCTCTCTTTCCCTCCCTCCCTCTTTCTTCCTTCCTTCCTCCCTCTGCACTCTCTCTCTTCCTTCCTTCTTTCCCAAAGTTCTTTGCCCTCTTTCCCTCCCTCCCTCTTCCTTCCTTCCTCTGCACCTCTCTCTCTTCCTCCCTTCCTTCTTTCCCAAAGTTCTTTGCTCTCTTTCCCTCCCTCCCTCTTTCTTCCTCCCTTCCTCCCTCTGCACCTCTCTCTCTTCCTTCCTTCTTTCCCAAAGTTCTTTGCCCTCTTTCCCTCCCTCCCTCTTCCTTCCTTCCTTCCTTCCTTCCTTCCTCTGCACCTCTCTCTCTCTTCCTCCCTTCCTTCTTTCCCAAAGTTCTTTGCTCTCTTTCCCTCCCTCCCTCTTTCTTCCTTCCTTCCTCCCTCTGCACCTCTCTCTCTTCCTTCCTTCTTTCCCAAAGTTCTTTGCCCTCTTTCCCTCCCTCCCTCTTCCTTCCTTCCTCTGCACCTCTCTCTCTCTTCCTTCCTTCCTTCTTTCCCAAAGTTCTTTGCCCTCTTTCCCTCCCTCCCTCTTCCTTCCTTCCTTCCTTCCTTCCTCTGCACCTCTCTCTCTCTTCCTTCCTTCTTTCCCAAAGTTATTTGCCCTCTTTCCCTCCCTCCCTCCCTCCCTCCCTCTTTCTTTCTTTCTTTCTTTCTTTCTTTCTTTCTTTCTTTCTTTCTTTCTTTCTTTCTTTCTTTCTTTCTTTCTTTCTTTCTTTCTTTCTTTCTTTCTTTCTTTCTTTCTTTCTTCCTTCCTCCCCATATCTCTCTGTTTCTGCCTCTCTCTCTCTCTCTCTTTCTCTACAGCTCGCCATACTTCCAGTGATGTCAGGGGGTGTGGCATATGCTACTGAGTCATGCTAATGACCTCCTGCACCTCTTTTTCTACAAAATGACCCCTGAAGAAAACCAATAAGTGAATATTGGACCAGGAAAAGGAAGGTTAAGCCGCTGTCGTTTAGCCCCGCCATGTTTATTCTGTGTGAGGTGGAATGTGTCTTATAATGCGGCTGTGTTTCTCTGGCTGTTCCTCTTATCTCCCTGTCGGCCTTGAACGCCCGGCTTCTTCGGCTCGAAGCCGCTGCTGTCTCCCGCTCACCTCTAAACCGTTAATCACCTGCCAGCGTTTTTTTTACTGTTGCTTATTGGCCCTTAAGTGTCAGGGGGTCTCGAATGAAACCAGTATAACTTCTATAGCCATTTTGTATTTCTCATTCCTGACTCAAAAACGTCCATGACGACTTCACCTTCCTCTGATCAGTAAAGCTGAACCTAAGAAAGGACTTGCTGTTGAACGGAGTTATTGGAGTACCTGTCAGCAGCAAGATCTAAAGACGCACGACAAAGATGTTTGTGAGGCCTCAAAAGGCGAAAGTCACGTGTCTGGTGCTGAATGCACAGTTGCTGGATTAGAGCATCTTCCAATTTAGGTCCAAAAAGCACCTGTTGGAGCTACAGTGTCCTCAAGCGAATAGGCTTTACTTTTTTAACGAGGCTCTCATCCGGCCCTTATGAATGTTTTTAACTGTCTTTCTAAAAAAAACATGTAGAGAGAGGAAGAGAGCCAGCTTGGTGTAGTGGTTAAGTGCGCGGACTCTTATCTGGGAGAACCAGGTTTGATTCCCCACTCCTCCACTTGCACCTGCTGATGTGACCTTGGGTCAGTCACAAGCTCTGGCACAGCTGTTCTCTCAAGGACAGTTTCTGTCAGAAGTTCTCTCAGCCCCACCTACCTCACAGGGCGTCTGTGGTGGGGAGGGGAAGGAAAGGAGTTTGCAAGCCGCTCTGAGACTCCTTTGGGGAGTGAAGGGCGGGGTATAAATCCAATCTCTTCTTCTTCTTCTTCTACCTCACAGGGTGCCTGTTGTGGGGAGGGGAAGGGAAAGGAGTTTGTGAGCCGCTCTGAGATTCCTTTGGGTAGTGAAGGGTGGAGTATAAATCCAATCTCCTCCTCCTCCTCCTCCTCCTCCTCCTCCTCCTCCTCCTCCTCCTCCTCCTCCTCCTCCTCCTCCTCCTCCTTCTTCTTCTTCTTCTTCTTCTTCTTCTTCTTCTTCTTCTTCTTCTTCTTCTTCTACCTCACCGGGTGTCTGTTGTGGGGAGGGGAAGGGAAAGGAGTTTGTAAGCCGCTCTGAGACTCCTTTGGGTAGTGAAGGGCAGGGTATAAATCCAACCTCTTCTTCTTCTTCTACCTCCCAGGGTGTCTGTTGTGGGGAGGGGAAGGGAAAGGAGTTTGTCAGCCGCTCTGAGACGCCTTTGGGCAGTGAAGGGCGGGGTATAAATCCAAACTCTTCTTCTTCTTCTATTTCTGTATATTATAAGTTTTCAGCTAGGTTTTTAATAGTGGCCCTTCGTTAGACTTTCTACTCACCTTGATCGATCTTTAAAGATGCGACAAACGGCCATAGACTCCGGCTTCTCTGGAACCACGAAGCACCAAAGATGATTGATTCCCCTTCCTGACTTGGGTTCCTGCTTATGTTTGCATATCCTGGCCAAGAACTCGGGGAGGGGAGGGGAGGGGAGGGAAGACCGAGGTCAGGCGGGCTGCTAGGGGGGCTAGAGAGCTTTTGCTAAGGGAGTGGGTAGAATTGGGGGCTTCAAAAAGACACACTTCAGAACAAGGGGGAAACAGGAGCTGCCTTTGGAGCTGGATTATGGCCATTTCTGCACTCTCCCCACTCCTCCACTTGCAGCTGCTGGATGACCTTGGGCGAGCTGTGGTTCTGATAAGAGCTGTTCTTGAAAAAGAGCAGTTTCTGTCAAGAGCTCTCTCAGCCCCACCTGCCTCACAGGGAGTCTGTTGTGGGGAGGGGAAGGGAAAGGAGTTTGTCAGCCGCTCTGAGACTCCTTCAGGAAGTGAAGGGCAGGGTAAAAATCCAATCTCTTCCTCTTCTTCTTCTACCTCACAGGGTGTCTGTTGTGGGGAGGGGAATGGAAAGGAGTTTGTCAGCCGCTCTGAGACTCCTTTGGGTAGTGAAGGGTGGGGTATAAATCCAATCTCTTCCTCTTCTTCTACCTCACAGGGTGTCTGTTGTGGGGAGGGGAAGGGAAAGGAGTTTGTGAGCCACTCTGAGACTCCTTTGGGTAGTGAAGGGCGGGGTATAAATCCAATCTCTTCTTCTTCTTCTTCTACCTCACAGGGTGTCTGTTGTGGGGAAGGGAAGGGAAAGGAGTTTGTCAGCCGCTCTGAGACGCCTTTGGGCAGTGAAGGGCAGGGTATAAATCCAATCTCTTCTTCTTCTTCTTCTTCTACCTCACAGGGTGTCTGTTGTGGGGAGGGGAAGGGAAAGGAGTTTGTCAGCCGCTCTGAGACTCCTTTGGGCAGTGAAGGGCGGGGTATAAATCCAATCTCTTCTTCTTCTTCTTCTACCTCACAGGGTGTCTGTTGTGGGGAGGGGAAGGGAAAGGAGTTTGTCAGCCGCTCTGAGACTCCTCTGGGTAGTGAAGGGCGGGGTATAAATCCAATCTCTTCTTCTTCTTCTTCTACCTCACAGGGTGTCTGTTGTGGGGACGGGAAGGGAAAGGAGTTTGTGAGCCACTCTGAGACTCCTTTGGGTAGTGAAGGGCAGGGTATAAATCCAATCTCTTCTTCTTCTTCTTCTACCTCACAGGGTGTCTGTTGTGGGGACGGGAAGGGAAAGGAGTTTGTGAGCCACTCTGAGACTCCTTTGGGTAGTGAAGGGCAGGGGATAAATCCAATCTCTTCTTCTTCTTCTTCTACCTCACAGGGTGTCGGTTGTGGGGAGGGGAAGGGAAAGGAGTTTGTCAGCCGCTCTGAGACTCGCTTGGGTAGTGAAGGGTGGGGTATAAATCCAATCTCTTCTTCTTCTTCTTCTACCTCACAGGGTGTCTGTTGTGGGGACGGGAAGGGAAAGGAGTTTGTGAGCCTCTCTGAGACTCCGTTGCGAAGTGCAGGGCAGCTTATAAATCCAATCTCTTCTTCATCTACTTCAACCTCACAGGGTGTCTGTTGTGGGGACGGGAAGGGAAAGGAGTTTGTGAGCCACTCTGAGACTCCTTTGGGTAGTGAAGGGCAGGGTATAAATCCAATCTCTTCTTCTTCTTCTTCTACCTCACAGGGTGTCTGTTGTGGGGAGGGGAAGGGAAAGGAGTTTGTCAGCCGCTCTGAGACTCCTCTGGGTAGTGAAGGGCGGGGTATAAATCCAATCTCTTCTTCTTCTTCTTCTACCTCACAGGGTGTCTGTTGTGGGGACGGGAAGGGAAAGGAGTTTGTCAGCCGCTCTGAGACTCCCTTGGGTAGTGAAGGGCAGGGTATAAATCCAATCTCTTCTTCTTCTTCTTCTACCTCACAGGGTGTCTGTTGTGGGGACGGGAAGGGAAAGGAGTTTGTGAGCCACTCTGAGACTCCTTTGGGTAGTGAAGGGCAGGGTATAAATCCAATCTCTTCTTCTTCTTCTTCTACCTCACAGGGTGTCTGTTGTGGGGAGGGGAAGGGAAAGGAGTTTGTCAGCCGCTCTGAGACTCCTCTGGGTAGTGAAGGGCGGGGTATAAATCCAATCTCTTCTTCTTCTTCTTCTACCTCACAGGGTGTCTGTTGTGGGGACGGGAAGGGAAAGGAGTTTGTGAGCCACTCTGAGACTCCTTTGGGTAGTGAAGGGCAGGGTATAAATCCAATCTCTTCTTCTTCTTCTTCTACCTCACAGGGTGTCTGTTGTGGGGACGGGAAGGGAAAGGAGTTTGTGAGCCACTCTGAGACTCCTTTGGGTAGTGAAGGGCAGGGTATAAATCCAATCTCTTCTTCTTCTTCTTCTACCTCACAGGGTGTCTGTTGTGGGGAGGGGAAGGGAAAGGAGTTTGTCAGCCGCTCTGAGACTCCCTTGGGTAGTGAAGGGTGGGGTATAAATCCAATCTCTTCTTCTTCTTCTTCTACCTCACAGGGTGTCTGTTGTGGGGACGGGAAGGGAAAGGAGTTTGTGAGCCACTCTGAGACTCCTTTGGGTAGTGAAGGGCAGGGTATAAATCCAATCTCTTCTTCTTCTTCTTCTACCTCACAGGGTGTCTGTTGTGGGGACGGGAAGGGAAAGGAGTTTGTGAGCCACTCTGAGACTCCTTTGGGTAGTGAAGGGCAGGGTATAAATCCAATCTCTTCTTCTTCTTCTTCTACCTCACAGGGTGTCTGTTGTGGGGAGGGGAAGGGAAAGGAGTTTGTCAGCCGCTCTGAGACTCCTCTGGGTAGTGAAGGGCGGGGTATAAATCCAATCTCTTCTTCTTCTTCTTCTACCTCACAGGGTGTCTGTTGTGGGGACGGGAAGGGAAAGGAGTTTGTCAGCCGCTCTGAGACTCCTTTGGGTAGTGAAGGGCAGGGTATAAATCCAATCTCTTCTTCTTCTTCTTCTACCTCACAGGGTGTCTGTTGTGGGGACGGGAAGGGAAAGGAGTTTGTGAGCCACTCTGAGACTCCTTTGGGTAGTGAAGGGCAGGGTATAAATCCAATCTCTTCTTCTTCTTCTTCTACCTCACAGGGTGTCTGTTGTGGGGAGGGGAAGGGAAAGGAGTTTGTCAGCCGCTCTGAGACTCCTCTGGGTAGTGAAGGGCGGGGTATAAATCCAATCTCTTCTTCTTCTTCTTCTACCTCACAGGGTGTCTGTTGTGGGGACGGGAAGGGAAAGGAGTTTGTGAGCCACTCTGAGACTCCTTTGGGTAGTGAAGGGCAGGGTATAAATCCAATCTCTTCTTCTTCTTCTTCTACCTCACAGGGTGTCTGTTGTGGGGACGGGAAGGGAAAGGAGTTTGTGAGCCACTCTGAGACTCCTTTGGGTAGTGAAGGGCAGGGTATAAATCCAATCTCTTCTTCTTCTTCTTCTACCTCACAGGGTGTCTGTTGTGGGGAGGGGAAGGGAAAGGAGTTTGTCAGCCGCTCTGAGACTCCCTTGGGTAGTGAAGGGTGGGGTATAAATCCACTCTCCTCTTCTTCTTCTACCTCACAGGGTGTCTGTTGTGGGGAGGGGAAGGGAAAGGAGTTTGTCAGCCGCTCTGAGACGCCTTTGGGCAGTGAAGGGCGGGGTATAAATCCAAACTCTTCTTCTTCTTCTATTTCTGTATATTATAAGTTTTCAGCTAGGTTTTTAATAGTGGCCCTTCGTTAGACTTTCTACTCACCTTGATCGATCTTTAAAGATGCGACAAACGGCCATAGACTCCGGCTTCTCTGGAACCACGAAGCACCAAAGATGATTGATTCCCCTTCCTGACTTGGGTTCCTGCTTATGTTTGCATATCCTGGCCAAGAACTCGGGGAGGGGAGGGGAGGGAGGGAAGACCGAGGTCAGGCGGGCTGCTAGGGGGCTAGAGAGCTTTTGCTAAGGGAGTGGGTAGAATTGGGGGCTTCAAAAAGACACACTTCAGAACAAGGGGGAAACAGGAGCTGCCTTTGGAGCTGGATTATGGCCATTTCTGCACTCTCCCCACTCCTCCACTTGCAGCTGCTGGATGACCTTGGGCGAGCTGTGGTTCTGATAAGAGCTGTTCTTGAAAAAGAGCAGTTTCTGTCAAGAGCTCTGTCAGCCCCGCCTACCTCACAGGGTGTCTGTTGTGGGGAGGGGAAGGGAAAGGAGTTTGTCAGCCGCTCTGAGACTCCTTCAGGAAGTGAAGGGCAGGGTAAAAATCCAATCTCTTCCTCTTCTTCTTCTACCTCACAGGGTGTCTGTTGTGGGGAGGGGAAGGGAAAGGAGTTTGTAAGCCGCTCTGAAACTCCTTTGAGTAGTGAAGGGCAGAGTATAAATCCAATCTCTTCCTCTTCTTCTTCTACCTCACAGGGTGTCTGTTGTGGGGAGGGAAGGGAAAGGAGTTTGTCAGCCGCTCTGAGACTCCTCTGGGTAGTGAAGGGCGGGGTATAAATCCAATCTCTTCTTCTTCTTCTTCTACCTCACAGGGTGTCTGTTGTGGGGACGGGAAGGGAAAGGAGTTTGTGAGCCACTCTGAGACTCCTCTGGGTAGTGAAGGGCAGGGTATAAATCCAATCTCTTCTTCTTCTTCTTCTACCTCACAGGGTGTCTGTTGTGGGGACGGGAAGGGAAAGGAGTTTGTGAGCCGCTCTGAGACTCCTCTGGGTAGTGAAGGGCGGGGTATAAATCCAATCTCTTCTTCTTCTTCTTCTACCTCACAGGGTGTCTGTTGTGGGGAGGGGAAGGGAAGGGAGTTTGTGAGCCACTCTGAGACTCCTTTGGGTAGTGAAGGGCAGGGTATAAATCCAATCTCTTCTTCTTCTTCTTCTACCTCACAGGGTGTCTGTTGTGGGGAGGGGAAGGGAAAGGAGTTTGTCAGCCGCTCTGAGACTCCCTTGGGTAGTGAAGGGTGGGGTATAAATCCACTCTCCTCTTCTTCTTCTACCTCACAGGGTGTCTGTTGTGGGGAGGGGAAGGGAAAGGAGTTTGTCAGCCGCTCTGAGACGCCTTTGGGCAGTGAAGGGCGGGGTATAAATCCAAACTCTTCTTCTTCTTCTATTTCTGTATATTATAAGTTTTCAGCTAGGTTTTTAATAGTGGCCCTTCGTTAGACTTTCTACTCACCTTGATCGATCTTTAAAGATGCGACAAACGGCCATAGACTCCGGCTTCTCTGGAACCACGAAGCACCAAAGATGATTGATTCCCCTTCCTGACTTGGGTTCCTGCTTATGTTTGCATATCCTGGCCAAGAACTCGGGGAGGGGAGGGGAGGGAGGGAAGACCGAGGTCAGGCGGGCTGCTAGGGGGCTAGAGAGCTTTTGCTAAGGGAGTGGGTAGAATTGGGGGCTTCAAAAAGACACACTTCAGAACAAGGGGGAAACAGGAGCTGCCTTTGGAGCTGGATTATGGCCATTTCTGCACTCTCCCCACTCCTCCACTTGCAGCTGCTGGATGACCTTGGGCGAGCTGTGGTTCTGATAAGAGCTGTTCTTGAAAAAGAGCAGTTTCTGTCAAGAGCTCTGTCAGCCCCGCCTACCTCACAGGGTGTCTGTTGTGGGGAGGGGAAGGGAAAGGAGTTTGTCAGCCGCTCTGAGACTCCTTCAGGAAGTGAAGGGCAGGGTAAAAATCCAATCTCTTCCTCTTCTTCTTCTACCTCACAGGGTGTCTGTTGTGGGGAGGGGAAGGGAAAGGAGTTTGTCAGCCGCTCTGAGACTCCTCTGGGTAGTGAAGGGCGGGGTATAAATCCAATCTCTTCTTCTTCTTCTTTGCATGCTGAAGGTCCTGGGTTCGAATCCCTCCCATCTCCAGTTCAAAAAGCCATGGAGAGCAAGTGTTCAGAAAGACCCTGGACAGTCACTGCCAGCAAGGGGAAACAATACTGAGCTGGGTAAGACCACAATGGTCTTGGGTTACCAACTCCAGCCTGGGAAATTCCTGGAGATTTGTGGGTGGAGCCTGGGGAGGGTGGGTTTTGCGGAGGGGAGGGGTCTCAACAAGGTCTAATGCCATAGAGTCCACCCTCTGGAAGGGTCGTTTCCTCCAGGGGAGCTGATCTCTGTTGCCAGGAGATCGCTTTAATTCCAGGAGATCTCCAGGTCCCGCCTGGAGGTTGGCAACTCTACATGTGAACACAAAAGCCGTTCGTGTGCCGTACATGACAGGTTCTGTTCTTTGTTCCAGATGAAGAGGCAGGCAGGCTGTGGGGAAATGGTAGAAATGCATTCTGCACGTGCTCAAGGCAACCCTTATCTTTGGGGTTCTGGAAGGATTAGCCAGGGATCCCAGAGGTTTTTTGCCTTCCCCTCCCCATAGAGCGGGGGTCACTGGGGAAGGGGGGGGGAGGATTTCCTGCATTGTGCAGGGCGTTGGACTGGATGATGAAGAAGGGATTGGATTTATACCTCGCCCTTCACTACCCAAAGGAGTCTCAGAGTGGCTTACAAACTCCTTTCTCTCCCCCTCCCCACAACAGACACCCTGTGAGGTCGGTGGGGCTGAGAGAGCTCTCTCCAGAACTGCCCTTGAGAGGACAGCTCTGAGAGAGCTTGTGACTATCCCAAGGTCACACCAGCAGCTGCATGTGGAGGAGTGGGGGAATCAAACCCAGTTCTCCCTGTTTAGAGTCCACACTCTTAACCACTACACCATACTGGCTCTCTCTCTCATAAGAACATAAGAGAAGCCAAGGTTGGATCAGGCCAATGGCCCATCCAGCCCAACACTCTGTCACACAGTGGCCAGAAATACCAGGTGTCATCAGGAGGTCCAGCAGTGGGGCCAGGACACGAGAAGCCCTCCTTGAGGTCCCTTTCAGCTCTAGGTTTCTGCATTTCTGTATGTTTCTGTGTCTGCTTCCAAGTCAAGCAGGTTTCGTCCTGCCCTGGAAAGGCCAAGTCCAGTGAATTCTAGTAGTTTCCCTGGCTGGCTCCCTGCCTGCCTGCCCTCCCACCCCCTTCTCAGCTCCAGCGGCTGTCCTTTTAAAGTCTGGGCAGCCGAGGCAGTGGCCGCTCCTTTTCTGGGAAGCCCAGCCAGCCGGCCAGAGGTATGCGAGTTGCATCAGGAACAGTTATGCAAGGAGCAGAGAGTGGGCTCGCAAACATCCCTGGAAATGGGTGGATGCCAGAGGTCCCGGAGGGTGGACGGCCCTGTCTTCTGCCCGTCCTTCTGGCCAGGCCTGGGTTTGTTTCTGAGGGCAGCACAGGGCCATTCTGCATCTGGCACTCACTCCACATTTTCTCAACTAGGAGGGAAAAGTGCAGCTCAAAACCACACTCAAATACCCCAGGGCAATGCTGTACTGACTGCAAAATCACCCCTGAATGGCCATAAATCTAATGATCAAAGGAAGTGAAAGCGGCATGCAATGCAGAGGGCTCCATAAAATCCGATGATCAAAGGAAGTGAAAGCGGCACGCAATGCAGAGGGCTCCATAAAATCCGACGATCAAAGGAAGTGAAAGCGGCACGCAATGCAGAGGGCTCCATAAAATCCGACGATCAAAGGAAGTGAAAGCGGCACGCAATGCAGAGGGCTCCATAAAATCCGACGATCAAAGGAAGTGAAAGCGGCACGCAATGCAGAGGGCTCCATAAAATCCGACGATCAAAGGAAGTGAAAGCGGCACGCAATGCAGAGGGCTCCATAAAATCCGACGATCAAAGGAAGTGAAAGCGGCACGCAATGAAGAGGGCTCCATAAAATCCGACGATCAAAGGAAGTGAAAGCGGCACGCAATGAAGAGGGTTCCATAAAATCCGACGATCAAAGGAAGTGGAAGCGGCACGCAATGCAGAGGCAGAGCTCTTTCTGTAGCAGGAACTCCTTTGCATATTAGGCGACACACCCCCAGGGCCGGCCCCAGGTGTCTGGGTGCCCTAGGCAGGACAGCCTGGGGCGCCCATCCCACCGGGGATGCCAACGTCCCAGTGGGGCCTAGAAACCGGGGGGGGGGCAGCGGAGCGCTGGCTTTCCTGGGCGCTTCGCAGGTGCGGGGCCTCCAGGAAAGCCAGGGAAGGGGGCAGGGGTTCTAGCCCCCGTCCCCTCCCTCAGAGCACCGGCTTTCCTGGAGGCTCCGCAGCTGCGGGGCCCCCAGGAAAGCCAGGGAAGGGGCGGGGTTTCAAACCCCCGCCCCTTCCCTCCTAATGCCGGCTTGCCTCAGCGCTCCACAGTGCAGGGGCGCCGAGGCAAGCCTGGGACGGGGCAGGGGTTCAAACACCCGCCCCTTCCCTCCCTCCCAGCGCCGGCATGGAGGAGAGGGGAGGGTGACAGGGGGAGGGGGAGCGCCGGTGGGGGGAGGGTGGGCAAGCTCTGCCGCCTCCGCCTCTTCCTGAGCCCCGCTGGGGCGCTTCGCTGGCAGCGGTGGTGGGGAGGCGGCGGGGGGCGTTTGGCGCCTCTGCGGGCCTGGTGCCCTGGGCGAGCGCCTAGCTCGCCTAGTGGACGAGCCGGCCCTGCACACCCCTAATGTAGCCAATCCTCCAAGAGCTTTCAGAGCTCTTCTCACAGGAGCTACTGTAAGCTCTTGGAGGATTGGCTACATTAGGGGTGTGTCGCCTAATATGCAAAGGAGTTCCTGCTACAAAAAGAGCCCTGTGTAGAGGGTTCCATAAAATCCAAAGATCAAAGGAAGTGAAAACAGCATGCAATGTAGAGGGTTCCATAAAATCCGATGATCAAAGGAGGCCTTTCTAAGAACCTCAGAAGAGCCCGGCTGCATCAGACCAATAGTCCATCTAGTCCAGCATCCTGTCTCGGACAGTGGCCAGCCAGTTCCTCTGGAGGGCCAACAGCAGGGCAGAGAGGCCGAGGCCTTCATAAGGACATCAGAAGAGCCCTGCTGGGTCAGGCCAGGGGTCCATCCAGTCCAGCATCCTGTCTCACACAGAGGCCAGCCAACAACAGGGCACAGAGGCCAAGACCTTCCCTGATGTTGCCTTCTAGATCTGGGATTCAGAGGTTTAGTGCCTCTGAATGTGGGGGCTTCCCTCAGCCACCCTGGCTAGTAGCCACTGATAGACTTATCCTCCATGGATCTATCTAATCCCCTTTTAAAGCTGTGTATTCCTGTGGCCATCATTACATCGTCTGGCAGCAAATTCCACATTTGAATCACTCCCTGTGTGAAGTAGTAGTTCCTGTGGTCTGCCTAGAACCTACTGCCCATCAGCTTTTGGGTGAGGGAGAAAAAGTTCGCTTTGTCGACTCTCTGCACCTCATGCGTTATTTTATAAACCTCTATCATGCCCCGCCCCCCCCCCGGTCATCCTGTGTTTTGGCCCTCCAGGGCAACTGGTTAGTCACTGCGTGAGACAGGAGGCTGGACTAGATGGTCTGATCCAGCAGGGCTCTTCTGACGTTCTTACGAAGGCCTCGTTCTCTCTGCCCTGTTGTTGGCCCTCCAGAGGAACTGGTTGGCCACTGTGTGAGACAGGATGCTGGACTAGATAGACCCCCACTAGTCTGATCCAGCAGGGCTCTTCTGATGTTCTTATGAAGGCCTCGGCCTCTCTGCCCTGTTGTTGGCCCTCCAGAGGAACTGGTTGGCCACTGGATGAGAATGGATGCTGGACTAGATGGACCATGACTGGTCTGACCCAGTAGGGCTCTTCTGACGTTCTTACGAAGGCCTTGGCCTCTATGCCGTGTTGTTGGCCCTCCAGAGGAACTGGTTGGCCACTGTGTGAGACAGGATGCTGGACTAGATGGGCCACTGGTCTGACCCAGCATGGCTCTTCTGACATTCCTACGAAGGCCTCAGCCTCTCTGCCCTGTTTTTGGCCCTCCAGAGGAACTGGTTGGCCATTGTGTGAGACAGGATGCTGGACTAGACGGTCTGACCCAGCAGAGCTCTTCTGATGTTCTTATGAAGGCCTCGGCCTCTCTGCCCTGTTTTTGGCCCTCCAGAGGAACTGCTTGGCCACTATGCGAGACAGGATGCTGGACTAGATGGACCACTGGTCTGATCCAGCAGGGCTCTCCTGATGTTCTTATGAAGGCCTCGGCCTCTGTGCCCTGCTGTTGGCCCTTCAGAGGAACTGGTTGGCCGCTGTGTGAGACCGGAGGCTGGACTAGATGGTCTGATCCAGCACGGCACTTCTGAAGTTCTAATGGGGGGGGGGAATGGGAGACAGAGCCTTCAGCCATTTAGAGGGATGGATAAAAATGGAACAAAAGGACAGGATTTAACATAAGAAATTAGCACAATATGGTTCTCATTTGCACTTCTATTCTGCCGGAAGAGATAACCCAGGAAATAAGTAACTGTTAATGTCTCAAGGATAACTGCAGAGGCAAATTGCAAAACTGGAAACCAGAAAGAGTCTGAAAAATGGGGGGGGGTAATCTTCAACCACCCCCATCTGCCAGTTCTCTGCATCTTTTCTGCAGATGTTCGGGACTGAACTGAGATAATGAGGGGAAGGAAACAGAGTCAAAAGTAGGATGGTATATAGCCGGATCTTGTCAGATTTCGGGAGCTAAGCTGGGTTGGTACTTGGAAGGGAGACCACCAAGGAAGGCTCTGCAGAGGAAGGCGACGGCAGACCCCCTCTGCTTCTCCCTTGCCTTGAAAGCCCCTTGCTGGGGTGGCCATAAGTCGGAAGCTAAGCAGGGTCGGTACTTGGAAGGGAGACCTCCAAGGAAGGCTCTGCAGAGGAAGGCCATGTCCAACCACCTCTGCTTCTCCCTTGCCTTGAAAGCCCCTTGCTGGGGAGGCCATAAGTTGGAAGCTAAGCAGGGTCGGTACTTGGAAGGGAGACCACCAAGGAAGGCTCTGCAGAGGAAGGCGATGGCAGACCACTTCTGCTTCTCCCTTGCCTTGAAAGCCCCTTGCTGGGGAGGCCATAAGTTGGAAGCTAAGCAGGGTCGGTACTTGGAAGGGAGACCACCAAGGAAGGCTCTGCAGAGGAAGGCGATGGCAGACCCCTTCTGCTTCTCCCTTGCCTTGAAAGCCCCTTGCTGGGGTGGCCATAAGTCTTGGATGACAGACCACCAAGGAAGGCTCTGCAGAGGACGGCAATGGCCAACCACCTCTGTTTCTCCCTTGCCCTGAAACCCCTTACCAGTGTTGCCATTAGTCTTGGATGAGAGACCACCAAGGAAGGCTCTGCAGAGGAAGGCGATGGCAGACCCCCTCTGCTTCTCCCTTGCCTTGAAAGCCCCTTGCTGGGGTCGCCATACATAGTGTGTAGCTCTGTGGCACTTTGCACAAACACACAATGTGGGGGGTTAGCAAAGCAGGTTCCTTGGGAGGCTTGGCTTCCCCTGGGATGTTCCCCCCCCCCAGACTAACATCCGTTTCCCTGAGCGGGCCACCAGAGCGGCTTGCTTTCCCACAAGCCAGATGTTAGGAGCTCTGCCCGCCCAGCCTGGCCCTTGTGCGGTTTTCGGAGGAAAAAACCCTGGGGAGGAATGTGCTTCCTGTCCAGCCCCCACCCCACCCCCGCCCCGGGCTCTGAGCCAGCAGAACTCCTGGGTCCTGGGAATGACATGGGTGACCTCCGGTGACCGGATGCAGTGTGCAGACGCTCCGGTGCCTTCATCGGTTGCAGAGGAGAGGGACTTTTGGAAATTGTTGTATGGCCAGCGATGATAAGAGTAATTTGCACTGAAGACCCCCGTTGTCTTTGGTGCCTGAGCAGCCGAGTGAGGTCCTTGGGCCTTGGTTCGACAAACTCACAGGGTTTATCGATGGAACCTCCGCATTCCAGTGCAGTGTAGCTCAAACGAACAGCTGTTGGGGACAAACAGAGTGCCCTATTTGTGGGCTTCCCAGAACGATTTGGACGGCCTCGGTGGGAAGCAGGATGCTGGACTAGGTGGACGTTGGGTCGCCTCCAGGAAGGCTCTTTAACATTTCAAAGGTCAGCTGATAGGTGCAGAAGACGTGGGATTAATCAGCACGGAAGACGTGGGATTAATCGGCCCCGTTTCCCTCTCCAGCCAGGCCTCCGGATATCTCTAGAAAAACACTCCGTAGCCCGTTCTCCGCTTGGCAGACTTGCCAACTAACCACACCCATCAAAACTGCCTGGTCGGTTCTTCTGCTTTTAATAGAGCCAAGGTGGTGCCCTGGTTAGACTCTCGGTGTCAAACTCATTTGTCACAAGGTCCGGATCTGACATAAATGTCACTTTATTTGGCTGGGTCACGTGTGCTGTGAAATGTAACGCCAGGTACCAGAGATATAAACTGTATAAAGGACACAGACAAACTCGGTTTGCACAGGTCCATAGCCACGGGGAGGGGGCATTTGTCTTTTTACTCAAAAGACAAAGGAAAGCAGTTGATCCCTAATGGTGAAAGCAACTAATTTACTGGGGAATCCACAGAAGCCCGGCACTCCCACATCCCCCCACCCTCAGTTTGGTGTAGTGGTGAAGTATGTGGACTCTAATCTAGGAGAACCAGGTTTGATCCCACACTCCTCCACATGCAGCTGCTGGAGTGACCTTGGGTCAGTCACAAGTTCCCTCAGAGCTGTTCTCTCGGGAGCAGTCCTCGAAAGAGCTCTCTCAGTCCTACCTGCCTCATAGGGTGTCTGTTGTGGGGAGAGGAAGGGAAAGGAGATTGTAAACCGCTCTGAGACTCCAAGTGAAGGGCAGGGTATAAATCCAATCTCCTCCTCCTCTCTCCTTCTTCTTCTTCCTCCCTCCCTCCCTCCCTCCTTCTTCCTTCCTTCCTTCCTTCCTTCCTTCCTTCCTTCTTTCCTTCCGTCTTTCTTTCTTTCCTTCCTTCCTTCCTTTCTCCCTCCCTTCTTTCCTTCCTTCCTTCCTTCTTTCCTTCCTTCCTTCTTTCCTTCCTTTCTCCCTCCCTCCCTTCTTTCCTTCCTTCCTTCTTTCCTTCCTCGTTTCCTTCTTTCCTTCCTCCCTCCCTCCCTCCCTCCCTCCCTTCCTTCCTGTATTTCCCGCAGAAGTGGTGGGGCTGAGGGGAAGACCTGACAGAGCAGCTGTTTCCAAAAACCTCCTGTGGGGTGCAATTTTTGCCCTCCTGTTGGCACCAGGTGCCATCAGGAGGTCCAGCAGTGGGGCCAGGACACTAGAAGCCCCTCCCACTGTTGACCCCCACCCAGCACCAAGAATACAGAGCATCCCTTGCCCCAGACATAAGGACACAAGAGAAGCCAGTGGTGGATCGGGCCAATGGCCCCTCCAGTCCAACACTCTGTGTCACACAGTGGCCAAAAAGACCAGGTGCCACCAGGAGGTCCAGCATTGGGGCCAGGACACTAGAAGCCCCTCCCACTGTTGACCCCCACCCAGCACCAAGAATACAGAGCATCACTTGCCCCAGACATAAGGACACAAGAGAAGCCAGTGTTGGATCAGGCCAAAGGCCCATCCAGTCCAACACTCTGTGTCACACAGTGGCCAAAAAGACCAGGTGCCACCAGGAGGTCCAGCATTGGGGCCAGGACACTAGAAGCCCCTCCCACTGTTGACCCCCACCCAGCACCAAGAATACAGAGCATCACTTGCCCCAGACATAAGGACACAAGAGAAGCCAGTGGTGGATCGGGCCAATGGCCCCTCCAGTCCAACACTCTGTGTCACACAGTGGCCAAAAAGACCAGGTGCCACCAGGAGGTCCAGCATTGGGGCCAGGACACTAGAAGCCCCTCCCACTGTTGACCCCCACCCAGCACCAAGAATACAGAGCATCACTTGCCCCAGACATAAGGACACAAGAGAAGCCAGTGTTGGATCAGGCCAAAGGCCCATCCAGTCCAACACTCTGTGTCACACAGTGGCCAAAAAGACCAGGTGCCACCAGGAGGTCCAGTAGTGGGGCCAGGACACTAGAAGCCCCTCCCACTGTTGACCCCCACCCAGCACCAAGAATACAGAGCATCACTTGCCCCAGACATAAGGACACAAGAGAAGCCAGTGTTGGATCAGGCCAAAGGCCCATCCAGTCCAACACTCTGTGTCACACAGTGGCCAAAAAGACCAGGTGCCATCAGGAGGTCCAGTAGTGGGGCCAGGACACTAGAAGCCCCTCCCACTGTTGACCCCCACCCAGCACCAAGAATACAGAGCATCACTTGCCCCAGACATATGGACACAAGAGAAGCCAGTGTTGGATCAGGCCAAAGGCCCATCCAGTCCAACACTCTGTGTCACACAGTGGCCAAAAAGACCAGGTGCCATCAGGAGGTCCAGCAGTGGGGCCAGGACACTAGAAGCCACTCCCACTGTTGACCCCCACCCAGCACCAAGAATACAGAGCATCCCTTGCCCCAGACATAAGGACACAAGAGAAGCCAGTGGTGGATCGGGCCAATGGCCCCTCCAGTCCAACACTCTGTGTCACACAGTGGCCAAAAAGACCAGGTGCCACCAGGAGGTCCAGCATTGGGGCCAGGACACTAGAAGCCCCTCCCACTGTTGACCCCCACCCAGCACCAAGAATACAGAGCATCCCTTGCCCCAGACATAAGGACACAAGAGAAGCCAGTGGTGGATCGGGCCAATGGCCCCTCCAGTCCAACACTCTGTGTCACACAGTGGCCAAAAAGACCAGGTGCCACCAGGAGGTCCAGCATTGGGGCCAGGACACTAGAAGCCCCTCCCACTGTTGACCCCCACCCAGCACCAAGAATACAGAGCATCACTTGCCCCAGACATAAGGACACAAGAGAAGCCAGTGTTGGATCAGGCCAAAGGCCCATCCAGTCCAACACTCTGTGTCACACAGTGGCCAAAAAGACCAGGTGCCACCAGGAGGTCCAGTAGTGGGCCCAGGACACTAGAAGCCCCTCCCACTGTTGACCCCCACCCAGCACCAAGAATACAGAGCATCACTTGCCCCAGACATAAGGACACAAGAGAAGCCAGTGTTGGATCAGGCCAAAGGCCCATCCAGTCCAACACTCTGTGTCACACAGTGGCCAAAAAGACCAGGTGCCATCAGGAGGTCCAGCAGTGGGGCCAGGACACTAGAAGCCCCTCCCACTGTTGACCCCCACCCAGCACCAAGAATACAGAGCATCCCTTGCCCCAGACATAAGGACACAAGAGAAGCCAGTGTTGGATCAGGCCAATGGCCCCTCCAGTCCAACACTCTGTGTCACACAGTGGCCAAAAAGACCAGGTGCCACCAGGAGGTCCAGCATTGGGGCCAGGACACTAGAAGCCCCTCCCACTGTTGACCCCCACCCAGCACCAAGAATACAGAGCATCACTTGCCCCAGACATAAGGACACAAGAGAAGCCAGTGTTGGATCAGGCCAAAGGCCCATCCAGTCCAACACTCTGTGTCACACAGTGGCCAAAAAGACCAGGTGCCATCAGGAGGTCCAGCAGTGGGGCCAGGACACTAGAAGCCCCTCCCACTGTTGACCCCCACCCAGCACCAAGAATACAGAGCATCCCTTGCCCCAGACATAAGGACACAAGAGAAGCCAGTGGTGGATCGGGCCAATGGTCCCTCCAGTCCAACACTCTGTGTCACACAGTGGCCAAAAAGACCAGGTGCCACCAGGAGGTCCAGCATTGGGGCCAGGACACTAGAAGCCCCTCCCACTGTTGACCCCCACCCAGCACCAAGAATACAGAGCATCACTTGCCCCAGACATAAGGACACAAGAGAAGCCAGTGTTGGATCAGGCCAAAGGCCCATCCAGTCCAACACTCTGTGTCACACAGTGGCCAAAAAGACCAGGTGCCACCAGGAGGTCCAGCAGTGGGCCCAGGACACTAGAAGCCCCTCCCACTGTTGACCCCCACCCAGCACCAAGAATACAGAGCATCACTTGCCCCAGACATAAGGACACAAGAGAAGCCAGTGTTGGATCAGGCCAAAGGCCCATCCAGTCCAACACTCTGTGTCACACAGTGGCCAAAAAGACCAGGTGCCATCAGGAGGTCCAGCAGTGGGGCCAGGACACTAGAAGCCCCTCCCACTGTTGACCCCCACCCAGCACCAAGAATACAGAGCATCCCTTGCCCCAGACATAAGGACACAAGAGAAGCCAGTGTTGGATCAGGCCAAAGGCCCATCCAGTCCAACACTCTGGGTCACACAGTGGCCAAAAAGACCAGGGGCCATCAGGAGGTCCAACAGTGGGGCCAGGATGCCAGAGCATTAGAAAGTTCTTCTTCAGATTTAGATGACACCTCCTTTGCTGTAGTTCATTAGTCTGAGTCCTGTCATCCAGTATAACCACGGGCGGGTGGGAATGCATAGCATCCTTTGAAGTCCGGCCTTCCCAGCCTTTTCAAGCCAGCGGGTACCTTTGAAATTCCGACACAGCCTGGTGGACACAACCACAAAATGGCTGCCGCGTGGGGGGGGAGAACCAACCACAAAATGGCTGCCATGGGGGGGGCAGAACTGACCACAAAATGGCTGCCATGGGGGTGGGGCAGAACCGACCACAAAATGGCTGCCATGGTGGGGGGGCAGAACCGACCACAAAATGGCTGCCATGGGGGGGGCAGAACCGACCACAAAATGGCTGCCATGGTGGGGGGGGCAGAACCGACCACAAAATGGCTGCCATGGGGGTGGGGCAGAACCGACCACAAAATGGCTGCCATGGTGGGGGGGCAGAACCGACCACAAAATGGCTGCCATGGGGGGGGCAGAACCGACCACAAAATGGCTGCCATGGTGGGGGGGGCAGAACCGACCACAAAATGGCTGCCATGGTGGGGGGGGGGCAGAACCTATCACAAAATGGCTGCCGCACCTTACTTCAGTCGCACAGTTGAAGATCCCTGTGCTGTGGTAGCCATTGCCGCCGCCAAAGCGGCATTTTCAAAAATGGGCACAGCCATCAAAAGCCTTGCTGGGCAAAAGCCCCACTTCGCCCTACTCAGTTTCTAAAATAACCCAAAGGAAGGGGCACCGCGGCACCCGGAAAAGATGTCAGTGGGTGCCATGGTGCCCCTTTCTTTCGGTCATGAAGAAAGATTAAAATGCTTGGGGCTCTTCAGCTTGGAGAAACGACGGCTGAGGGGGTGACATGATCGAGGTTTATAACATTATGCATGGGATAGAGCAGGTTGAGAAAGAAGTCCTTTTCTCCCTTTCTCACAAGGCAAGAACTCGTGGGCACTCCATGAAATTGCTGAGCAGTCGGGTTAGAACAGATAAAAGGAAATACTTCTTCACCCAAAGAGTGATTAACACATGGAATTCACTGCCACAGGAGGTGGTGGCAGCTACAAGCACGGACAGTTTCAAGAGGGAATTAGATAAACATCTGGAGCAGAAGTCCATCAGTGGCTATTAGCCACAGGGTATAGACGGGAACTCTCAGTCTGGGGCAGGTGATGCACTCTATCCTTGGTGCTGGAGGGGGCAGCAGTGGGAGGGCTTCTAGTGTCCTGGTCCCACTGCTGGACCTCCTGATGGCACCTGGTATATTTTGGCCGCTGTGTGACAGAGTGTTGGACTAGATGGGCCATTGGCCTGATTCAACATTGGCTTCTCTTATGTTCTTATGTTCTTATGCTCATTTCTCTCCACGCCATGAAGAGCTTCAGGCTTCCATTTTCACAGGCTGAGCCTCTGTTAAAGGGACCAGGACTGTGTCTCCAGGACCTCCAGTGACCGGATGCAACCTGCAGATGCCACAGACCGGGTACCAGGCGAAGAGCTTTAAATCTCCTGCCTGGGGAACAGCTACCAAATAAAGCCGTTTGTAAATTAATCTTGCCATAGGTAGCTCCCCCTAGTGGGAATGTGCAGAACAGGGATCCGCCACTGGGCCCGGAGGAGACAAGCCGGCACGGTTGCTTCTTGTGAGTTAGCAGCTTCTCTGGCAGAGTGCCTGTGCATCTGAGCACGTTGCTGGGGTTGCCAGCCTCCAGGTGGGGCCTAGAGATTTCCCAGAGTTACAATTGAGCTCCAGACGGCCAAGGTCAGTTCTTTTGGAGGAAACGGTTGCTTTGGAGGGTGAGATCTATGGCTTCACATCCCTGCTTGGAGCCAGTTTGGTGTCGTGGCTAGGAGCGTGGACTCTCATCTGGGAGAACCGGGTTTGATTCCCCACTTCTCCACATGCAGCTGCCGGTGTGGCCTTGGGTCAGTCACAAGTTCTCTTGGAGCTGTTCTTTCATGAGCAGTGCTTGGAAGAGCTCTCAGAGCCCCATCTACCTCACAGGGTGTCTGTTGTGGAGAGGGAAAAGGAAGGAGATTGTATGCTGCTCTTCGGGTAGTGAAGGGGGGGTATAAATCCAATCTCCTCCTCCTCCTCCTCCTCCTCCTCCTCCTCCTCCTCCTCCTCCTCTTCTTCTTCTTCTTCTTCTTCTTCTTCTTCTTCTTCTTCTTCTTCTTCTTCTTCTTCTTCTTCTTCTTCTTCTTCTTCTTCTTCCCCTCCCCAGGTCCCACCCCAGATCATCAGGAATTTCCCAACCTGGATTTGGCAACCCCAAGCACAGTGCCTTTTTTTGCCTCCAGGAGCGTAAAGTTTTATTTCTTTTCTTTTTAAGTCTTTAGCACAGCGCGGAGGAAACTACGGCCTGCTTCTTATTCTTTCCCCCCCACCAACAATCCAGAGTTCCTCTGAGTATATGCGTGCTGCTTCCTGATAGCTACTATCTTTTTCATACAATTTTTCATCTTATGGAAGATAAAGAAATAGTAATTTCTTTTCTGTGTATCTTCCTGCTTTGGGACCTGGTCCAGGAGAATGGAATTCTGGCTGGCTGAAAAGAGACAGAGGCTCCTTACGGTAGGGGTCCCAGACATGGCGGCCCCAGGATTTTTTAGTTCGGGAGGTGTTTAATTTTTGAAGGGGGCAGTTGAATTACAGTTAATTAAATTAATCTGAATGCCTGTCTTTAAAGCGGGAGGCTCCAAGCCTCTTTGGTGTAGTGGTGAAGCACGTGGACTCTAATCTGGGAGAACCGGGTTTGATTCCCCACTCCTCCAATTGCAGCTGCTGGATGACCTTGGGCAAGCCATAGTTCTGTCAGAGCCGTTCTTGAAAAACAGCAGTTTCTGTCAAGAGCTCTCTCAGCCCCACCTACCTCCCAGGGTGTCTGTTGTGGGGAGGGGAAGGGAAAGGCGTTTGTAAGCCCCTCTGTGACTCCGAGTGAAGGGAGGGGTATAAATCCAATCTCCTCCTCCTCCTCCTCCTCCTCCTCCTCCTCCTCCTCCTCCTCTTCTTCTTCTTCTTCTTCTTCTTCTTCTTCTTCTTCTTCTTCTTCTTCTTCTTCTTCTTCTTCTTCTTCTTCTTCTTCTTCTTCTTCTTCTTCTTCTTCTTCTTCTTCTTCTTCTTCTTCTTCTTCTTCTTCTTCCTAGCCCTTCCTTTCAAGGGACAGAGCAGTGAATATTTCAGTTTCTAAGGCGGGGGGGGGGGGACAGCTCAGAGGGCATTTAATTGAATTCAGAAAACGTTTAAATGCCTTTTGAGTTCTTTTCCACAGGACAATAAAGCTTAGAAGGGCACCTTCAGGACATCTCCCACAATCCCCCTTCCTGCTAGCCCGGTACCACCTAGGCAGTGTTCTCTCTAAGCTGAGTTTGTGTGAGCTAGCTCACAATTTTTTAGCCTCTAGCTCACAGGTTTTTGTCTTAGCTCAGAAAGGATGGCTCCGGAGCAATCTATGCAGTAGTCAAATCAGTCGCTGACAACTTTAATGCCAGTACCTCACAAAGTGGAATTTTTGCTCACAAGACTTCACAGCTTAGAGGGAGCATTGCACCTAGGTCATAGTCAAAAAATAAGGCTTCTGGCCTGGCTATTTGTGGGGCGGGGCTTTTAACTAACAGGGCAGTGTCCCCAAATGCCCCGCTGTCGTGATGGGCCTAGGTGGCCGGCTGACACCTTTCCGGGCACCCACTGGATGTTTTTAGAAACTGGGTGGGGTTGGGCAGGCCCTTTGCCAGCAAGAGCTTCTGACTGGCCACTGGAGATCTGATGGCCTGTACAGATTTTTCTTTTTTAAATGTCGCTGTGGCAGCAGCGGCCCACCACAGCACAAGGATCTTCGCTGTGTGACTGGAGGGAAGGGGCGGCAGCCATTTTGTAGACAAACCCACCACACTTTGGGTGCGTTCAGACGCTCTGTTTGAACCACTTTCGGCACCCTTCAGGAATGGATTTTATGTGCACGTTCACAACATCTGCGCACCATCCCTAGCTGTCGCTTTCCGGCTCAACCCCCCTTTAAAACGGAATATTTTATTGCCAGGTCCACAAGTGGTGTTTTCCTGATTCTCCGGTTCTAGCCTCACTTTTCTGACGTCTGATCGCTCCTGTGGTGTCGAGCCACTTCCGGGTGCTTCAACCCCCCTCCCCTTTGGAAAGCTGCCGCAGAAGCCCAAGGCTTCCGCTTTTCGTCCGCCATTTTTTTTTATGCCTCGGCGGTGTGCGCATGGGCGGAGCTCCGCTCCTAAGTTAATAAAAGCAAAGTTAAAACGGTGCCTAGTTTTAGCGTTGGAGCTGCGGTGGCTCAAGTGGTTAAGACGCTGACCTGCAGGACTTCCGGTCGGAGAAAATGGCGAATTGACACACTTTGCGAGTTGTGCAGAGTGTACTGCGGCATCTGACGACAGTCTGGGCTTTATCTGGCCCAGCGCAGCACTCTCCAGGCGGGGGAGTGGCAAGCAAGCAGCGAAGCCTGAGGGGGGTTGAGATCGGTGTGGATAAGCTTCGGAGGAAGCTTGTTTACACTTTGATCTCCCTCCGTGAAGAGGGCAGTTGCAAATCAACTCTACAGATGCCAGCCGGGCTGAGAATTCAGCATAAATTCGCCATCTACCGATCTCTTTATCATCTGATTAACATCGTTTACAGAAGAAGCACCGCGAAACCCCGAGACTACAAGCAAGGTAACAAACAAACGATTAAGCGCTTACCGGTTTAAAGGAGACTGTGATATTGAAACGTATGGATAAGCGTTGAAACCTTTAAGGAACTATTTCGCTTGAATTAAAACTAAAAAGAAAGCTTTCCGTTAGAGAAAAAGGCTGAAAAGAGACTTTGTTTTGCATTCCTGTGGTCAGCCAAGTCTAAACGCTACGTAGTAGAAACGAAACTAACTGTGACTCTGTGATACAGGAAGTGGGCTAGAGTGGAGGCTTTTAGAGGCTGCTGTGTTTGAAGCGGAGGGACATTTAATTGTGTGACACCACCTTTACCGGAAGTTGGATTACAGAGACGGACAGGTGAACAGGAAGTTTGAAAGGAGCCTACTCTAGCCGAAAAAACCATAGAGAAATTGCGCCCGACATTTTGGGGAGGACTAAAATTTAAAATGTTATTTTCAAGCCGAAAAAGCGCTTAAACAAGTTCTAAAGGTGGCGATTTGGCTTGAAGATTGCTAATATAAAGTCTGATTAACATTGAAGTGGCCTCCAAGACGGATTTGAGAACAAGACCTAGAGCTGCTTCATCACCTAGTCCAAGAATGACTGCAAAGGAAAAAAAAGAGTGGCAAGCAGCTATAGAAGCGATGGAGAAACGGATGACGGAGAATCTTGGAAAACAAATAGAATCACAGTTGCAACAACAATTGGAGCAAATAGAGCAAGTGCAAATTCAAGTACAGAAAAAAAATATGGAAGAATTGAAAGAACTGGTACTTGCAGAAGTGTCAGGGATTAAAAAAGATACAGAAGAACTTAAAAAGGAAGTCAAAAGTCTGGTGACAAAATCTGAAGATATGGAACAAAAGGTTAAAAAAACCTTGTCTGAGAATGCAAGGTTGGAGACCATGATGGATTACAGGGCTACTCAGAATCACTTGAGATTGAGAGGGATAGAAGAGGAGGAAGATCAAGATTTACGGGCCCTAGTAATTAAGACATTGACAACTTACATAGGGGAAGATGAAGGAGATTTGGATGCAGACTTTGACTTGATTTACAGAGTAAATTCAGCTTATGCCAAAAGAAAGCAATTACCCAGAGATGTAATTGTTCAATTTGTGACAACAAAGATGAAGGAAGACGTTTTCAAGAAACAATTTTCACAACCGTTGGAAATTAATGGAAAGAAAATAATAATCTTGAGAGAAATTCCGAGATCAATTCTACAAGATAGAAAGAAATTCAAGAAATTGACAGACAGGCTAAAAGAAATGAATATTAGGTTCAGATGGGAGATTCCATATGGACTTACATTCATGTACAACTCGGTGAGATCAACTCTTAAATCTGAAGGAGACTTATATAGATTTAAAGCGAACAATCTGGACGATTTTAAAGATATTTAATTTAACACCATTATGGATTACAAATTTTTATCTTGGAACGTAAATGGACTAAATTCACCAGGTAAAAGAAGACTGGTGAATCATTGGCTGGAAAAACAAAAATGTAATATAATTTGTTTACAAGAAACACACATAAGAAAACAAGACGACAAATATTTGACCAATAAAAAATTGGGAGAAGAATTTCATTCTTCAGCAGTTAACAAGAAAAAAGGAACAGTGATTTATATTTCAAAAGATTTGGATCCTAAGCAAATTTTTTCCGACAAAGAAGGAAGGTATGTTGGCGTGGAAATCTGTATGGATAGAAAAAAGACATTGCTTGTTAATATATATGCACCCAATGGTGCAAAAGAGACCTTTTTCAATGATTTGACTAAAGAGTTGGAATGTTTAAATTATGACCAAATTGTTCTTGCGGGAGACTTTAATGGTACAGTGAACAACGCATTGGATAGAAAGTCCAAAGCAAGTGGAGAGACAGTTGGAAAGTTACCAAAAAATTTCTTTCAATTGATGAAGCAGGAAAAATTAGAAGATGTTTGGAGGAAGTGGAATCCTAAGACTAAGGACTACACGTTTTATTCGAATAGACATAATTCTTTTTCTCGAATTGACATGATTTGGATGTCAGAGGAGATGGCGCAAAAAACTTATAAAATACAAATTCTACCGAAAACTAACTCTGATCATAATCCTCTACTTTGGATATCTAAAGCAAAACCTAAACAGCTATTTTGGAGAATTAATGAAGATTTACTGGATCAAAAACAAATTAATGAAATCTTAAAAAAGGAAACGAAAAGTTTTTTTGAACTGAATCTAAATAAAGGCACGGACATACAAGTTGTATGGGATACATACAAAGCAGTAATCAGAGGCATGCTTATCTCTCTGAACTCCAAAGATAAAAAGCAAAAGATTCAGCAACAGAAAGACCTGCATGAAAAAATTCGACAAAAAGAAAAGGAACTAAAAAAGAGACCAGGGAAGAAGAAAATTATTAAAGAGATCCACTTCCTGCAAGATCAGCTGAATGTTATTTTAAACAGAGAATTATATTGGAATTTAAAAAAATTACAGCAAAAAGCATTTGAGGGTGCAAATAAACCAGGAAAGTTTTTGGCATGGCAATTGAAAAATAGAAAAGATAGGAACTTTATATCCAAGATTGTTGAAGATGGAAAGGAGGTGTTGAGCCTGAATGGTATAAAAAGAGCTTTTTTTAAATACTACGCCAAACTATTCCAAAAGAAAGGAATTGACCAACAGAGAATCAAGAAATACTTGGAGACGATTGAAGTTCCAGAGCTGGGAAAACAAATTAAAGAACTATTAAATGGTTTAGTAACGAAAGAAGAAGTGACAATGGCGATAGAAGACGCAAAGTTGGGCAAAGCTCCAGGACCAGATGGCTTTACAGCAAAATTTTATAAGAAATTTAAAGAGGAGCTAACCCCTATTTTAGTACTTCTGTCAAATGAAATAAGACAGACCAAGCGGATCCCAGATTCATGGAAGGAAGCAAATATTTCATTGATACCTAAAGAAGGTTTGGATTTGACTCAAGTAAAGAACTATAGACCAATATCGCTATTAAATAATGACTACAAATTATTTGCAAAAATAATTTCAGAGAGACTGAAAAAATATTTGAAAGATACGATAGCGGAAGAACAAGCGGGATTTTTACCAAATAGACAAATTAGAGATAATCTAAGAGTGGTGATAGACGCAATTGAATATTATGATAAGCATCCTGAAAAAGAAGTTGGATTCCTCTTCTTAGATGCGGAAAAAGCTTTGATAATTTAAATTGGGAGTTTATGCTGCAAGTTATTGAAAAAATGAATATTGGACAGTCCTTTTTAAACATGATTGTGGCAATATATTCAGAACAAAAAGCGGCTTTGAATATAAACAAAGAAAAGACGGACTTCTTCCGAGTCCAAAAGGGAACACGTCAAGGCTGCCCGTTATCCCCGTTGTTGTTTATTTGGATATTGGAAATACTACTAACAGCGATAAGAAAAGATGACAGTATTGAAGGACTTACAGTGAAAGGTTTTGCCTATAAGTATAGGGCATTTGCAGATGATGTAATGTTTATGATTCAAGACCCAATTGAGAAAATACCACAATTGATGGAAAAAATTGAAGAATTTGGTTCAGTTGCGGGATTTTATGTTAATAAAAATAAAACTAAAGTGATGTGCAAAAATATGACGAAACAAAGACAGACAGAACTTCAAGAGAAAATACAATGTGAAGTAGTCACAAAGACTAAATACCTTGGAATTGATTTAACTATGAAAAATATTGACTTGTTTAAAAATAATTATGAAAAGGTGTGGCATAAGATTCAGCAAGATATGAAGAAATGGGATACTTTGAATTTATCATTGATGGGAAGAATCGCGACTGTAAAAATGAATATCTTGCCGCGTTTGATGTTTTTGTTTCAGACTATTCCAATACTAAAACAAAGGAAAATACTGGATTCGTGGCAGAAAGAATTATCCAAATTTGTATGGGCAGGAAGAAAGCCAAGGATTAAAATGAAAATTTTATGTGATGCAAGAGAGAGAGGAGGCTTACAACTACCAAATTTAAGACTGTATTATGATGCCGTCTGTTTAACATGGTTGCAACAGTGGATTAATTTGGAGAATAAGAAGTTATTGGCTCTTGAAGGACATGATAATAAATTCGGATGGCATGCATATTTATGGTATGGAAAAGTAAAAATGGATAAATTTTTTAAACACCACTTTGTAAGACAATCACTGTTCGAGACATGGACGAGATATAGAAAATTCTTCTCAGAAGAAAGACCACTTTGGATTGTACCAGCTGAAGTGATTAATCCATATTCAAGAAACCAAGGACTAGACTGGCTACCTTACAAAAATCTTTTAAAATCTGAAGGGAAAAATTTTGTGTTAAAAGATAGATTTGATGTTGAATTTGAATATGATTGGTTGAAGTATAGACAGATTTATGACTTATTTAAGACCGATAAAAGAGAACATGGTTTTAGAGAAAAGAATATTGAAATTGAAACTGTATGGCTTGAGAAAGATAAAAAAATGATTTCTAAACTCTACAAGGTGTTATTGAAATGGTATACTGAGGATGAAGTTGTAAAGGAGCAAATGATAAAATGGGCAGTAAATGTTAATAATGAGATATTAATGACATCTTGGGAATACTTGTGGAAAAAATCAATGAAAATTTCAACGTGTGTAAATGTTAAAGAGAATTGTTATAAAATGATGTATAGATGGTATATGACGCCTAAAAAAATTGCTATTATAAATGAAAGTATGTCCAACAAATGTTGGAAATGTAAAAAACATGAGGGGTCTTTTTACCATATGTGGTGGACATGTGATAAAGCAGTAAAGTATTGGACAGAGATCCACAATGAGATACAAAAAATTTTGAATTGTACTTTTAAGAAAGACCCACAGATGTTATTGTTAGGTCTTAAAATGGAAGAAATAAATGTAGCCAAGAGAACATTATTATGGTACTTGACTACAGCAGCAAGACTGACTTTTGCTCAATGTTGGAAACAAGATAAAGTACCTGAAACATGGGAATGGATTAAAAAGACGTTGTTCTTAGCAGAAATGGATAAATTAACAAGAAAATTAAACAACGAAGAAGATGAAACTTTTTTTGAAGACTGGAAAGACTTTCAAAAATACTTGTTGAAAAATTGGGACATTAAGCGTGGTTTGGTTTGTTTTGATAGTTATTAAGTGGAAAATGAAATAGAATTAGATTTTTGAATTGTTACCGTTTGATAGAGAAAATAAGTTTAGAAATAATTGTAATAGAATAAGAGAGATATTAATGGGGTTGGAGCGGTGCGGGAAGTCTTGTTTGGGGGGGGGAGGAAAATTAGAGAAATGGGTATGTAGGTGGATTGAAAATGTTTGAACGTGTGATATATCCAATAATAAAATTGTATTTACAAAAAAAAAAAAGACGCTGACCTGCAGGCTATGGAAGGTCAGTAGTTCAGCAGTTCGAGACCCGAGGAGTGCCGCAAGATGGAGTGAGCTCCCGTCTCTAGTTCCAGCTCCTGCCAGCCTAGCAGTTCGAAAGCAAGAAACTGCAAGTGGATAAATAGGTACCGCTTTGGTGGGAAGGGAACAGCGTTCCGTGCGCCTTGGTGTTTAGTCATGCCGGCCACATGACCACGGAAACGTCTTCGGACAGCGCTGGCTCTTCGGCTTTGAAACGGAGATGAGCACCGCAACCCTAGAGTCGGATTCGACTGGCTTTCGAGCAAGGGAACCTTTACCTTTAATTTACCTAGTTTTAGCATTTAGATGAGTTTGGGATCTCACGGCGGCCAGTTTCAGGGTAAAAGTTTAAAGGGAAGTGTTCATTTAAAGTTTAAAGGGAAGTTTGGAAATCGCTGTTCTGCGCATGCGCGGAAATTTTAGTTCTACAGATGGCCTCCTGTGCGCATGCTCAAACTGGGGGGGGGACACCAATGCACGCTCCTGCATGTGGACATCAGGGAGATACGTGGCTGCGTAGCAATCCGGAACAAGGAGGTGAGTGGGATCGCGATTCTCCGGGTTAAAAAAAAACACACGCATCGGGACCAGAGCGATTTAAACCGCTCCCAGCACGCTGTCTGACCACACCCTTTGTCAGAATTCCAGGTTAGCCCATGGGCAAAAGAAGATTAAACCCCCTGCCCTCGAGGTTCATTTCTTCAGGTGCAGAGTGTGTGGGACAAGGATCAAGAGAGCTGGGTTTTAACTTATTCGATGACTCTCTAGGGCCGCCCATTCTCTCCCAACCCAATCTGCCTCACGGGGTTGTTGTGGGGATAAAGAGAGAAGGAGAGAGCCACGCATACAGTTCCAGTCGCCTTGGAAGAAGGGGGGGGAGAACCTGGATCTGAGCAAGTGCAGAGTGCCTGTCCACCGGCTCTTGGAAGAATGCAGCTTTACCACCCCGGGAATGGGGAACTTGTGACTGACCCAAGGCCACACCAGCAGCTGCATGTGGAGGAGTGGGGAATCAAGCCTGGCTCTCCCAGCTTTGAGTCTGCACTCCTAGCCACTATGCCAAAGGCAATTCAACTGCTACCCTAAGAGCTGAAGGAAGGCAACAGCGTCACTGCAAAGGTTGTATTCTCCTCTATGATCGTCCGGGGTTGTATAATAAAATGGGATGAACCGGATGTCGGAAATGAACACGAGGATTCATAAGTTCTTGTTAATGCGTAACAGGCTCCCAGCTGGGCCTTCTAGAGAGATATGATGGGGTTGTTCCCTCTAAGCTGAGTGAGCGTGAGCTGGCTCACAGTTTTTTAGCCTCCGGCTCACACATTTTTGCCTTAGCTCGGGAAGGACGGCTCTAGAGCAAACTAATTTATGCAGCAGCCAAATCGCTCGCTCACCACTTGAATGCCGGTAGCTCACGAAGTAGAATTTTTTGCTCACAGGACTTGTAAGAATGTAAGAGAAGCCAGTGTCGGATCAGGCCAATGGCCCATCCAGTCCAACACAGTGGCTCAAAACACCAGGTGCCGTCAGGAGGTCCAGCAGTGGGGCCAGGACACTAGAAGCCCTCCCACTGTTGCCCCCCCAACCACCAAGAATACAGAGCATCCCTTGCCCCAGACATAAGAACACAAGAGAAGCCAATGTTGGATCAGGCCAATGGCCCATTCAGTCCAACACTCTGTGTCACACAGTGGCCAAAAACACCAGGTGCCGTCAGGAGGTCCAGCAGTGGGGCCAGGACACTAGAAGCCCTCCCACTGTTGCCCCCCCCCCCAAGCACCAAGAATACAGAGCATCCCTTGCCCCAGAGTCCCTATCTACACCTTGTGGCAGATAGCCACTGATGGCTAATAGCCTCTGCTCCAGATGTTTCTCCAATTCCCTCTTGAAGCTGTCCATGCTTGTAGCTGCCACCACCTCCTGTGGCAGTGAGTTCCATGTGTTAATCACTCTTTGGGTGAAGGAGGACTTCCTTTTATCTGTTCTAACCCAACTGCTCAGCAATTTCATGGAGTGCCCACGAGTTCTTGTATTGTGAGAAAGGGAGAAAAGTACTTCTTTCTCAACCTGCTCTATCCCACACATAAAGTTATAAACCTCGATCATGTCACCCCTCAGTCTCCATAGCTTAGACGGAGCGTTGGTTGGAGGCTGCAGACACATTCCACGAATTGTGGTTCTTCCCTTTGCCGGCACTGCCAGAGCTCTGTTAACAGAACAGACTCGCCAGATTGAATGCTGGGACTTCCAGATGAGGTTATTCCTAATTAGGGTTGCACCGATGCTTGGTGAATACCTGGAGATTTAAGGGCGGACCCAGGGGAGGGTGTGATTTGGAGAGGAGAAGGGGTTTAGCTGCCACAGAGTCCACCCTCCCAAGCTGCCATTTCTTCCAGGGGATCTGATCTCTACAGTCCGGAGATCAGCTATATGTCCAGGCGATCTCCAGGCCCCACCTGGAGGCTGGCAACCCTATTGAATCCATCACAACGAGGTGGGGGGGGCAATAAATTCAGGTGGGGTAGCCATGTTGGTCTGAAGAAACAGAACAAAGTTTGGGTCCACTGCAGCACCTTTAAGACCAACGAAGTTCAATTCTGGGTACAAGCATCCGTGAGACTTGGGGAAATTTTTCGTTCAGCAGACGACAGAGAGCAGACGAGGTGGCGTTTCAATTAATCTATTTGTGTAAAATGTGTATTTATATCATCTCTCCGCAGTGACGCCCAAGGCAGTTCCACAGCAGAATGGAACGGATACATATTCATCGAACCACGGGGAGCCCAAATCTAATTACCGCAAAGATGAAAAGCCGCCGTCCTAGAAAGAGGCCAGCCAAGCAAACACCACGGGGTGGGGGAGAATCAATCAACGGAAGAATCGTGTCCTAATGAAAAGCTTTTGGAAATGAGGTCCAAAGAGGGGCTGTGATGAGGTTAAGGGATGAAGAGTCCAAAGCTGGGGAGCCAACACCAAGGAGGTCCTGTCTTTCATGGGCACTGGCGTTCATTCTCATAAGAGCATAAGAGAAGCCAATGTTGGATCAGGCCAACGGCCCATCCAGTCTAACACTCTGTCATACAGTGGCCAAAAATACCAGGGGCCATCAGGAGGTCCACCAGTGGGGCCAGGACACTAGAAGCCCTCCCACTGTTGCCCCCCCCCAAGCACCAAGAATACAGAGCATCACTGCCCCCAGACCGAGAGTCCCTATCTATACCTTGTGGCTAAGAGCCACTGATGGACCTCTGCTCCGTATGTTTATCCAATTCCCTCTTGGAGCCATCCATGCTTGTAGCTGCCACCACCTCCTGTGGCAGTGAGTTCCCTGTGTTAATCATTCTTTCTCACGGCAGAGGCAGAGGATACCGAGTTGGGCCAAAGAGGAAGAATGCAGCATCTGCGCAAGAACAGATGGGAACAACCTTGGAGCCCCTCAGAAAACCAGGCGGCGGCCCCGATCTTGATCCAAAGGGAAGTCTGTAGAGCGGATGCAAATCCAGGGGGAATTGTTTAGATTCAATTCCAGCCTCCCAGGGATTCCACAAAGAGAGCTGGTATTGCAGAAGGCCTGCAACTGGACCAAGGGAATGCTCCCATCTAACCTCTGCCACAGATCCATTCTGTGACCTCAGGCCAGTCACGTGAACACAAATGACGCTGCCCGCTACGGAGTCAGAGCCTCGGTCTGTCAAGGTCAGTGTTGCCTACTCAGACCGGCAGCTGCTCTCTCAGGCAGAGGCCTTTTCACATCACTGCCTGGCCCTTTTCAGCTGGAGATGCCCAGGATGGGACCCAGGATCTTCTGCATGCCAAGCAGAGGCTCTTCCACTGAGCCACCGCCCCGCCCCAGTCAGCTTCAGTCTCCCATCTGCAGTATGGCGCTTGTAATACCGGCCTACCATACAGGGTTGTTGTAGCAGTCAAAAAGAGCAAGAGTCCAGTAGCACCTTAAAGACTAACAAAATTTGTGGCAGGGCAGGAGTCGCTTTGGTGTAGTGGTTAGGAGTGCAGACTCTAATCTGGGAGATCCCTCACTCTCCACGTGCAGCTGCTGATGTGACCTTGGGTCAGTCACAACTTCTCTCAGGGCTGTTCTCTCACGAGCAGTCCTCGAGAGAGCTCTCTCAGTCCCGCCTCCCTCACAGTGTGTCTGTTGTGGGGAGGGGAAGGGGAAGGAGTTTGTAAGCCCCTCTGAGTCTCCTTTGGGTAGTGAAGGGCGGGGTAGAAATCCAATCCCTTCTTCTTCTACCTCACAGGTTGTCTGTTGTGGGGAGGGGAAGGGGAGGGAGTTTGCAAGCCGCTCTGAGTCTCCTTTGGGTAGTGAAGGGCGGGGTATAAATCCAAGCTTTTCTTCTTCTTCTTCTACCTCACAGGGTGTCTGTTGTGGGGAGGGAAAGGGAAAGGAGTTTGTAAGCCACTCTGAGACTCCTTTGGGTAGTGAAGGGCAGGGTATAAATCCAATCTCCTCCTCCTCCTCCTCCTCCTCCTCCTCCTCCTCCTCTTCTTCTTCTTCTTCTTCTTCTTCTTCTTCTTCTTCTTCTTCTTCTTCTTCTTCTTCTTCTTCTTCTTCCTCTTCCTCCTCCTCTTCCTCCTCTTCCTCCTCTTCCTCCTCCTCCTCACAGGGTTTCTGTTGTGGGGAGGGAAAGGGAAGAAGTTTGTCAGCCGCTCTGAGACTCCTTTGGGTAGTGAAGGGCAGGGTATAAATCCAGTCTCTTCTTCTTCTTCTTCTACCTCCCAGGGTGTCTGTTGTGGGGAGGGGAAGGGAAAGGAATTTGTCAGCCGCTCTGAGACTCCTTTGGGTAGTGAAGGGCGGGGAATAAATCCAATCTCTTCTTCTTCTTCTACCTCCCAGGGTGTCTGTTGTGGGGAGGGGAAGGGAAAGGAGTTTGTCAGCCGCTCTGAGACTCCTTTGGGTAGTGAAGGGCAGGGTGTAAATCCAATCTCTTCTTCTCTGCTTCCTCTTCTTCATGAGTCAGATATAGCCTGCATCTGAAGAAGTGAGTGGACTCGCAAAAGCTCCTACCCTGCCATGGGGTTAATTTTTAACGTGCTACTGAACGTTTTTAGCTGCTCTTTTCAACTGCTACAGACAAACTAACATGGCTACCCATCACCACCTAGTGGTGCTTAGTGCTAAAGGAGCTAGAACTTTTGGCTGCCAGACAGTCTTAGGATCCCCTGGCTATACTACACATAATGCCGTATGACAGTGATCATTAACTATTACCCATCCTGATCTGTCTCCATGGAAGGGGTGTCGTAAGGACAGGAAAGTAATAGGCTGGATCTTGCAGGCCCACGCCGCTAGCAGTGCATTTTTCGCCCAGGGCAAGGAGTTTTCATGGAGCATCGGGGGGGGGGGCAGCTCCCATCTCTGGGGGGGGCAGTGCTGATCTGCGGGATCCAACCCAATGTGTGTACAGCCTGTTCTTCAAAGGCTAACTTTCATATGGGTAGCCACGTTAAGTCGGTAGTAGGTCTACTGTCCAAATTGACTCCACGACATAAATAAATAAGTCCTCTCTGCTGGAAAAGTTGTGGGCAGAGTGGGTCATCCTGGCACTGTTGGGGGGACTACCCCCACGTGCAGGGTTTCTGGCAAGAAATATTCTCCACTGTAAGCACAAACTTTGAGGTCCCCCTTTCACCTGAACTGGATCTACTGGACATCTGGTCTGATACTCCTCCCTCAAAATAGACAATTCTGCATCTGGCATTCACCCCACATTTTCTCAACTGGGAGGAAAAGGTACAACTCAAAATCACATTCAGATACCCCAGGGCAACGCCGTACTGACCGCGAAGTCACCCCTGAACATCCATAAAATCTATGCAGAAGGTAACATAAAACCTGATGATCAAAGGAAGTGAAATCGGCATGCAGAGTGGAGAGGGTACCATAAAACCTGATGAACAAAGAAAGGGAAAGTGGCATGCAGTGGAGTAAAGGTAAAGGTAAAGGTTTCCCCCTTGCTCGAAAGCCAGTCGAATCTGACTGTAGGGATGCAGTGCTCATCTCCATTTCCAAGCCAAAGAGCCAGCGCTGTCTGAAGACGTATCCGTGGTCATGTGGCTGGTATGACTAGACACTGAGGTGCATGGAATGCTGTTACCTTCCCAACAAAGCGGTACCTATTTATCTACTTGCAATTTCTTGCTTTTGAACTGCAAGGTTGGCAGGAGCTGGGGCCAGAGTCTTGCGGCACTCGGGTCTCGAGCTGCTGAACTACCGACCTTCCAGACTGCAGCCATAAAACCCGATGATCAAAGAAAGTGAAAGCGGCATGCAGTGTGGAGGGTACCATAAAACCCGGCGATCAAAGGAAGGGAAAGCGGCACGCAGTGCGGAGGGTACCATAAAACCCAGCGATCAAAGGAAGCGAAAGCGGCACGCAGTGCGGAGTATACCATAAAACCCGGCGATCAAAGGAAGGGAAAGCGGCATGCAGTGTGGAGGGTACCATAAAACCCAGCGATCAAAGGAAGCGAAAGCAGCGCGCAGTGCGGAGTGTACCATAAAACCCGGCAATCAAAGGAAGGGAAAGCGGCACGCAGTGTGGAGGGTACCATAAAACCCGGCGATCAAAGGAAGCGAAAGCGGCACGCAGTGTGGAGGGTACCATAAAACCCAGCGATCAAAGGAAGCGAAAGCGGCACGCAGTGTGGAGGGTACCATAAAACCCAGCGATCAAAGGAAGGGAAAGCGGCACGCAGTGTGGAGGGTGCCATAAAACCCGGCGATCAAAGGAAGGGAAAGCGGCATGCAGTGTGGAGGGTACCATAAAACCCGGCGATCAAAGGAAGCGAAAGCTGCATGCAGTGTGGAGGGTACCATAAAACCCGGCGATCAAAGGAAGGGAAAGCGGCACGCAGTGTGGAGGGTACCATAAAACCCGGCGATCAAAGGAAGCGAAAGCGGCGTGCAGTGTCGAGGGTACCATAAAACCCAGTGATCAAAGGAAGTGAAAGCGGCGTGCAGTGTCGAGGGTACCATAAAACCCGGTGATCAAAGGAAGGGAAAGCGGCGTGCAGTGTCGAGGGTACCATAAAACCCGGTGATCAGAGGAAGGGTAAGCGGCGTGCAGTGTCGAGGGTACCATAAAACCCGGCGATCAAAGGAAGTGAAAGCGGCATGCAGTGTTGAGGGTACCATAAAACCCGGCGATCAAAGGAAGTGAAAGCGGCGTGCAGTGTCGAGGATACCATAAAACCCGGCGATCAAAGGAAGGGTAAGCGGCGTGCAGTGTCGAGGGTACCATAAAACCCGGTGATCAAAGGAAGGGTAAGTGGCGTGCAGTGTCGAGGGTACCATAAAATCCGGTGATCAAAGGAAGGGAAAGCGGCACGCAGTGTCGAGGGTACCATAAAACCCGGTGATCAAAGGAAGGGAAAGCGGCACGCAGTGTGGAGGGTACCATAAAACCCGGTGATCAAAGGAAGGGAAAGCGGCGTGCAGTGTCGAGGGTACCATAAAATCCGGCGATCAAAGGAAGGGAAAGCGGCACGCAGTGTGGAGGGTACCATAAAACCCGGCGATCAAAGGAAGGGAAAGCGGCGTGCAGTGTCGAGGGTACCATAAAACCCGGTGATCAAAGGAAGGGAAAGCGGCACGCAGTGTGGAGGGTACCATAAAACCCGGCGATCAAAGGAAGTGAAAGCGGCATGCAGTGTCGAGGGTACCATAAAACCCGGTGATCAAAGGAAGGGAAAGCGGCACGCAGTGTGGAGGGTACCATAAAACCCGGTGATCAAAGGAAGGGAAAGCGGCGTGCAGTGTCGAGGGTACCATAAAACCCGGCGATCAAAGGAAGGGAAAGCGGCACGCAGTGCGGAGGGTACTATAAAACCCGGTGATCAAAGGAAGTGAAAGCAGCATGCAGTGTCGAGGGTACCATAAAACCCGGTGATCAAAGGAAGCGAAAGCGGCACACAGTGCGGAGGGTACCATAAAACCTGGCGATCAAAGGAAGCGAAAGCGGCACGCAGTGCGGAAGGTACCATAAAACCCGGTGATCAAAGGAAGCGAAAGCGGCACGCAGTGCGGAGGGTACCATAAAACCCAGTGATCAAAGGAAATGAAAGCGGCATGCAATGAGGAGGGGAATTTCTGTTCCAACGTGGGTTTCGTAACACAACGGAGGGAAAAACCAGTGCAGAACCGCCCATAATCTCAATCTTGTTGGCCTCGGCGAGATTAGTCATTGCTTCTAAATGGAAAGAGCCCCAAGGTCTTTCATTAGATAGACGGTTTGAGGAGATACAGTTGCAATTTGTAATGGGGAAAATGGCAGATAAGTTATCTCACTCATCAGGCGACAATTACTGAAGCCCATTCATTTCCAGGTGGTACCCAGTGGTCCCATTTCTTGCAAGAAATGATGTTATTTCTCCCTCCTCTGTCTTTAAAGCTTGGCTACATTTCTGAGTAGTTTAACTAAGGATGTCTGAATGGTGTCTCCCCCTTCTGTGCCTCCAATTGTATCTTTATGGATATATATGGTTCATTTATATTTTAAACTGTAGCGTCCCTCTGTATTGAGCTTAATTTTACCACTTACCTCACTGTATAAGGGCATGTTCTGCTGATAGGGGCATTGGCTCTGTGATTGTGCATTATGGAATGTACCAATTGGGGCTGTATTACTAAGATGAACGGGAAAAAAAAATTAAAAAATCTTTAGTAGGAGCACCAGATTCGAGTCCAGTCACGCCTCCAGGACCAACGAGGTTTCCCAGGGCTTGAGGTATCGAGAGTCGAAACTCTGACAAAATGAACTTTTGAGTCACGGAAATGTATACCTTGGAAACACGCTCTTGGTATTGAAGGCGTTCCTAGCAGTAATACTTTAGGGAGGGGCTGTGGCTCAGAGGTAGAGCATCTGCTTAGCACGGAGAAGGTCCCAGGTTCTAATCCCTGGAATCTCCAGTCAAAGCATCTGGCAGGGGTGATGTTGACCTTGATCAGGACCTTTTTTGGTAGAAAAAGCCCAGCAGGAACTCATTAGCATAACAGGCCACACCCAGCAGCAGAAACTCAGTAGCATATTAGGCCACACCCCTGACAGCACAGCTCATTAGCATTATTAGGCCGCACCCCCATGTTACCGGAAGTGTGGTCATCCAGCCACACCCACCTTTTGCTTCTTATTCTGTTTACCTTGTTTGTTGTCAAAATCCCAGGGCTTTTTTTGGAGCAGGAACTCCTTTGCATGTTAGGCCACACACCCCTCATGTAGCCAATCCTCATGAGTTTCTGCTGATGGGTGTGGCCTATTATGCTAATGAGTCCCTGCTGGGCGTGGCCAACTTGGGAGCCAGCCGGAATGCCGTTCCTGTGCGTTCCTGCCCCAAAATAGCCCTGTCCTTTATGAATTCATGGTCTGATTCAGTGCAAGGCAGCTTCGCTGTGTCCCATTCAGGAGAAAATCCTAATGTTGTTACTTTTTTCTTTTTTTGGCTCAGCTCCTCTGCCCTTTTCAGAGCGGCCCCAGCACATGGAGATGTAGCCAGGGACATTTCCCTTTTTGCTCCCTCTGGGTGGCAGGAAAAGTGGTTAAGACGCTGGACTGCAGGCCGGAGGGTCGGTAGTTCAGCAGTTCAAGACCCGAGAGTGCCGCATGACGGGGTGAGCTCCCGTCTCTGGTTCCAGCTCCTGCCAACCTAGCAGTTCGAAAGCAAGAAATTGCAATTCCATAAATAGGGACCACTCCGGTGGGAAGGTAACAGCGTTCCATGCACCTCGGCGTCTAGTCATGCGGGCCATGTGGCCGCGGAAACGTCTTCGGACAGCGCTGGCTCTTCGGCTTGGGAACGGAGTTAAGCACCGCACCCTTAGAGTTGGATTCGACTGGCTTTCGAGGAAGGGAAACCTTCGCCTTTGCCTTACTCAATTTGTACTTGTTTTTGCTGTCAAAAAGACACAAGGACTCGGCCTGCGTCAAAAGGGGCAGCCGTGGTGGAAGTATCCCTTTAACACACACGAACCTGCCATCTACTGAATCAAACCCTCCATCCCTCAAGGTCAGTATTGCCTACTTGGACTGGCAGCATTGCCTTCTCAGGCAGAGGAAGGTCCTTCTCATCATGTACTACCTGATCCTCTTAGCGGAGATGCCAGGGACTGAACCTGGGACTTCCTGCATTCCAAGCAGATGCTCTTCCACTGGCCCATGGCACCTCCCAAAATGCACACACATGTCACTGTCTTATACTGTGTCAGATCCTTGGTCTGTCAAGGGCAGTATTCCCTTCTCAGACTGGCAACGGCTCTCCAGGGTCACAGGTGGAGGTCTTTCACTTCACCTGCTGCCTGGTCCTTTCAACTAGCAGGGTTCCCAAGTACTTACCGTGTGGGGGCGGGGGAAACCTGCTCCCCGGCCGGACCAGTCCTCCCTGTAACGCACCATGCTGTCGCCAGGAAGTGATGCCAGGTGACGCTCTGGCAATGGGGCAGAGCATCACCTAGCATAACTTCCTGGCGATGGCATCATGTGGTGCGTCTTTCCTTTCTCCGGGGATGGTCCTGCCAGGACGTATCCGTCCCCCGCCGAAATATGGTAAGTTCTTGGCAAGCCTATCAACTAGAGATGCTGGGGACTGAACCCAGGACCTTCTGCATGCAAAGCAGAGGCTCTGCCACTGAGCCCTCCCCACCAAATACTGCCTTCTACTGAATCAGACCTTTGGTCCAGCAAGGTCAATATTGTCTGCTCAGGTTGGCAGCGGCTCTCCAGGATCTCAGGCCAAGGTCTTTCACATCACCTACTGCCAGCTGCTTTAACTGGAGATGACAAGGATTAGGACCTGGGACCTTCTCCGTGCCAAGCAGATGCTCTACTTCTGTAGTACAGATCTGATTATAACATTTATTTCCTTTTGACTGTTCATATTTTTCTGGTTGTATAGGGTTTTTTTCCTAAGCAAGATTTTCTTAGGATGTAATATAGGCCTATTAAGCAGTAGGCCTTTCTCTTCTAGGTTGGGTTAATTTTTCTAGCTGTTGCTAGCAGACAAGAAAGATAGGTATAAAGTTCAGGGTTTTTAATTGTTTGGGTTACAATTTCGCAGTGTCTGGGTCAAAAAGGATTTTTAGCTCCGTATCAGAGAAAAACACCTTTGTTTGGGTGCATAGAAACCTTGCTCGAAAGTATTTAGGTTAGATTACGCAAACAATTGACGCTGTCGCATAGGCACGGCCTTTCTTTATATTTGCTCAATAAGGGAATTTTTATTCCGATGATGTTTAATTTTTTGTAACCCATTATGCTTTTTGAATATTATTTTCATGATGATGGTGTGATGGTGTCGTTTGAAATATAAAATTACATGTATTTCCTGGTGGTACTCAGAAAGCAGTGAATTTTGGATAGGCTGTCTTGGCCTAACTGTTTTCAGGTGTTTTAAAGGTAAAAGGTAAAGGTTCCCTTGCTCAAAAGCCAGTCGAATCTGACTCTAGGGTTGCGGTGCTCATCTCCGTTTCCAAGTCGAAGAGCCAGTGCTGTCCGAAGATGTTTCCATGGTCATGTGGCCGGCGTGACTAAACACCAAGGCGCGCGGAACGCTGTTACCTTCCCACCGAAGTGGTCCCTATTTATCGAATTGCAATTTCTTGCTTTCGAACTGCTAGGTTGGCAGGAGCTGGAACGAGAGACGGGAGCTCACTCCGTCATGCGGCACTCGGGTCTCGAACTGCTGAACTACTGACATTCCACAGCCTGCAGTTCAGCGTCTTAACCGTTTGAGCCACCGCAGCTCCCTCTTTCAGGTGTTTTGGTTGCAATTAAAACACTAAGACCTTCCTCCTCATTTTTGGCTCCCCATTTTTTGACTGGAAATTATTTTGTATAACACCTCTGAGCCACGGCCTCTCCCTAAAGTATTACTGAAGACAGTGGTGTTTGAACCTGGAAGATGCATGCCAGGTACATGCTCTACCACTTCTGGACCTCCTGAGAGCACCTGGTATATTTTGGCCGCTGTGTGACAGAGTGTTGGACTGGATGGGCCGTTGGCTTGATCCAGCATTGGCTTCTCTTGTGTTCTTATGTCTGGGGCAAGTGATGCTCTATATTCTTGGTGCTGGGGGGGGCAACAGTGGGAGGGGCTTCTAGTGTCTTGGCCCCACTGCTGGACCTCCCGATGGCACCTGGTATATTTTGGCCCCTGTGTGACAGAGTGTTGGACTGGATGGGCCATTGGCCTGATCTAACATTGCCTTCCCTTATGTTCTTATGTCTGGGGCAAGTGATGCTCCGTACTCTTGGTGCTTGGGGGGGGGCAACAGTGGGAGGGCCTCACGTGTCCTGGCCCCACTGGTGGACCTCCTGATGGCACCTGGTCTTTTTGGCCACTGTGTGACACAGAGTGTTGGACTTGATGGGCCATTGGCCTGATCCAAAATTGGCTTCTCTTGTGTTCTTATGTCTGGGGCAAGTGATGCCCTCTATTCTTGGTGCTGGAGGGGACAGCAGTGGGAGGGCTTCTAGTGCCCTGGCCCCACTGCTGGACCTCCTGATGGCACCTGGTATATTTTGGCCACTGTGTGACAGAGTGTCGGACTAGATGGGCCATTGGCCTGATCCAACATTGGCTTCTCTTGTGTTCTTATGTTCTCTCCACGGCCGACGGAGGTCTCAGGCAGAGTGTCGTGGCTGGCCATTGTATGACGCCTTAGGACATCCGTGACATCCTGACTACTCCGGTTTTTGAGAAATTTTTCCATTGTTCTTGACAGCCTCGCTCAGCAACTTTGAAAACACAGACGGTGGCATTTTCGGAGGTCACCCCGTCCCTCTCTTGAAGGCGCTAATCCGGCCTGCTGAAATTGTCGATGCCAGTGAAGTCTTAGCATCTTAGCGTGTCGTTCTGTGAAGCTCCGTAGAAAATGTCCTGAACTTTCAGCTTAAAAGAGGAGGTCGAACCAGATGGAGGGAGAGAGAGCCTGAAATGAGGCCAAAGAATCCACAATCCCTTTTCCCATGCTTATTCCTTAAAACCCGCCGCTTAATTTAAAAAACACACACACAAAAGGACGCAAATGCTTTGGATCCTCTTTTTATTCTGCGGGAGAATAGTCCTATTTAATGGATTCTCCCCCTTTTTTGGCGGATTGAAGCGGCCACCAAAGTAACTGGAAAGTTCGATGCTTCCTAGATCCTGGCTTGAGAGTTGCCTCTCCAGAAAGGGATGACTGTGAAAAGAGGTCTTTCACATCAGCTGCGAATTCCTCCTGTGAGAGCCAGTTTCGTGTAGTGGTTAAGTGTGTGGACTCTTATCTGGGAGAACCGGGTTTGATTCCCCACTCCTACACTTGCACCTGCTGGTGTGACCTTGGGTCAGTCACAAGCTCTGGCACAGCTGTTCTCTCAAGGACAGTTTCTGTCAGAAGTTCTCTCAGCCCCCACCTACCTCCCAGGGTGTCTGTTGTGGGGAGGGGAAGGGAAAGGAGTTTGTAAGCCACTCTGAGACTCCTTTGGGTAGTGAAGGGCGGGGTATAAATCCAATCTCTTCTTCTTCTTCTACCTCACAGGGTGTCTGTTGTGGGGAGGGGAAGGGAAAGGAGTTTGTAAGCCACTCTGAGACTCCTTTGGGTAGTGAAGGGCGGGGTATAAATCCAATCTCTTCTTCTTCTTCTACCTCGCCGGGTGTCTGTTGTGGGGAGGGGAAGGGAAAGGAGTTTGTAAGCCGCTCTGAGACTCCTTTGGGTAGTGAAGGGAAGGGTATAAATCCAATCTCTTCTTCTTCTACCTCACAGGGTGTCTGTTGTGGGGAGGGGAAGGGAAAGGAGTCTGTCAGCTGCTCTGAGACGCCTTCGGGTAGTGAAGGGCGGGGTATATATCCAATCTCTTCTCTTCTTCTTCCTCAACGCTCCCTCTAAGCTATGCAGTCTCGTGAGCAAAAATTCTACCTCGTGAGCTACCGGCATTAAAGTTGCGAGTGAGCAATTTGGCTGCAGCATCAATTAGTTTGCTCTGTAGCCCTACTTCCCGAGTGAAGACAAAAACGCATGAACCGGAGGCTAAAACACTGTGAGCTAGCTCACACTAACTCAGCTTAGAGGGAACACTGCTTGAGATGCCAGGACTTGAACCTGCGACCTCCTGCATGACAAGCAGATGCTCTGTACCACTGAGCCATGGGTCCTTTCCATGGCATTCTAGGGTCTCAGGGTGAGGTCTTTCATGTCAACTACTTCCTGCTCTTTCTAACTGGAGATGCCAGGGATTGAATCTGGGACCTTCTGAGTGCCAAGCAGATGAACACAGACACACATGAACACACATGAAGCTCCCATGTACTGAATCAGACCCTTGGTCTATTAAGGTCAGTATTGTCTATTCAGACTAGCAGCAGTTCTCCAATTCTCAAGCAGAGGTCTTTCATATCATCTGCTGCCAGATCCTTTACCTGGAGATGCCGGGAATTGAACTTGGGACTTTCTGAGTGCCAAGCAGAGGCTCTTCCACTGAGCCACGGCCCCTCTTTACAGCTCTCCAGGGTCTCAGGCAGAGAAAGGTCTTTCACATCACTTACTGCCTGGTCCTTTTTAACTGGAGATGCCGGGGATTGAACCTGGGACCTTCTGCTTGCCATGCAGATGCTCTACCAATGAGCCAAGGTCTCAGTCAAGGTCTTTGCCATCACCTACTGTCTGGCCCTTTTTAATTGTTGATGCTGGGGATTGAACCTGGGGCCTTCTGCATGCCAAGCAGAGGTTCTCTCACTGATCCAAGGTCTCAGTCAAGGTCTTTCCCATCACCTCCTGCCTGGTCCTTTTAACTGGAGATGCCGGGGATTGAACCTGGGACCTTCTGCACACCAAGCAGAGGTTCTCTCACTGAGCCAAGGTCACAGTCAAGGTCTTTCCCATCACCTCCTGCCTGGTCCTTTTTAACTGGAGATGCCGGGGATTGAACCTGGGACCTTCTGCATGCCAAGCAGAGGCCCTGCCACTGAGCCACGCCTTCCCCACAGGGCTAGTCTCCGTTAGTGTTCTAAGGCCAGGTCAGAGGAGAGTTTCCAGGCTGGGGCTGATGAGGCATTTCCCAAAGGACCCGGCTGGGGTTTTGCCTCCCTCTTGGGCTGGAGACTCTGCACCCAGGAGGCTCTGAAGGGCAGGGGAGCGCCCGTGCCTGCGGGGCTCCCTTTCCCGGGGATATTCTCCTGAAGCAAGGGGGACCATGGCTCTTCCTCGGCCTCTTCTTCCCGCTTCCCCCCTCTCTTCACGCGGGCCAGAGCAGAAGACAGGGCACAGGTGACCAGCAGGGCCCCGGCGATGGCACACAGGACCGTCCCCACCGCTTGGCAGATCCCCAGGGCGTGGTTGTACTCCACCGCTTGCCGATCCAACACCACGAAGTCTTCTGTGCCGATGCCCTCCAGCTTGGGGGGAAGGACGAGGCCCGTGGCCAAGGCAGCGGCGCCGAGCAGCAGCAGCAGGGTCCCGGCGGAGAGGGTCACCTTGGGAGGAAAAGGGCACCAGATCAGGGCAGCTGCAGCCGCTTCAAGGACATTCTTTGCCACCCATCTCCCACCCTGGGGGCACAGTTTGAGGGGCACGCAAATCTATTTGAACAGCAGCTGGAAAGAGTACCGAGCGGAACTCAGGTTGCCAGCTTTAGGTTGGGAACGGCCTGGAGGTTTGGGGGCTGGAATCATAGAATCATAGAGCTGGAAGGGACCTCCCGGGTCATCTAGTCCAACCCCCTGCACGATGCAGGGAATTCACAAATACCTCCCCCACACACAAACCCAACGACCCCTGCTCCATGTCCAGAAGAATGCAAAAAAGCCCTCCAGGATCAAATGGCTTCCTGACCTCAAAGTGGTGATTGGCATTTCCCTGGGCGTGTAAGAAAGGGCCACGAGAACTAAGCCCTGAGGCAGCCCTTCCTGCCCTCCCTCTCGTGATCTGCCTGAGTTCACAGCATCAGCATCGCTGTCAGATGGCCAAAGAGAGTGGGGTTAGGGGAGGGGACGGATTTTAATGCCCTTGATGTGTGTGTGTGTGTGGGGGGGGGATTGAAACATTACTTTCATTTCTCTCACTGCCTAGTGATGGCTCTTTATCTGTATGTTTTATGTGCGTGACCTTGGTTCCAGAAACACCCGCTGCCAGGGAAAAAAATCCGCTTCACCGCCGTTGTGTCGGATCATGTAATGGCGGGCCAAATTGCGACGGCGCAAAGACCCACGCCTCCACCCCGCGTTATCTGCCCCGTGTGACCGGGACCCATGTATATCTATTCTCCCCGCGCTTTTCCCCCTTAGTCTTAACACAGATCCTGCCGTAGAGATGTACTGCCAATACTGATTGATAAACTTTACTTCTGAAGAAGCGAGTCGTTGGCTCTGATTGTCGCAGGAGCCTGACACCTGCCTGCCTTTTTCTGCCTCTCCCCCAGCTTGGGAATCTGCTTCTCGTACCCAGGGCTCACATAGTGAAGACACAAGAAAAAGTGTTCTTGAACATGCACAGAGCACCTCCCCATTCAGCAGCCTCAGAGAGCCGCACATGTCTGTGATGAAGGCCAAGCACCTCTAGTTTGGATCCCGACCACTCCTCTGTTTTGAGCAGTTTCAACGCTACTTCTGCCCCACGTCCCCTGTTCATCTGGGGAACAATTAATAGATTCCCAAACATGCAGTTGCCAAGGGCTGTGTATGTAGAATCAAACAGAATTATAGAACTGGAAGGGACCTCCAAGGTCATCTAGTTCACCCCCCTCCCTGCACAATGCAGGAAATTCAAAAATACTTCTTCCCCTCCCACAGCCCCAGCAGTGACCCACCCCCAGAAGATGGGCCAAACTGGCTGGGAGAAAAACTGCTTCCTGACCCCCAAAGTGGCAAGCGGCATTTCCCTGGGTGTGTAAGAAAAGGCCATGAGAACTAAGCACCGAGGCAACCCTTCCTGCCCTCCCTTCTCCTGATCTGCCTGAGTTCACAGAATCCAAATTGCTGTCAGATGGCCACCTAGCCTCTGTTTGAAAACCTCCCAAGAAGGAGAGCCCCCTACCTCCCGAGGGAAACCGTTCCACTGAGGAACCGCTCAAACTGTCAGGAAGTTCTTCCTAACATTTAGATGAAAACCCTTTGGGATTAATTTCAACCCGCTGGTTCTGGTCTGACCTTCTGGGGCAACAGAAAACAACTTTCTGGGGCAACAGAGTGATTAACACGTGGAATTCACTGCCACAGGTGGCGGTGGCTACAAGCATGGACGGCTTCAAGAGGGAATTGGATAAACATATGGAGCAGAAGTCCATCAGTGGGTATGAGCCACAAGGTATAGATAGGGACTCTCAGGCTGGGGCAGGTGATGCACTCTATTCTTGGTGCTTGGAGGGTGGGGGTCAACAGTGGGAGGGCTTCTCGTGTCCTGGCCCCACTGCTGGACCTCCTGATGGCACCTGGTCTTTTTGGCCACTGTGTGACACAGAGTGTTGGACTGGATGGACCACTGGCCTGGTCCAACACGGGCTTCTCTTATGTTCTTATGTCTGGGGAAATGATGCTCTGTCTTCTTGGTGCTTGGTGGGGGGGGCAGCAGTGGGAGGGCTTCTCGTGTCCTGGCCCCACTGCTGGACCTCCTGATGGCACCTGGTCTTTTTGGCCACTGTGTGACACAGAGTGTTGGACTGGATGGACCACTGGCCTGGTCCAACACGGGCTTCTCTTATGTTCTTATGTCTGGGGAAATGATGCTCTGTCTTCTTGGTGCTTGGGGGGGGCAGCAGTGGGAGGGCTTCTCGTGTCCTGGCCCCACTGCTGGACCTCCTGATGGCACCTGGTCTTTTTGGCCACTGTGTGACACAGAGTGTTGGACTGGATGGACCACTGGCCTGGTCCAACACGGGCTTCTCTTATGTTCTTATGTCTGGGGAAATGATGCTCTGTCTTCTTGGTGCTTGGGGGGGGGCAGCAGTGGGAGGGCTTCTCGTGTCCTGGCCCCACTGCTGGACCTCCTGATGGCACCTGGTCTTTTTGGCCACTGTGTGACACAGAGTGTTGGACTGGATGGACCACTGGCCTGGTCCAACACGGGCTTCTCTTATGTTCTTATGTCTGGGGAAATGATGCTCTGTCTTCTTGGTGCTTGGGGGGGGGCAGCAGTGGGAGGGCTTCTCGTGTCCTGGCCCCACTGCTGGACCTCCTGATGGCACCTGGTCTTTTTGGCCACTGTGTGACACAGAGTGTTGGACTGGATGGACCACTGGCCTGGTCCAACACGGGCTTCTCTTATGTTCTTATGTCTGGGGAAATGATGCTCTGTCTTCTTGGTGCTTGGGGGGGGGCAGCAGTGGGAGGGCTTCTCGTGTCCTGGCCCCACTGCTGGACCTCCTGATGGCACCTGGTCTTTTTGGCCACTGTGTGACACAGAGTGTTGGACTGGATGGACCACTGGCCTGGTCCAACACGGGCTTCTCTTATGTTCTTATGTCTGGGGAAATGATGCTCTGTCTTCTTGGTGCTAGGGGGGGGGGCAGCAGTGGGAGGGCTTCTCGTGTGCTGGCCCCACTGCTGGACCTCCTGATGGCACCTGGTCTTTTTGGCCACTGTGTGACACAGAGTGTTGGACTGGATGGACCACTGGCCTGGTCCAACACGGGCTTCTCTTATGTTCTTATGTCTGGGGAAATGATGCTCTGTCTTCTTGGTGCTTGGGGGGGGCAGCAGTGGGAGGGCTTCTCGTGTCCTGGCCCCACTGCTGGACCTCCTGATGGCACCTGGTCTTTTTGGCCACTGTGTGACACAGAGTGTTGGACTGGATGGACCACTGGCCTGGTCCAACAAGGGCTACTCTTATGTTCTTATGTCTGGGGAAATGATGCTCTGTCTTCTTGGTGCTTGGGGGGGGGGCAGCAGTGAGAGGGCTTCTCGTGTCCTGGCCCCACTGCTGGACCTCCTGATGGCACCTGGTCTTTTTGGCCACTGTGTGACACAGAGTGTTGGACTGGATGGACCACTGGCCTGGTCGAACACGGGCTTCTCTTATGGTCTTATGTCTGGGGAAATGATGCTCTGTCTTCTTGGTGCTTGGGGGGGGGGGCAGCAGTGGAAGGGCTTCTCGTGTCCTGGCCCCACTGCTGGACCTCCTGATGGCACCTGGTCTTTTTGGCCACTGTGTGACACAGAGTGTTGGACTGGATGGACCACTGGCCTGGTCCAACACGGGCTTCTCTTATGTTCTTATGTCTGGGGAAATGATGCTCTGTCTTCTTGGTGCTTGGTGGGGGGGCAGCAGTGGGAGGGCTTCTCGTGTCCTGGCCCCACTGCTGGACCTCCTGATGGCACCTGGTCTTTTTGGCCACTGTGTGACACAGAGTGTTGGACTGGATGGACCACTGGCCTGGTCCAACACGGGCTTCTCTTATGTTCTTATGTCTGGGGAAATGATGCTCTGTCTTCTTGGTGCTTGGGGGGGGGCAGCAGTGGGAGGGCTTCTCGTGTCCTGGCCCCACTGCTGGACCTCCTGATGGCACCTGGTCTTTTTGGCCACTGTGTGACACAGAGTGTTGGACTGGATGGACCACTGGCCTGGTCCAACACGGGCTTCTCTTATGTTCTTATGTCTGGGGAAATGATGCTCTGTCTTCTTGGTGCTTGGGGGGGGCAGCAGTGGGAGGGCTTCTCGTGTCCTGGCCCCACTGCTGGACCTCCTGATGGCACCTGGTCTTTTGGCCACTGTGTGACAGAGTGTTGGACTGGATGGACCACTGGCCTGGTCCAACACGGGCTTCTCTTATGTTCTTATGTCTGGGGAAATGATGCTCTGTCTTCTTGGTGCTTGGGGGGGGGCAGCAGTGGGAGGGCTTCTCGTGTCCTGGCCCCACTGCTGGACCTCCTGATGGCACCTGGTCTTTTTGGCCACTGTGTGACACAGAGTGTTGGACTGGATGGACCACTGGCCTGGTCCAACACGGGCTTCTCTTATGTTCTTATGTCTGGGGAAATGATGCTCTGTCTTCTTGGTGCTTGGGGGGGGCAGCAGTGGGAGGGCTTCTCGTGTCCTGGCCCCACTGCTGGACCTCCTGATGGCACCTGGTCTTTTTGGCCACTGTGTGACACAGAGTGTTGGACTGGATGGACCACTGGCCTGGTCCAACACGGGCTTCTCTTATGTTCTTATGTCTGGGGAAATGATGCTCTGTCTTCTTGGTGCTAGGGGGGGCAGCAGTGGGAGGGCTTCTCGTGTGCTGGCCCCACTGCTGGACCTCCTGATGGCACCTGGTCTTTTTGGCCACTGTGTGACACAGAGTGTTGGACTGGATGGACCACTGGCCTGGTCCAACACGGGCTTCTCTTATGTTCTTATGTCTGGGGAAATGATGCTCTGTCTTCTTGGTGCTTGGGGGGGGGCAGCAGTGGGAGGGCTTCTCGTGTCCTGGCCCCACTGCTGGACCTCCTGATGGCACCTGGTCTTTTTGGCCACTGTGTGACACAGAGTGTTGGACTGGATGGACCACTGGCCTGGTCCAACAAGGGCTACTCTTATGTTCTTATGTCTGGGGAAATGATGCTCTGTCTTCTTGGTGCTTGGGGGGGGGGCAGCAGTGAGAGGGCTTCTCGTGTCCTGGCCCCACTGCTGGACCTCCTGATGGCACCTGGTCTTTTTGGCCACTGTGTGACACAGAGTGTTGGACTGGATGGACCACTGGCCTGGTCGAACACGGGCTTCTCTTATGGTCTTATGTCTGGGGAAATGATGCTCTGTCTTCTTGGTGCTTGGGGGGGGGGGCAGCAGTGGGAGGGCTTCTCGTGTCCTGGCCCCACTGCTGGACCTCCTGATGGCACCTGGTCTTTTTGGCCACTGTGTGACACAGAGTGTTGGACTGGATGGACCACTGGCCTGGTCCAACACGGGCTTCTCTTATGTTCTTATGTCTGGGGAAATGATGCTCTGTCTTCTTGGTGCTTGGGGGGGGGCAGCAGTGAGAGGGCTTCTCGTGTCCTGGCCCCACTGCTGGACCTCCTGATGGCACCTGGTCTTTTTGGCCACTGTGTGACACAGAGTGTTGGACTGGATGGACCACTGGCCTGGTCCAACACGGGCTTCTCTTATGTTCTTATGTCTGGGGAACTGATGCTCTGTCTTCTTGGTGCTTGGGGTGGGGGGCAGCAGTGGGAGGGCTTCTCGTGTCCTGGCCCCACTGCTGGACCTCCTGATGGCACCTGGTCTTTTTGGCCACTGTGTGACACAGAGTGTTGGACTGGATGGACCACTGGCCTGGTCCAACACGGGCTTCTCTTATGTTCTTATGTCTGGGGAAATGATGCTCTGTCTTCTTGGTGCTTGGGGGGGGGCAGCAGTGGGAGGGCTTCTCGTGTCCTGGCCCCACTGCTGGACCTCCTGATGGCACCTGGTCTTTTTGGCCACTGTGTGACACAGAGTGTTGGACTGGATGGACCACTGGCCTGGTCCAACACGGGCTTCTCTTATGTTCTTATGTCTGGGGAAATGATGCTCTGTCTTCTTGGTGCTTGGGGGGGGGGCAGCAGTGAGAGGGTTTCTCGTGTCCTGGCCCCACTGCTGGACCTCCTGATGGCACCTGGTCTTTTTGGCCACTGTGTGACACAGAGTGTTGGACTGGATGGACCACTGGCCTGGTCCAACACGGGCTTCTCTTATGTTCTTATGTCTGGGGAAATGATGCTCTGTCTTCTTGGTGCTTGGGGGGGGGGCAGCAGTGAGAGGGCTTCTCGTGTCCTGGCCCCACTGCTGGACCTCCTGATGGCACCTGGTCTTTTTGGCCACTGTGTGACACAGAGTGTTGGACTGGATGGACCACTGGCCTGGTCCAACACGGGCTTCTCTTATGTTCTTATGTCTGGGGAAATGATGCTCTGTCTTCTTGGTGCTTGGGGGGGGCAGCAGTGGGAGGGCTTCTCGTGTCCTGGCCCCACTGCTGGACCTCCTGATGGCACCTGGTCTTTTTGGCCACTGTGTGACACAGAGTGTTGGACTGGATGGACCACTGGCCTGGTCCAACACGGGCTTCTCTTATGTTCTTATGTCTGGGGAAATGATGCTCTGTCTTCTTGGTGCTTGGGGGTGGGGGGAGCAGTGGGAGGGCTTCTCGTGTCCTGGCCCCACTGCTGGACCTCCTGATGGCACCTGGTCTTTTTGGCCACTGTGTGACACAGAGTGTTGGACTGGATGGACCACTGGCCTGGTCCAACACGGGCTTCTCTTATGTTCTTATGTCTGGGGAAATGATGCTCTGTCTTCTTGGTGCTCGGGGGGGGGGCAGCAGTGGGAGGGCTTCTCGTGTCCTGGCCCCACTGCTGGACCTCCTGATGGCACCTGGTCTTTTTGGCCACTGTGTGACACAGAGTGTTGGACTGGATGGACCACTGGCCTGGTCCAACACGGGCTTCTCTTATGTTCTTATGTCTGGGGAAATGATGCTCTGTCTTCTTGGTGCTTGGGGGGGGGGCAGCAGTGGGAGGGCTTCTCATGTCCTGGCCCCACTGCTGGACCTCCTGATGGCACCTGGTCTTTTTGGCCACTGTGTGACACAGAGTGTTGGACTGGATGGACCACTGGCCTGGTCCAACATGGGCTTCTCTTATGTTCTTATGTCTGGGGAAATGATGCTCTGTCTTCTTGGTGCTCGGGGGGGGCAGCAGTGGGAGGGCTTCTCGTGTCCTGGCCCCACTGCTGGACCTCCTGATGGCACCTGGTCTTTTTGGCCACTGTGTGACACAGAGTGTTGGACTGGATGGACCACTGGCCTGGTCCAACACGGGCTTCTCTTATGTTCTTATGTCTGGGGAAATGATGCTCTGTCTTCTTGGTGCTTGGGGGGGGGCAGCAGTGGGAGGGCTTCTCGTGTCCTGGCCCCACTGCTGGACCTCCTGATGGCACCTGGTCTTTTTGGCCACTGTGTGACACAGAGTGTTGGACTGGATGGACCACTGGCCTGGTCCAACACGGGCTTCTCTTATGTTCTTATGTCTGGGGAAATGATGCTCTGTCTTCTTGGTGCTCGGGGGGGGGCAGCAGTGGGAGGGCTTCTCGTGTCCTGGCCCCACTGCTGGACCTCCTGATGGCACCTGGTCTTTTTGGCCACTGTGTGACACAGAGTGTTGGACTGGATGGACCACTGGCCTGGTCCAACACGGGCTTCTCTTATGTTCTTATGTCTGGGGAAATGATGCTCTGTCTTCTTGGTGCTTGGGGGGGGCAGCAGTGGGAGGGCTTCTCGTGTCCTGGCCCCACTGCTGGACCTCCTGATGGCACCTGGTCTTTTTGGCCACTGTGTGACACAGAGTGTTGGACTGGATGGACCACTGGCCTGGTCCAACACGGGCTTCTCTTATGTTCTTATGTCTGGGGAAATGATGCTCTGTCTTCTTGGTGCTTGGGGGGGGCAGCAGTGGGAGGGCTTCTCGTGTCCTGGCCCCACTGCTGGACCTCCTGATGGCACCTGGTCTTTTTGGCCACTGTGTGACACAGAGTGTTGGACTGGATGGACCACTGGCCTGGTCCAACACGGGCTTCTCTTATGTTCTTATGTCTGGGGAAATGATGCTCTGTCTTCTTGGTGCTTGGGGGGGGGGCAGCAGTGGGAGGGCTTCTCGTGTCCTGGCCCCACTGCTGGACCTCCTGATGGCACCTGGTCTTTTTGGCCACTGTGTGACACAGAGTGTTGGACTGGATGGACCACTGGCCTGGTCCAACACGGGCTTCTCTTATGTTCTTATGTCTGGGGAAATGATGCTCTGTCTTCTTGGTGCTTGGGGGCGGCAGCAGTGGGAGGGCTTCTCGTGTCCTGGCCCCACTGCTGGACCTCCTGATGGCACCTGGTCTTTTTGGCCACTGTGTGACACAGAGTGTTGGACTGGATGGACCACTGGCCTGGTCCAACACGGGCTTCTCTTATGTTCTTATGTCTGGGGAAATGATGCTCTGTCTTCTTGGTGCTTGGGGGGGGGCAGCAGTGGGAGGGCTTCTCGTGTCCTGGCCCCACTGCTGGACCTCCTGATGGCACCTGGTCTTTTTGGCCACTGTGTGACACAGAGTGTTGGACTGGATGGACCACTGGCCTGGTCCAACACGGGCTTCTCTTATGTTCTTATGTCTGGGGAAATGATGCTCTGTCTTCTTGGTGCTTGGGGGGGCAGCAGTGAGAGGGCTTCTCGTGTCCTGGCCCCACTGCTGGACCTCCTGATGGCACCTGGTCTTTTTGGCCACTGTGTGACACAGAGTGTTGGACTGGATGGACCACTGGCCTGGTCCAACACGGGCTTCTCTTATGTTCTTATGTCTGGGGAAATGATGCTCTGTCTTCTTGGTACTTGGGGGGGGGGCAGCAGTGAGAGGGCTTCTTGTGTCCTGGCCCCACTGCTGGACCTCCTGATGGCACCTGGTCTTTTTGGCCACTGTGTGACACAGAGTGTTGGACTGGATGGACCACTGGCCTGGTCCAACACGGGCTTCTCTTATGTTCTTATGTCTGGGGAAATGGTGCTCTGTCTTCTTGGTGCTTGGGGGGGGTCAGCAGTGGGAGGGCTTCTCGTGTCCTGGCCCCACTGCTGGACCTCCTGATGGCACCTGGTCTTTTGGCCACTGTGTGACACAGAGTGTTGGACTGGATGGACCACTGGCCTGGTCCAACACGGGCTTCTCTTATGTTCTTATGTCTGGGGAAATGATGCTCTGTCTTCTTGGTGCTTGGGGGGGGCAGCAGTGGGAGGGCTTCTCGTGTCCTGGCCCCACTGCTGGACCTCCTGATGGCACCTGGTCTTTTTGGCCACTGTGTGACACAGAGTGTTGGACTGGATGGACCACTGGCCTGGTCCAACACGGGCTTCTCTTATGTTCTTATGTCTGGGGAAATGATGCTCTGTCTTCTTGGTGCTTGGGGGGGGGCAGCAGTGAGAGGGCTTCTCGTGTCCTGGCCCCACTGCTGGACCTCCTGATGGCACCTGGTCTTTTTGGCCACTGTGTGACACAGAGTGTTGGACTGGATGGACCACTGGCCTGGTCCAACACGGGCTTCTCTTATGTTCTTATGTCTGGGGAAATGATGCTCTGTCTTCTTGGTGCTTGGGGGGGGGGCAGCAGTGGGAGGGCTTCTCGTGTCCTGGCCCCACTGCTGGACCTCCTGATGGCACCTGGTCTTTTGGCCACTGTGTGACACAGAGTGTTGGACTGGATGGACCACTGGCCTGGTCCAACACGGGCTTCTCTTATGTTCTTATGTCTGGGGAAATGATGCTCTGTCTTCTTGGTGCTTGGGGGGGGCAGCAGTGGGAGGGCTTCTCGTGTCCTGGCCCCACTGCTGGACCTCCTGATGGCACCTGGTCTTTTTGGCCACTGTGTGACACAGAGTGTTGGACTGGATGGACCACTGGCCTGGTCCAACACGGGCTTCTCTTATGTTCTTATGTCTGGGGAAATGATGCTCTGTCTTCTTGGTGCTTGGGGGGGGGGGCAGCAGTGAGAGGGCTTCTCGTGTCCTGGCCCCACTGCTGGACCTCCTGATGGCACCTGGTCTTTTTGGCCATTGTGTGACACAGAGTGTTGGACTGGATGGACCACTGGCCTGGTCCAACACGGGCTTCTCTTATGTTCTTATGTCTGGGGAAATGATGCTCTGTCTTCTTGGTGCTTGGGGGGGGGCAGCAGTGGGAGGGCTTCTCGTGTCCTGGCCCCACTGCTGGACCTCCTGATGGCACCTGGTCTTTTTGGCCACTGTGTGACACAGAGTGTTGGACTGGATGGACCACTGGCCTGGTCCAACACGGGCTTCTCTTATGTTCTTATGTCTGGGGAAATGATGTTCTGTCTTCTTGGTGCTTGGGGGGGGCAGCAGTGGGAGGGCTTCTCGTGTCCTGGCCCCACTGCTGGACCTCCTGATGGCACCTGGTCTTTTTGGCCACTGTGTGACACAGAGTGTTGGACTGGATGGACCACTGGCCTGGTCCAACACGGGCTTCTCTTATGTTCTTATGTCTGGGGAAATGATGTTCTGTCTTCTTGGTGCTTGGGGGGGGGCAGCAGTGAGAGGGCTTCTCGTGTCCTGGCCCCACTGCTGGACCTCCTGATGGCACCTGGTCTTTTTGGCCACTGTGTGACACAGAGTGTTGGACTGGATGGACCACTGGCCTGGTCCAACATGGGCTTCTCTTATGTTCTTAACTCTGCACCGTCTCCTCTATGACAGCCTTTCAAGTGCTTGAAGAGGGCGATCACTTCACCTCTAGGGTCGTCTCCTCTCCAGTATTGTCTCCTCAGTGTGTCCATGTGTGTCCATGGGGGAGGGGGCTGGGGGGGCAGGCTGAACAGGACTGCACCAGGAAATCGCACCAGTTATAGGTTTGCCAAGAAGTCTGTCCCTTGAAGAGGCTTAAAGAGCTATCATTTACCAGGTGATGCTATTGACCTCCATACAACCACCCATTTCTACACATTGAGCCTCTGTTAAAGGGACAGTACATCCCCCCCACCCCCTAAAAAAAACCCTGTTGGCAACTCTTCTGGGGCACTCTGCCACCCAACAGTTGTGCCACAGGATTCATGGCAAAATTGCAGAGGATGCTGGGTGAGATTTTTCGCTCGTGCAGTGGCAAGCCACACCAGAGCCAGTTGGGTATAATGGTTAAGAGTGCAGACTCTAATCTGGGAGGACCGGGTTTGATTCCCCACGCTTCCATGTGCAGCTGCTGGTGTGACCTTGGGTCAGTCACAAGTTATCTCAGAGCTGTTCTCTCAAGGGCAGTCCTCGAAAGAGCTCTCTCAGCCCTGCCGACCTCACAGGGGTGTCTGTTGTGGGTAGGGGGAGGGAAAGGAGCTTGTAAGCTGCTCTGAGACTCCTTTGGGTAGTGAAGGGCGGGGTATAAATCCAATCTCTTCTTCTTCTTCTTCTACCTCACAGGGTGTCTGTTGTGGGGAGAGGAAGGGAAAGGAGCTGTAAGCTGCTCTGAGACTCCTTTGGGTAGTGAAAAGCGGGGTATAAATCCAATCTATTCTTCTTCTTCTTCTACCTCACAGGGTGTCTGTTGTGGGGAGGGGAAGGGAAAGGAGTTTGTAAGCTGCTCTGAGACTCCTCTGCGTAGTGAAGGGCGGGGGTATAAATCCAATCTCTTCTTCCACCTGTAGCCACGGTTGTACTACTCTCATGGCTGGAAGAGGGATGGTAGGATTTGAACAGACGCTCTGACCGCCTCCAGCACCCAGTAATTCCTCCTGGGCAAGGCCAAGATACCCTAGTCCCAGCCTGCAGGTGGTGCCAGAGCCATCCCAGACACTGTCTGGACCCGGTCCGGCATCTCTAAACTTTTGCAAGGGGTTTGGGTTCGATTCTGCCCCATCGCTTGCTTGCTTGCCTTGCAGTGTCCTTTGTTGCAGTTCTCCTTGCGTTCCATTAGCACCTCACATCAGGGTCATGTTCCCAGTTGGACGACCCGGCTACATAAAGCTTGTGCTACTCCTGAATCAGTCTCGGGCAGTATCCAGCGAGCACTTTATCCCGAAAGAACAGAGAAGGAGCCTTCCCGGATCAGCCCAGTTTTTTGTCTCCGACAAGGGCAGCCAGATACTTCAGGGATGTTTCCGAGAAGACGTTCGATATGTTGTCGAAGGCTTTCACGGCCGGAGTTCATTAGCTGCTGTCGATTTTCCGGGTTGTGCGGCCGTGGTCTTGGCATTGTAGGACCTGACGTTTCGCCAGTGGCTGTGACTGGCATCCTCAGAGGTATAACACAGAAAGATGGAGGACTCTCTGTGTCAAGGTGAGAAGAAGAATGATAGGCAGGTAAATGTATATCTACCCCGGAAGGTGGGGTAGGGCGGAGTCATTATCTTGTAGTAGTTCTCCAGGCTATGAACATGCTAATGGACGAGCTTTCCTGAGGAGGTTCTTTTGTCTCTGGATTGTTTCCTGAGGAGGTTCTTTTGTGTGTGGAATGGCTATTGAAACTTTAATCTTATTTGCAGTGCTATTATCAGCTGTAGAGCCTTTTGTGTTTTTCAGGACAGGAAACCATGCCCTATTTATTTTTAAACTCTCCTCTTTCCTGTTGATAGAAGAGAGTTTCCTGTTCAACAGCTCCGAGAGAACTTGTGACTGACCCAAGGTTGCACCAGCTGCTGCATGTGGAGGAGTAAGGAATCAAACCTGCTTCTCCCAGGTTAGAGTCTGTGCTCCTGACCACTACACCATACCGGCTCCAATTGTCCCTGGTGGGGGAAGAAATTCTGCACGTGCTCAGAGACTCTCAGTCTCACGGGCCAGACAGTAAAAGGCAGCAACCCAAGCTGGTATTTGAACCCCTCCACCCTGTACAGAGGGCACGATCCTTACCTTCCAGAGGACAGAGTTCCACCCAGTGCAGGCTGGAGGGGCTGCTGGCTCAGGGTCCCCATCCGGACAAGCTCTGGCGCAGTCCTCGTAGAAAAGGTGTAGGTAGGAATGGATGCCGTACCACTTGCCCTGTTCCACATTTCGGCCACAGCGGCAGCCACATGAGGGATCGCAGTTCGTGGGCATTGGACCTGGGGTGGGGGGAGGCGCATCAGACAGCTCAGGTTCTGCTAATACGAATACAGGATATCGATCAGTGTTCCCTCTAAGCTGAGTTGGTGTGAGCTAGCTCACAGTTTTTTAGCCTCCGGCTCACGCGTCTTTTGCCTTACATAAGAACATAAGAGAAGCCAATGTTGAATCAGGCCAATGGCCCATCTAGTCCAACACTCTGTCACACAGCGGCCAAAATATACCAGGTGCCATCAGGAGGTCCAGCAGTGGGGCCAGGGCACCAGAAGCCCTCCCACTGCTGCCCCCTCCAGCACCAAGAATAGAGTGCATCACCTGCCCCAGACTGAGAGTTCCCATCTATACCCTGTGGCTAATAGCCACTGGTGGACTTCTGCTCCATATGTTTATCTAATTTCCTCTTGAAACTGTCCATGCTTGCAGCTGCCACGATCTCCTGTGGCAGTGAATTCCATATGTTAATCACTCTTTGGGTGAAGAAGTATTTCCTTTTATCTGTTCTAACCCAACTGCTCAGCAATTTCAACGAGTTCTTGTATTGTGAGAAAGGGAGAAAAGTACTTCTTTCTCAACCTGCTCAATCCCATTCATAATCTTATAAACCTCGATCATGTCACCTCTCAGCCGTCGTTTCTCCAAGCTAAAGAGCCCCAAGCGTTTTAACCTTTCTTCATAGGGAAGGTGTTCCAACCCTTTTATCATTCTAGTTGCCCTTCTCTGCACTTTTTCCAGTGCTATAATATCCTTTTTGAGATGTGGTGACCAGAACTGTACACAGTATTCCAAATGAGGTCGCCCCAATGATTTATACAGGGGCATGATGATACTGGCTGATTTGTTATCAATTCCCTTCCTAATAATCCCCAGCATAGCGTTGGCCTTCTTTTTTGCAGATACACATTGTGTAGACATTTTCAGCGAGTTATAACTCGCTGCCTTATCTCAGGAAGGAGGGCTCCAGAGTGAACTAATTTATGCCATAGCCAAAATCGCTCGCTCACAACTTTAATGCCAGTAGCTCACAAAGTAGAATTTTTGCTCACAAGGCCCCACAGCTTAGAGGGAACGTTGATATTGATCCCAATGAAAACCAGGTTTATTAAACGGGGCGGATTGCCAGACAATATAAACGGTGTGGATTGCCAGACACTATAAACATGACCCGTAATGAGATCTATAGTATCGGTGTACCGTATTTTCCGCATTCAAACCATCACATGTACCGGCATCCGTTTGTACCATAACATAAATTAGATCGTTTATTAGAGCTCAGTCCCAGCATCTTAGAGACCAGCAAGATTTCAGGATATAAGCAGTTGAAAATCCAAGTCCGAGGGAGCTTTGACTCTGGAAAACTTAATACATCGAAAATCCTGTTGGATTTGAAAGTGTTCATTAGACTCGAATCTAGTTCTTCTATGGCAGACCGACACAGCTACCCAACTGAAACTCTAGTTTATTAGATTGTTTTAGGATGCGTCAGATGTAATGAGTCCAGCGGCACCTTTAAGACCAACAAAACTTTATTCTGGGTATGAGCTTCCATGTGCATGAAAGCTAATACCCAAAATAAAAAATTTATTGGTCTTAAAGGTGCCACTGGACTCAAACTTGGTTCTGCGGCTTCCGACCAACACGGCTACGCCACCTGAATGTAAGATGCAATATGTGTTTGCTGCAATCTTTTAAAAGCTTAGCGATAGGAGGGAGAGGATTGTCTCTTCTCATGCCACATGCCACATATTTCTTTTGCCTAACTCTGGTCTCTGATCTGACAGGTTGTGCATATTTTTGCACCAGTTCAAAACCCTTTTAAAACCGAGGAGGAGGAGGAGGAGGAGGAGGAGGAGGAGGAGGAGGAGGAGGAGGAGGAGGAGGAGAAGAAGGAGAAGAAGAAGAAGAAGAAGAAGAAGAAGAAGAAGAGATTGGATTTATATCCCACCCTTCACTACCCAAAGGTGTCTCAGAGCGGCTTACAAACTCCTTTCTCTTCCCCTCTCCACAACAGACACCCTGTGAGGTAGAAGAAGAAGAAGAAGAGATTGGATTTATACCCTCAGAGTGGTTTACAATCTCCTTTCCCTTCCCCCTCCCCACAACAAACACCCTGGGAGGTAGGTGGGGCTGAGAGAGCTCTGACAGAAACTGCTCTTTTTCAAGGACACCTCTGACAGAACTATGGCTTGTCCAAGGTCATCCTGCAAGTGGAGGCGTGGTAGACACCCTGTGAGGTAGAAGAAGAAGAAGAAGAAGAAGAAGAAGAAGAAGAAGAAGAAGAAGAGGAGGAGGAGGAGGAGATTGGATTTATACCCCGCCCTTCACTACCCAAGGGAGCCTCAGAGCGGCTGACAAACTCCCTTCCCTTCCCCTCCCCACAACAGACACCCTGTGAGGCAGGTGGGGCTGAGAGAGGTCTGACAGAAAATGCTCTTTTTCAAGGACAGCTCTTGTCAGAACTATGGCTTGCCCAAGGTCACATCAGCAGGTGCAAGTGGAGGAGTGGGGAATCAAACCCGGTTCTCCCACATTAGAGTATGCGCACTTCACCACTACACCAAACTGGCTCTTAAAGCAGGGTTGTTCCGCCAGGCACATGGTTGAGGACAGTGACTGGCCTCCTCCACCCTCTCTCCTGTCATCCCGCCCCCCCCTTCCCGTTTCCTTCTTGTCGTGCCGTTTTTAGGTCTGAGATCTTCACCCCGCCTGAGGATTGACGCCATCAACGGTCTGATATATCTGATGGCTTTCATTGTGTTATATTGTACGTATACTATGAATGTTTTAAACTATATAGGGCTGCGATCATACGCAGAATCAGACCCAACGTAGGCACGAGTGCCAGGTGGATTTAAAGGGCGCGATCAGACGGTAACATCTGGGAAGTGCCACAGCTGCGTTGCAACCCCTGTTGCTCCACCGCAGAGGCGGAGTTAAAAGACCCCGGGGGGGGAATCCGGGAGTAAACGGGTTGCGACCAATGTTCCCTCCAAGCTGTGGAGTCTTGTGAGCAAAAATTCCACTTTGTGAGCTCCTGGCATTTAAGTTGTGAGCGAGCAATTTGGCTGCTGCATAAATTAGTCTGCTCTGGAGCCCTCCTGCCTGAGCTAGGACAAGAATGTGTGAGCCAGAGGCTAAAAAACTGTGAGCTAGCTCACACTCACTCAGCTTAGAGGGAGCAATGGTTGCGACGGGCCACAGACGGACTTTCCCCTGTCTGATCGCTCCAGCGGGTTCTCAGGCCATCCCGACTCTGTGCTGCCCCCCCCCCCCCGCAGTATGTGGATCTTCGCAAACTCCATAGGGAGCCCTCGTGCTGAGACGCGATTCGTCGATTCCCCGTTTAAGCGCATCGGGAACCAACGGCCGGAAAAAAACAAGCACACCCTGACTCACCCGCAGTTGCGTCTGATCGCACGGTGGCGGGCTGCCCCCGCAGCTTCAAGGGACTGTGGGATAGCGCAACGGCTATTCCTCCGAAGGAAATAGCCTCGCTTCCCCCCACACCGTGTTATCTCGAGTGTGTGACCGCAACCTATGAATGTTTAAACTATATATGTATTTATATGATGTTTACATGATGATACCTGCCCTGAGCCCATTCACGGGGAGGGCGGGATATGACGACGGAGGAGGAGGAGGAGGAGGAAATGGCTCTTTTGACAGGTGGACTCTATAGCATTAAAACCCACTAAGTTCCCTCCCCTCCCTAAACCCTGCCCTCCAGAGGCTGCACCTAGGTCAATAACATCCCATTAAAAGGACATTCAATCCTCAAAGAAATCAACCCTGACTGTTCCCTGGAAGGCCAGATCCTGAAGCTGAAGCTCAAATACTTTGGCCACCAAATGAGAAGGGAGCCCTCACTGGAGAAGACCCTGATGCTGGGAAAGGTTGAAGGTCAAAGAAGAAGGGGACGGCAAAGGATGAGATGGTCAGACAGTGTCACCGATGCAACAAACATGAAATTGAACAAACTACAGAGGATGGTGGAAGACAGGAGGGCCTGGCGTGATCTGGTCCATGGGGTCACGAAGAGTCGGACTCGACTGTGCGACTGAACAACAACAAAAGGACGGGACATTTCCCCCCCTCTCCAGGCAGCTGGCAACCCAACCATGCATCTCTTGGAACTCCCATGAGGAAGGGCATGATACAAATGGATAGACAGACAGACAGAAGCTTGGAACAGGAACTGCCGCTCACGGCTGGTACGGTCATCCCATATTTTCAGCTCTGACCAACTTGGCCAGTTTGCTTGACTGGTTAGGAGCACTTAACCACTACACAGTTTGGTGCAGTGGTTAAGGGCATGGACTCTAATCTGGGAGAACCGGGTCTGATTCTCCATTCTTCCACTTGCACCTGCTGGATGACCTTGGGCAAGCCATGGTTCTGACAAGAGCTGTTCTTGAAAGGGCAGTTCTTGAAAGATCTCTCTCAGCCCCACCTGCCTCCCAGGGTGTCTGTTGTGGGGAGGGGAAGGGAAAGGAGTTTGTAAGCCGCTCTGAGACTCCTTTGGGTAGTGAAGGGCGGGGTATGAATCCAATCTCCTCCTCCTCCTCCTCCTCCTCCTTCTCCCCCTCCCCTCCTCCTCCTCCTCCTCCTCCTCCTCCTCCTTCTTCTTCTTCTTCTTCTTCTTCTGGTGTAGTGGGTTAAGTGCACGGACTCTAATCTGGGAGAACCAGGTTTGATTCTCTGCTCCTCCACTTGCACCTGCTAAAGTGACTTTGGGTCAGTCACGAGTTCTGGCACAGCTGTTCTTGAAAAAGAGCAGTTTCTCTCATAGCTCTCTCAGCCCCACCGACCTCACAGGGTGCCTGTTGTGGGGAGGGGAAGGGAAAGGAGTTTGTCAGCCGCTCTGAGACTCCTTTGGGTAGTGAAGGGCGGGGTATGAATCCAGTCTCCTCCTCCTCCTCCTCCTCTTCTTCTTCTTCCCATGCTGAAGCTACAGAGTGGCTTGGCAAGGAATTGCGGGCGGGGGGTCCCTGTACAGAGCCCCAGGGTGTGAATGGGAGCAATCTCTCCCCTGCAATTTTGAAAGCCTCTGATTAAAGGTATGGAACCCCTTCCCTATGAAGAAAGGTTAAAACGCTTGGGGCTCTTTAGCTTGGAGAAATGACGGCTGAGGGGTGACATGATCGAGGTTTACAGGACTATGCATGGGATAGAGCGGGTAGGGAAAGAAGTCCTTTTCTCCTTTTCTCACAATACAAGAACTCCTGGGCACTCCATGAAATTGCTGAGCAGTCGGGATAGAACGGATAAAAGGAAGTCCTTCTTCATCCAAAGAGTGATGAACACATGGAATTCACTGCCACAGGAGGGGGTGGCAGCTACAAGCATGGACAGCTTCATGAGGGGATTGGAGAAACCTGGAGCAGCGGTTCATCAGTGGCTCTAAGCTACAAGGTAGAAATAGAACACTCTTTCTGGGGCAGTGGCGCTCGGCATTCTGGGTGCTTGGGGGGCAACAGTGGGAGGGCTTCTGGAGTTCTGGCCCCTGCTGGTGGACCTCCTGATGGCACCTGGGTTTTGGCCACTGTGTGACACAGAATGTTGGACTGGAGGGGCCACTGGCCTGATCCAACATGGCTTCTCTCGCGTTCTTATATGGAACAGAGGTCCATTTCTGCCTATTAGCCACAAGGTATAGATGGAACAGGGCTGCGGTGGCTCAAGTGGTTAAGACGCTGATCTACAGACCGGAAGGTCGGTGGTTCGGCAGTTCGACACCCGAGTGCCGCGTGACGGAGTGAGCTCCCGTCTTTGGCCCCAGCTCCTGCCAACCTAGCAGTTTGAGACCAAGAAACTGCAAGTCGATAAATTGGTACCACTTTGGTGGGCCTCAGCGTCTAGTCATGCCGGCCACGTGACCACAGAGAAGTCTTCGGACGGCGCTGGCTCTTTGGCTTGGAAACGGAGATGAGCGCCGCATCCCTAGAGTTGGATTTGATGGGCTTTCGAGCAAGGGAAACCTTTACCTTTGCCCAGGGCTATTTTTGTAGAAAAAGCCCAGCAGGAACTCATTAGCATAATAGGCCACACCCAACAGGAGAAACTCATTAGCATATTAGGCCACACGGCCATGTTACCAGAAGTGTGGTCATCTAGCCACACCCACCTTTTGCTTCTTATTCTGTTTGTTGTCAACACCCAGGGCTTCTTTTGAAGCAGGAACTCCTTTGCATGTTAGGCCACACACCCCTAATGTAGCCAATCCTAATGAGTTTCTGCTGTTGGGTGTGGCCTATTCTGCTAATGAGTTCCGTCTGGGTGCGGCCAACTCAGGAGCCAGCCGGAACTCCGTTCCTGTGCGTTCCTGCCCCCAAATAGCCCTGCCCTTTACCTATAGATGGAACACTGTGTCTGGGGCAAGGGATGCTCTGTCTTCTTGGTGCTTGGAGGGGCAACAGTGGGAGGGCTTCTGGAGTTCTGGCCCCCGCTGGTGGACCTTCTGATACCACCTGGGTTTTGGCCATTGTGTGACACAGAAAGTTGGACTGGATGGGCCACTGGCCTGACCCAACATTGGCTTCTCTCATGTTCCGATGTTCTGCCCTCCTTCCCGTATGGTGATGGTTGAAGCCTCCGCCACCCACAGCCAGCCTGCCGCTTCCCCCTGTGAAACCAGATCAAAGTAGGTTCGTTTTTGTTCTGCTCCAAAGGAGAAAGCCCCAGGCATCCCACGAGCCGTGTGATGTCCCCGTGTAATTTGAGGCTTCCCACGTTCCATGCAGGGAAAAATGCCCAGGCAGGATACAGCCTAATGGGTATCTCAGCGCTTTGACCTGTCACTCAAATGCAGGTTGCCTTGGGGACCTTGAACTGGGTGGAAAGGGGGCACAGAAATACTTTTAAGTGAAATAAATAAAATCGGTACCTTTCCAGTTTCACACGGAACAGCGTCGATTGCATTTGTTTCTTAATGGCTGGCCACGCAGAGGTCCCGTATGTCACAGCTGGAATTTTATACTCTAATGCGTCATTTCTGCCCTGTTCCTGGATGGCGCAGGCTGGCCCGATCTCAGCACATCTCAGAAGCTAAGCAGGGTCGGCCTCAGTCAGTTCTTGGATGGGAGACCACTGGATCAGACCAGTGGTCCATCTACTTCAGCATCCTGTCTCACACAGTGGCCAGCCAGTTTTTCTGGAGGACCAGCAACAGGGCATAGAGTTCGAGGCCGTCATAAGAACATCAGAAGACCCTGCTGGATCAGACCAGTGGTCCATCTAGTCCAGCATCTTGTCTCACACAGTGGCCAGCCATTTCCTCTGGAGGTCCAGCAACAGGGCAGAGAGGCCGAGGCCTTCATAAGAACATCAGAAGACCCTGCTGGATCAGACCAGTGGTCCATCTACTCCAGCATCCTGTCTCACACAGTGGCCAGCCATTTCCTCTGGAGGTCCAGCAACAGGGTAGAGAGGCCGAGGCCTTCATAAGAACATCAGAAGACCCTGCTGGATCAGACCATTGGTCCATCGAGTCCAGCATCTTGTCTCACACAGTGGCCAGCCAGTTTTTCTGGAGGTCCAGGAACAGGGCATAGAATTCAAGGTCTTAATAAGAACATCAGAAGACCTTACTGGATCAGACCAGTGGTCCATCTAGCCCAGCATCTTGTCTCACACAGTGGCCAGCCATTTCCTCTGGAGGTCCAGCAACAGGGCAGAGAGGCTGAGGCCTTCATAAGAACATCAGAAGAGCCCTGCTGGATCAGACCAGTGAGGGTCCATCTAGTCCAGCATCGTGTCTCACACAGTGGCCAGCCAGTTCCTCTGGAGGGCCAACAACAGGGCTTAGAGGCCGAGGCCTTCATAAGAACATCAGAAGAGCCCTGCTGGATCAGACCACTGGTCCATCTAGTCCAGCATCCTGTCTCACACCAGTTCCTTTGGAGGACCAACAACAGGGCTCAGAAGCTGAGCCCTTCCCCTGGTGTTGCTTCCTGGCTATGGGAATCAGAGAACATAAGAACATAAGAACATAAGAGAAGCCAATGTTGAATCAGGCCAATGGCCCATCTAGTCCAACACTCTGTCACACAGCGGCCAAAATATACCAGGTGCCATCCGGAGGTCCAGCAGTGGGGCCAGGGCACCAGAAGCCCTCCCACTGCTGCCCCCTCCAGCACCAAGAATAGAGTGCATCACCTGCCCCAGACTGAGAGTTCCCATCCATACCCTGTGGCTAATAGCCACTGGTGGACTTCTGCTCCATATGTTTATCTAATTTCCTCTTGAAACTGTCCATGCTTGCAGCTGCCACGACCTCCTGTGGCAGTGAATTCCATATGTTAATCACTCTTTGGGTGAAGAAGTATTTCCTTTTATCTGTTTTAACCCGACTGCTCAGCAATTTCATAGAGTGCCCACGAGTTCTTGTATTGTGAGAAAGGGAGAAAAGTACTTCTTTCTCAACCTGCTCAATCCCATTCATAATCTTATAAACCTCGATCATGTCACCCCTCAGCCGTCGTTTCTCCAAGCTAAAGAGCCCCAAGCATTTTAACCTTTCTTCATAGGGAAGGTGTTCCAACCCTTTTATCATTCTAGTTGCCCTTCTCTGCACTTTTTCCAATGCTATAATATCCTTTTTGAGATGTGGTGACCAGAACTGTACACAGTATTCCAAATGAGGTCGCACCAATGATTTATACAGGGGCATGATGATACTGGCTGATTTGTTATCAATTCCCTTCCTAATAATCCCCAGCATAGCGTTGGCCTTCTTTATTGCAGCTACACATTGTGTAGACATTTTCAGCGAGTTATCCACTACGACTCCAAGATCTCTCTCTTGGTCAGTCTCTGCCAGATCAGACCCCATCAATGTGTATTTATATTTAGGATTTTTGGCTCCAATGTGCATCACTTTGCACTTGGCCACATTGAACCCCATTTGCCACGTTGACGCCCACTCACCCATCCTCAACAGATCCCTTTGGAGTGCCTCACAATCCTCCCTGGTTTTCACCACCCTGAACAACTTCGTGTCATCTGCAAATTTAGCCACATCACTGCTTACTCCCAATTCCAAATCGTTAATAAACAAGTTAAAAAGCATCGGACCGAGTACTGATCCCTGTGGTACCCCACTGCTTACCACCCTCCACTGAGAAAGTTTCCCATTTATACTCACTCTCTGTTTCCTACTTATAAGCCAGTTTTTGATCCACAAGAGGACTTGTCCTTTTATCCCATGACTATTGAGCTTACTTAGGAGCCTTTGATGAGGAACTGTATCAAAAGCTTTCCGGAAGTCAAGGTAAATAATATCTATTGCGTCCCCCTTGTCCACATGTTTGTTCACTCCTCAAAAAACACTAACAGGTTAGTGAGACAAGATCTTCCTTTACAGAACCCATGCTGAGTCTGCCTCAATAGTTTTTGTTCATCAATGTGCCTACTAATTCTTTCCTTAATAACAGTTTCCACCAATTTACCCGGTATCGATGTCAGACTGACTGGCCTGTAATTTCCTGGATCTCCCCTGGAGCCCTTTTTAAAGATTGGAGTGACATTAGCTACCTTCCAGTCCTCAGGAATGGAGGCAGATTTTAAAGAAAGATTACATATTTTTGTCAGGAGATCCACAAGTTCACATTTGAGTTCTTTCAGAACTCTCGGATGAATGCCATCCGGGCCTGGTGATTTATTAGTTTTTAAATTGTCCATCAGTCGGAGGACTTCCTCTCTTGTCACCGCAATCTGATTCAGGTCTTTCAAACCCCCTCCCGAAATCGGTGCTTCTGGAGTGGGCAAACACTTCTCCTCTTCCACAGTGAAGACAGAGGCAAAAAATGCATTCAGCTTCTCAGCCATTTCCCTATCATCCTTCACTACTCCTTTTACCCCTTGGTCATCCAAGGGCCCCACTGCCTCCCTGGCTGGCTTCCTACTTCTAATGTATTTGAAGAAAGTTTTATTGTTGGCCTTTATGTTTTTTGCGATATGCTCCTCATATTCCCTTTTTGCTTGCCTGATCACAGACTTGCATTTTATTTGCCATAGTCTGTGTTCCCTTTTATCAACCTCACTAAGACTAGCTTTCCACCGCTTAAAGGAATCCTTCTTACCTTTTACAGCTTCCATTACTTTATTTGTTAACCATGCAGGCTTTTTTCTATACCTATTTGTACCTTTCCTAACCTGCGGTATATATTTTTTCTGAGCTTCTAGGATTGTCTTTTTAAATAGTCTCCAAGCTTCCCCAATGGTTTTGACCTTCTCCACTCTTCCTTTCAATTTCTTCCTCACATGTCCCCTCATACCAGAGAAGTTACCCCTTTTAAAGTTAAAAGTGGTTGCGTCAGTCTTTTTGGGCAACTCCCTATCTGTACAAATGTTAAACTCAATGACATTATGGTCACTGTTCCCAAGTGGTGCAATCACTTTTACATCTCTCACCAGGTCTTGGGTGTTACTTAGGACCAAATCCAGGATCGCCTCTCCCCTGGTAGGATCTGTGACCATCTGTTCCACAGCACAGTCATTGAGAGTGTCTAAGAACGCAATCTCTTTTTCCCGACTAGAACTCATATTGACCCAATCAATGTGTGGGTAGTTAAAGTCGCCTATTACAACACAGTTATTTCGTCTAGCCGCTATCTTTAATTCATTCATCATTTTATAATCCTCCTCTATCTTTTGATCTGGTGGGCGATAACAAACTCCCACTGTTAAGCCTCCTTTTGGACCCACTATTTCAACCCATAGCATTTCCAGAAGCGAATCCAATTCTCTTACCCTCTCAATCTTACTGGACGGTACACCCTCTCTGACATACAGAGCCACCCCACCTCCAACCCTTTCCCCCCTATCCCTCCGATATAATTTATAACCAGGAATCACCGTATCCCACTGATTTTCCTCATCCCACCAAGTTTCTGAAATACCCACAATGTCTATTTCCCCCCCAACACCAAGCATTCCAACTCCCGATTTTACCTCGGAGACTTCTAGCATTTGTGTATAAACACTTATAGTTTCCCAGGTTTGTTAAGCCCACAGCCTTCCTCTTGCTGCCTCGAGACCTTGCCAGGCAGTTCCTATCATTAGCCACAGTCTCAGTGGACAATTGTAATCCATTTCCTTGTACAAAAGTAATAGCTACCCCTTCATCTCTTTGAGATGAGCCATCCCGAACCAGAGACTTTTCATCTCCTGTCGGCTTTCCCCCATTATTCAGTTTAAAAACTGCTCTGCCACCTTTTTGATTTTGAGCGCCAGCAGCCTGGTTCCTTCTTGGGACAAGTGGAGACCGTCCCTTTTGTACAGCTCCCTCTTGTCCCAAAAAGCATCCCAGTGCCTAACAAACTTGAACCCTTCCCCCTACACCACCGTCTCATCCACGCATTGAGACTCCTGATCTGTGCCTGTCTCTCCGGCCCTGCGCGTGGAACAGGTAGCACTTCCGAGAAGGCTACCTTGGAGGTCCTGGCCTTGAGTTTCCTGCCCAGCAGCCTAAATTTCTCCTCCAGGACCTCACGACTGCATTTCCCCACATCGTTGGTGCCGACGTGCACCACGACCACTGGCTCCTCCCCAGCACTATCTACCAGCCTATCTAAAACACGCGTAATGTCCGCTACCTTCGCACCAGGCAGGCAAGTCACCATACGGTCAGTACGCGGGTTCGCCACCCAGCTGTCTACCTGCCTAAGGATCGAATCACCAACTACCAAGAGCCCCCTCCCACCCTTCCCAGGGACGGTTCCTTGGTACGAAAGGATACCCGTTCACCAGCTGAAGAAGAGGTCCCTTCTGAGGGCACATTCCCCTTATCCTCAGCATGGTGCCCCTTTTCCCCTTGACCCTCATGCTCCCTGGCAGCAGCTGGGCTGCCAGATCCAGAGTGGGACATATCTAACAAGTCCCCGAGAGTCTTCCCCGTGCACCTAACTGACTGTCCCTGCTTCTCCAGGTCAGCCACCTTGGCCTCAAGGGAGCAAACTCGCTCCCTGAGAACCAGGAGCTCCTTGCACCGAGCACACACCCAAGACTTCTGACCAGTGGGCAGATAGTCATACATGTGACACTCCATGCAAAACACTGGATAGCCCCCAACCCCCTGCTGGCATTCTGGCTTCATAATTGTTTTTAAACAAATACTTTTCTATAACCCACCTTTTAAAACACTTTGTATTTATGTGGCTCCTGTTGTAGGAGTCTACTTACCTTACCTTACCAAGGAGCCAAGGTCCTGGCTTTCTGGCTCTTCCTGGGCTTCTTACAGAGCCCCTAGGCCAAGAGCCACAGGCAAAGAGCCTCGCCCTTTTGCTCTCGCCCTTTGGCTCGTGCCAGAGGCTCGTGCCTCTTGCAAACTTCCTGCCTTAAATGGAATTGTCTCCCAGGAGAGGGCGTGGCCAGCAGCTACTCAAAATCACCCAAGGCACTTAATGACGGTCAAACAAAGCCCCTTTCACACCCCAACTCCAGCAGCCAGGAGTCTGCTATTCAATTTCACCCAAGCACTTAATTACAGGCAACAATGACCCTTTCACACCCTAACTCCAGCAGTCAGGAGTCTGTTACAACTCACCCACACACTCCCAAATACAGTCACTGACACAGTACCTTCTCAGCTAAAGCACCTCAGCTGAAAGTAAATAAATAAAAATACCACTCACCCCTCTGGCAGCTCAAACACCTAGCTCCTTCTCAGAGCTCAGCTGGGTCAGCTTAGTGCCTCTGAATATGGAGGTTCCCCTCAGTCACTATGGCTACTAGCCGCTGATGGACCTACCCTCCATGAAGCTCTCTAACCTCCTTATAAAGCTACTTATTCCTTTGGCCATCACAACACCCTCTGGCAGTGAATTCCACATCTGAATCATTCTCTGTGTAAAGTAGTATTTCCTTTTCTCTGTCCTGAACCTACTGCCCATCAGCTTCAGGGGATGCCCTCGGGTTCTAGTATTTTGGCAGAGTCAGGCAATGGCAAGTCACCTCAGAACATCTCTCGTGTTGGAAAATCCTACGAGGTCGCCATAAGTCACCAATGGCTTGGCTAAAAAATTATTCACACATACAATGTGGCTGGACCAGGGTGGTATGCACAGGAGCTGGGGCAGAGAGGGGCCCTTCCTTTCTGGGGTTCTCGCAAAAATAGCCCTCCATCCTGCCTCCCGCTCCCCAGCTCTGGTTAATTGACTCCCAACCATTGGATTCTCCGGAAGATTGCTGCCTGACTCTACAACACTTGGGTCCAAGTAACATTGTCGGGCACTTCAGGTGAGAGCAGCAAAAGAGAGAAAGGAAGAAGGTTTCTGTGCATGTCTGAAAAGGCCGCAGAGGCGGAAGGAAAAAGCATTTTCTATTTTGCAGCCATGTGCAGAACAACTCCCCCCCACACACATACAAGCCTCCCTCCCTGCCGTTCACCACACCCATCAGCTGAGCCTGCCTGCTTGGCCAGGCGCTGGCTGCATCCCCTTTCTCCGATTGGCCGTTGCTATGGGAACCGCCTCACACAGAGATGCGGGAGGATGGGAGCAGCATCAGCCGTTCCTTCAACACCCTGCCAGGCAGAACCACTTACAAGGGTGGGCTGGGAAATATGGGGGGGGGGGAGAGAGAAACACCTCTACTGTTGAACGAGGGACAGAGTCAACCTGAGCGTTGGGGAGAGAAATTTTTTTCTTCTGATTTGAGAGTCTGTACGCTTCTCGGCCCTGCTTTCGCAGTAAAGCATCCGAGACGGCGGCGAGCGATCGTACGTTTAAAGACGCGAGGTTACGCAGATCAGCTTTTTAATAATACGTTTAATTTAATTTCACGGCGAATGGTAAAATAAATCAAGATAGCGACCCGACAATAAGAAGCACGTATTAGGAGCGGCGCCTGCGATAGGCGGTAAAACACGATAAAAGGCCCCAGAGCCGGTGAAGAGACCTGTTTACGTGGCCGCAAGTTATAATAGCGGAGATAACTGTATATTAACAAGTCATCTTTCCACCTACAGCCTGGGTAAGATAAGACACTCACCGAAGGTATACCTGACCTGAATGGCCCAGCCCAGCCCAATCTCATCAGGCCTCGGGAGTTAAGCAGGGTTGGCCCTGGATAACGCTTGGATGGAAGACCACCAAGCACATGATCGAGGTTTACAAGACACGATAGAGGTTTGCAAGATTATGCGTGGGATAGAGCAGGGAGAGAAAGAAGTCCTTTTCTCCCTTTCTCACAAAAGAAGAACTCCTTGTGGGCACTCTATGAAATTGCTGAGCAGTCGGGTTAGAACAGATAAGAGGAAGTCCTTCGTCACCCAAAGAGTGATTTAACACATGGAATTCACTGCCACAGGAGGAGGAGGCGGCTACAAGCATGGGCGGCTTCAAGAGGGAATTAGATAAACATATGGAGCATCACTGGCTATCAGCCACAAGGTATTGATAGGGACTCTGGGTCAACTGAGGCTCTGTCTTCTTGGTGCTTGGGGTGGGGGCAACAGTTGGAAGGCTTCCAATGGAGGCCCAGGTAGCAGCCACTGCCAAGGCAGCCTTTTATCATCTTTGGCTGATTAGGCAGTTGGTTCCCTTCCTCGAATGAAATGATTTGGTGACAGTGATCCATGCTATGGTCACCTCGAGGTTAGACTACTGCAATGCTCTCTATGAGGGGCTGCCCTTGGTGCGGCTCCGGAAGCTGCAGCTGGTGCAAAATGCGGCAGCCAGGCTGTTGATGGGCCTCCCTATGCGGGAGCACATCCAGCCTGTGCTAAAGGCATTGCAATGGCTGCCAATAGAAGAAGAAGAAGAGGAAGAGGAGATTGGATTTATACCCCGCCCTTCACTGCCCAAAGGCGTCGCACAGCGGCTGACAAACTCCTTTCCCTTCCCCTCCCCACAACAGACACCCTGTGAGGTAGGTGGGGCTGAGAACTGTCCTTGAGAGAACAGCTGTGCCAGAGCTTGTGACTGACCCATGGTCACATCAGCAGGTGCAAGTGAAGAAGTGAATAAGGTTTATAAGATTATGAATGGGATTGAGCAGGTTGAGAAAGAAGTACTTTTCTCCCTTTCTCACAGTACAAGAACTCGTGGGCACTCCATGAAATTGCTGAGCAGTCGGGTTAGAACAGATAAAAGGAAATACTTCTTCACCCAAAGAGTGATTAACATATGGAATTCACTGCCACAGGAGGTGGTGGCAGCTGCAAGCATGGACAGTTTCAAGAGGGAATTAGATAAACGTATGGAGCAGAAGTCCATCAGTGGCTATTAGCCACAGGGTATAGATGGGAACTCTCAGTCTGGGGCAGGTGATGCCCTCTATACTTGGTGCTGGAGGGGGCAGCAGTGGGAGGGCTTCTAGTGTCCTGGCCCCACTGCTGGACCTCCTGATGGCACCTGGTATATTTTGGCCGCTGTGTGACAGCGTGTTGGACTAGATGGGCCATTGGCTTGATTCAACATTGGCTTCTCTTATGTTCTTATGTTCTAAGTGGGGAATCAAACCCAGTTCTCCCAGATTAGAGTCCACGCACTTAACCACTACACCAAACTGGCTCTATAGCATACCGGATTCATTTCAAGGTGCTGGTTTTGATCTTGAAAGCCCGTTATGGTCAGGGACCTGCCTATCTGAAGGACCACCTTTCCCCTCATGCTCCCCAGAGAGCGCTGAGATCAGGGTCACAAAAACGCTTGGCCCTCCCTGGTCCGAAGGATGCCAGGTTGACATCGACCAGGACCAGGGCGTTCTCTTTGGCAGCTCCGACTTATTGGAACGAGCTCCTAGGTGAGATCAGGGGCCTGTGGGCCCTGGGACAGTTCCTCAGGGCCGTGAAAACGGAGCTCTTCCGGCAGGCATTCCGGTAGGAGCGGCACCTTATCAGCTACGCCCTGTGCCGACCTCTTTCCAGCCGAAGCTACCTCGAGGGGATGCACCGCTGGATGGTTTAAATGCACTTTACTACATCTGGATCGCCATTGATATATCTAATCGTTTACTGTGGATTTTATGCTGTATTTTAAACTGTGATGCATATTTAGTTGCTGTAGATTTTCCGGGTTGTGTGGCCGCGGTCTTGGCATTGTAGGACCTGACGTTTCGCCAGTAGCTGTGACTGGCATCCTCAGAGGTATCACACAGAAAGACGGAGGACTCTCTGAGTCAAGGTGAGAAGAAGGAAAATGGTAGGCGGGTAATTTATATCTACCCTGGAAGGTGGGGTACGGCTGAGTCATTATCTTGTAGGAGTTCTCCAGACTATGAACATGCTAATGGAGGAGCTTTCCTGAGGAGGTTCTTTTGTCTATGGATTGTTTCCTGAAAAGGTTTCCTGTTTCCTGAGGAGGTTCTTTTGTGTGTGGAATGGCTATTGGAACTCTAATCTTGTCTGTAGGCAAATGTCTCTTGCCTTGAAAACACTACGGGGTGGCCATTAGTCATGGTGACTTCAGAGGGGAAGGCAGACAGAGCTGGGAAATGGGCCATCACCAGTACGGAAATCTGAGAACAGGGAGACAAGGCAGGTGTTTGCCCTGGAAGTGGGAGCAGGCAGGAAGCTTTTTGGTGGGGGATTATGTAGACCTAAGCAATGCCAGGGGGGAATGGCTCAGGAGGTGGAGATAAGAACCTAAGAACCTAAGAAGAGCCCTGCTAGATCAGACCAGGGGTCCATCTAGTCCAGAATCCTGTCTTGCACAGTGGCCAGCCAGTTCCTCTGGAGGGCCAACAACAGGGCAGAGAGGCCGAGGCCTTCATAAGAACATCAGAAGAGCCCTGCTGGGTCAGACCAGTGAGGGTCCATCTAGTCCAGCATCCCGTCTCACACAGTGGCCAGCCAGTTCCTCTGGAGGGCCAACAGCAGGGCAGAGAGGCCGAGGCCTTCATAAGAACATCAGAAGAGCCCTGCTGGATCAGACCAGTGGTCCATCCAGTCCAGCCTCCTGTCTCACACAGTGGCCAACCAGTTCCTGTGGAGGGCCAACAACAGGGCATGGAGGCTGAGGCCTTCATAAGAACATCAGAAGAGCCCTGCTCAGGGCCGGCCCCAGGTGTCTGGGCGCCTTAGGCAAGACAGCCTGGGGCGCCCACCCCACAGGGATGCCAATCTCCCGGTGGGGCCTGGAGACCGGGGGGGTGGAGCGCCGGCTTTCCTGAGCACGCCGCACTAGCGGCGTGCTCAGGAAAGCTAGGGAAGGGGCAGCCATTTGAACGGCCGCCCCTTCCCAGCCCCAGGGCCGGCTGGAGACGGGGGGGGTGTGGAGCGCCGGCTTTGAACGGGCGCCCCTTCCCTCCCAGCGCCGGCTGGAGACCGGGGGGAGGGGGAAGCCAGGGAAGGGGCGCCCGTTTGAACGGGCGCCCTTCCCTCCCAGCGCCGGCTTCACGGGGGCGGGGCGGGGGCGCTTTGGCGCCACTGTGGACCCCAGCGCCCTAGGCGAGCGCCTAGCTCACCTAGTGGGCGAGCCGGCAGTGGCCCTGCTGGATCAGGCCAGTGGTCCATCTAGTCCAGCATCCTGTCTCACACAGTGGCCAACCAGTTCCTCTGGAAGGCCAGCAACAGGGCAGAGAGGCCGAGGCCTTCATAAGAGCATCAGAAGAGCCCTGCTGGGTCAGAGCAGTGGTCCATCTAGTCCAGCATCCTGTCTCACACAGTGGCCAACCAGTTCCTCTGGAAGGCCAGCAACAGGGCATAGAGGCCGAGGCCTTCATAAGAGCATCAGAAGAGCCCTGCTGGGTCAGAGCAGTGGTCCATCCAGTCCAGCCTCCTGTCTCACACAGGGGCCAACCAGTTCCTCTGAAGGGCCAACAACAGGGCAGAGAGGCCAAGGCCTTCCCCTGATGTCGCCTCCTGGCTCCGCGATTCAGGTGATTAGTGCCTCTGAATGTGGAGAGCCAGTCTGGTGTAGTGGTTAAATGTGTGGACTCTAATCTGGGAGAACCGGGTTTGATTCCCATCTCCTCCACTGGCAGTTGCTGGATGACCTTGGGCAAGCCATAGTTCTGGCACAGCTGTTCTTGAAAAAGAGCAGTTTCTGCCAGAGCTCTCTCAGCCCCCTCTCAGCCCCACCTACCTCACAGGGTGTCTATTGTGGGGAGGGGAAGGGAAAGGAGTTTCTAAGTCGCTCTGAGACTCCTTCTAAGCCTAGGGAAGGGTGGGTTATAAATCCAATATCTTCTTCTTCTTCTCTTCTTCAGTCACCATGGCTAGTAGCCATTGATAGACTTCTGTAAGAGTGGTTGAGCAGTGGAACAATCTGCCACGGAAAGTGGTGGATGCTCTTTCGCTGGACGTTTTGAAGCGGAGGCTGGATGACCATCATTCGGGTATGTTGTAGGGCTATCTTTTGGCTGTGCTCCTGCAGAGTGCAGGGGGTTGGACTAGATGACCTGCAAGGTCCCTTCCAGCTCTAACATTCTATGATTCTCCTCCATTAATCTGTTTAATCCTCCTTAAAGCCGCTTAATCACTTCATCCTCTGGTAGCGAATTCCCCATTTTAATCCCTCGCTTGTAGAGTGGTATTTCCTTTTCTCCGTCCTGAACCTACTGCCCATCAGCTTCCTGGGATGCCCTCCAGTTCTAGCCTTTGGGGACAGGGAGAAAAATTTCCCCTTTGCCAACTCTCTCCACCTCATGCCTAATTTTATAAACCTCTATCGTGTCCCCGCCCCCCACAAAAGTCATCTTAGATCTGGATCGAATGCCTGGACATAACCTGTTTCAGAAAGTAGCCGTGTCGGATTGCGGTCGAAGAGCCAGATTCGAGTCTGGTTGTACTTTAGAGACCACAAAGATTTTCCCGGTGTGATCTTTCGGGAATCAAAGCTCCCTTCTTCAGATGGGGAAAAGAAGCAATAGTGGGTTCATTGCTTGCTGGATCAGAAACAGACCATAATAGCTCATAGAGCCCCATAGGGCAGGGATCGCGAACCCTTTCGAGCCTGCAGGCACCTTTGGGATTCTGACACGGCAGCGGGGTGGAGGGGATGCAACTGCAGAATTCTGACACTGGGGGGTGGGCGCAACTGCAGAAAAAGAGGTGGAGCCAATGACAAAAGGTCAGAGAGCAAGGTGATGTAATTGTAACGCTTCAACATTTCAGGTGTAGTCTCATCAGATCTCGGAAGCTAAGCAGGGCCGATCCTGGCAAGTACTTAGAATCATGGAATCATAGACTCATAGAATGTTAGAGTTGGAAGGGACCTTAAAGGTCATCTAGTCCAACCCCCTGCACTCTGCAGGAGCATAGCCGGAAGATAGCCCTACATCCCTCCCCATCTATTTGCTTTCTTTCCACCTTTCTTTCTCTTTTTCTGTCTTTCTCCCTTCCTTCCTTTCGCTACCTTCCTTAGAATCATAGAACGTTAGAGTTGGAAGGGACCTTAAAGGTCATCTAGTCCAACCCCCTGCACTCTGCAGGAGCATAGCCGAAAGACAGCCCTACATACCTACAACATATCCGGAAGATGGTCGTCCAGTCTCTGCTTGAAAACGTCCAGCGAAGGAGCATCCACCACCTCCCGTGGCAGACTGTTTGGACTCGGAAGCAGCGTTCCCCCTAAGCTGAGTGAACTAGCTCACAGTTTTTTAGCCTCTGGCTCACACCTTTTTGTCTGCGCTCAGGAAGGACAGCTCCAGAGCAAACAAAATTTATGCGGGAGCCAAACCGCTCGCTCACCACTTTAATGCCAGCCACTCACAAAAGTAGAATTTTTGCTCACGAGACTCCACAGCTTAAGAGGGAGCGTTGCTTGGAAGGGCGACCTCCAAGGAAGACCAGGGCCGGGAGGCAGAGACAGGTAATATCAAGGCCACCTTTCTGAAAAGTCCTAGCCCCACTAGGGGTCGCCATGACTTCCAGGCTCACAAACACACACGCACAAAGTACTCGCACACAAACACACACACACACACAAAATACTCACACACACACAGACAGACACACAAATTCAGGTAGGTCGCCATGTTGATCTAAAGCCGTAGAACAAAGCTGGAGTCCAGTGGCACCTTTAACACTCACAAAGTTCTATTCAAAGTGTGTTATTCGGAAAAAAACAACATTTCAGGCGAAAGCTCTCCTTGACAGGGCACCTTTAAAATCCGTACCACCATTCAGAATCCTTGCTGGGCGGAAGCCCCGCCTAGCCCCATTGACTTCCTTAAAGCCTTTGGCGGGGCGCCCGGGAAAGTATCAGCAGCTGCCACGGCGCCCGGGGGCGCCAGGTTGGGGACCCCTGGACTACAGCCTAGTCCGTGAAAACTCTTGCAGAAATGAACTCTGATTCGTCTTTAAGATGCCACTGTACTCTCATCGATTTCGTTGCGGTCTAACAGTCTGCCTAACCCTCTGGAATAACTCTGGTGATGGAATTACTCCGGGCCAAAGCGGCCTGTGACCGGTGTTCCCTCTAAGCTGAGTTAGTGTGAGCTAGCTCACAACTTCTTGGCCTCTAGCTCACAATATTTTTGTCCTGGCTCAGGAAGGGATGGCTCCAGAGCAAGCTAATTTAGGCAACAGCCAAATCGCTCGCTCGCAACTTTAATGCCGGTAGCTGACAAAGTAGAATTTTTGCTCACAAGACTCCATAGCTTAGCGGGAACATTGCCTGTGACTGATTCCCCCCCCTTGCCTGCATTCACCACCACCTGCTGTTTTGCGGGGTGGGGGGGAACTGAAGTTCTGACGCCTCCGTTTGTGAGCCCACATCTTTGATCCCTGATCAGGCGCCTTTGAAGCCCACCAGAAGCCTGTCCTCTTAAAGAGCTGTCCCTTTCTTTCAAAACATCACAGTGGGCTCCAGCAGAGGCGGCCAAGCGGGTCCGGGTCTCTCCTCTTCAACTTTGCAATTTGGATCTGGTTGAAAACCCGCTTTGAAGTTGACCTATGCGGCGCTCCGCACCGAAAGCGGATGGGCCCAGAGATGCCCACACGGAAGCAGCTCTGCTGGGGTTGCCAACATCCATGCGGTGGCTGGTGATCTCCTGGGATTACCACCAATGCTCCCTCTAAGCTATGGAGTCCTGTGAGCAGAAATTCCACTTTGTGAGCAACTGGCATTAAAATTGTGAGCAGGTGATTTGGCTACTGCATAAATTAAGTTTGCTCTAGAGCCCTCCTTCCTGAGCGAAGACAGAAATGTGTGAGCCAGAGGCTAAAAAACTGTGAGCTGGCTCACACTAACTCAGCTTAGAGGGAACACTGATTACCACGGATCTCCAGGCTACAGGGAATCAGGCCCAGTTGAGAGCTAGTTTTGTGTCATGGTGAGGAGCGTGGACTCTAATCTGGGAGGCCCGGGTTTGATTCCCGACTCCTCCACATGCGGCCACCTGGGTGATCTTGGGTCAGTCACAAGTTCTCTCAGAGCTGTTCTCTCAAGGGCAGTTCTGGAAAGAGCTCTCTCAGCCCCACCTCCCTCACAGGATGTCTGTGGTGGGGAGGAGAAGGGAAAGGAGTTTGTGAGCCGCTCTGAGACTCCTTCGGGTAGTGAAGGGTGGGGTATAAATCCAATCTCTTCCTCTTCTTCTTCTACCTCACAGGGTGTCTGTTGTGGGGAGGGGAAGGGAAAGGAGTTTGTAAGCCGCTCTGAGACTCCTTCGGGTAGTGAAGGGCGGGGTATAAATCCAATCTCTTCTTCTTCTTCTTCTACCTCACAGGGTGTCTGTTGTGGGCAGAGGAAGGAAGGGAGTTTGTCAGCCGCTCTGAGACTCCTTCGGGTAGTGAAGGGCGGGGTATAAATCCAATCTCTTCCTCTTCTTCTTCTACCTCACAGGGTGTCTGTTGTGGGGAGGGGAAGGGAAAGGAGTTTGTCAGCCGCTCTGAGACTCCTTTGGGTAGTGAAAGGCGGGGTATAAATCCAATCTCTTCCTCTTCTTCTTCTTCTACTTCACAGGGAGTCTGTTGTGGGGAGGGGAAGGGAAAGGAGTTTGTCAGCTGCTCTGAGACTCTTAATGAAAGGTGGGGTATAAATCTAATCTCCTCCTCCTCCTCCTCCTCCTCTTCAGAAAATAGCTGCTTCAGAGGATCGGTTCTATGGCATACTAGCGTGTTGAGGTCCTTCCCACCAAAAAACCCCACCCTCCCCAAACCCCATCCCCATAATCTCCAGGAAAGATATCCGTGGTCCATGTAAACTGAGGCAGGAATAAACTCTTCTTCGTCTTTGAGGTGCAACTAGACTCCCATTGATTTTATTTCCCAGCCCAGAGCCGGCAACCCGATCTCTAAGAGGGACCTCACGGGGTCCACCCTCCAAAGCATCCCTTTTCTCCGGGGGAACTGATCTCTGTAGTCTGGAGATGAGCTGTAATTTCGGGGGGGGGAATTGCCAGGTCCCGCCTGGAGGCTGGCATCCCTACCGAATGTCCAGGCTCAAGAAGAAGAAGAAGAAGAAGAAGAAGAAGAAGAAGAAGAAGAAGAAGAAGAAGAAGAAGAGATTGGATTTATACCCCGCCCTTCACTACCCAAAGGAGTCTCAGAGTGGCTGACAAACTCCTTCCCCTTCCCCTCCCCACAACAGACACCCCTGTGAGGTAGAAGAAGAAGAAGAAGAGATTGGATTTATACCCTGCCCTTCACTACCCAAAGGAGTCTCAGAGCGGCTGACAAACTCCTTCCCCTTCCCCTCCCCACCACAGACACCCTGTGAGGTAGAAGAAGAAGAGGAAGAGATTGGATTTATACCCCGCCCTTCACTACCCAAGGGGGTCTCAGTGCGGCTGACAAACTCCTTTCCCTTCCCCTCCCCACAACAGACACCCTGTGAGGTAGAAGAAGAAGAGGAAGAGATTGGATTTATACCCTGCCCTTCACTACCCAAAGGAGTCTCAGAGCGGCTGACAAACTCCTTTCCCTTCCCCTCCCCACAACAGACACCCTGTGAGGTAGAAGAAGAAGAGGAAGAGATTGGATTTATACCCTGCCCTTCACTACCCAAAGGAGTCTCAGAGCGGCTGACAAACTCCTTTCCCTTCCCCTCCCCACAACAGGCACCCTGTGAGGTAGAAGAAGAAGAAGAGATTGGATTTATACCCCTCCCTTCACTACCCAAAGGAGTCTCAGAGCGGCTAACAAACTCCTTTCCCTTCCCCTCCCCACAACAGACACCCTGTGAGGTAGAAGAAGAAGAAGAGATTGGATTTATACCCCTCCCTTCACTGCCCAAAGGAGTCTCAGAGCGGCTGACAAACTCCTTTCCCTTCCCCTCCCCACAACAGACACCCTGGGAGGTAGAAGAAGAGGAAGAGATTGGATTTATACCCTGCCTTTCACTACCCAAAGGAGTCTCAGAGCGGCTGACAAACTCCTTTCCCTTCCCCTCCCCACAACAGACACCCTGTGAGGTAGAAGAAGAAGAAGAGATTGGATTTATACCCCTCCCTTCACTGCCCAAAGGAGTCTCAGAGCGGCTAACAAACTCCTTTCCCTTCCCCTCCCCACAACAGACACCCTGTGAGGTAGAAGAAGAAGAAGAGATTGGATTTATACCCCGCCCTTCACTACCCAAAGGAGTCTCAGAGCGGCTGACAAACTCCTTTCCCTTCCCCTCCCCACAACAGACACCCTGTGAGGTAGAAGAAGAGGAAGAGATTGGATCTATACCCCGCCCTTCACTACCCGAAGGAGTCTCAGAGCGGCTGACAAACTCCTTTCCCTTCCCCTCCCCACAACAGACACCCTGTGAGGTAGAAGAAGAAGAAGAGATTGGATTTATACCCCGCCCTTCACTACCCAAAGGAGTCTCAGAGCGGCTAACAAACTCCTTTCCCTTCCCCTCCCCACAACAGATACCCTGTGAGGTAGAAGAAGAAGAAGAGATTGGATTTATACCCCGCCCTTCACTGCCCAAAGGTGTCTCAGAGCGGCTGACAAACTCCTTCCCCTTCCCCTCCCCACAACAGACACCCTGTGAGGTAGAAGAAGAAGAGGAAGAGATTGGATTTATACCCCTCCCTTCACTACCCAAAGGAGTCTCAGAGCGGCTGACAAACTCCTTTCCCTTCCCCTCCCCACAACAGACACCCTGTAAGGTAGCCGGGGCTGAGAGAGCTCTGGCAGAAACTGCTCTTTTTCAAGAATAGCTGTGCCAGAGCTTGTGACTGACCCAAGGTCACACCAGCAGCTGCAAGTGGAGGAGTGGGGGAATCAAACCCGGTTCTCCCAGATTAGAGCCCGCGCACTTAACCATGACACCAAACTGGCTCTCTGCCCTTGCTTGCCCTCTACGGCCTTGGGTAGCGTTTGCGAGCACTCAAAAGCCATTTGGGGGAGAGCTTGGCTGGTTTTGGACGTCCCCCACCCACCCTCCATCCTTACCTGTGTCTGGGTGCCCTTCCATCCGTTCCTAGCGAGTCATACTGCCTTCTTCCCAGGAGGGTGGCTAGCAGGCGTCCTTGAGCATCGAGGATGTTGGAGTAGCCAGGGCAGCTGCCGGTTCACTGCAGGTGCAGGCGTTTGTTGGCACTGGGCCGGGTGAAGTCAAAGCTCTTGGGTCTCTCCCCCTCCCGTGCAGCAGCGAAAGCCAGGCAGAGGGCACGCCGGAGGCTTGTGGCAAAGGTGAGAAGCCGTTTACCTGTTGCGGCGGGCAGAGCTGGCAGACAGACGCGCCAGCCACAAGCACAGCCCCGGAGTGCCAGCGCCGTCTGAGTCACTCTCGGAAACGGCGCGTCTCCTAGCCTGTTAGTAGCGCTGCGAGGAGGAGAGACGCTGGCTACAGAGCCCAGCTTCCGCCTTGGTACCTGGCCTGGTGGAATCTCAGAGACACGTCGCCCACCCACCTGTGGGAGGCACGGAGCTTTCCATGTCTGACCGGGAGACGCTTTCTCCCAGGGCGAACTGGGCAGGCCTTTTCCAAATCCAATTATCTTGTTAACCAAGGCCCAGGGCATGAAAGGCTGGGAAAGCCACGGCGCAGGAAGGATTTAGCTTTCTGTTCTCGTTAAGGGGCTAGGGTTTTTTTGTCTGCAAAGAGCGCAGAAACCTTGGTAGGGTTGCCAACCTCCAGGGGGTAAAGCCAAGGATGAAAGATCACGGGACAGGCTGAACTTTGCAAGGGAAAACCGCCGTGATACGAGAACGAAACCTTGCCAGAGAAAAATACACCTTCTTTAATTATCCAGTGAATAACAAACCGTTCAAGGTGTTTTCTTTGAAGTAAATTGGCCTCCAGTTTTTCTGGAGAGCCAGTTTGGTGTCGTGGTTAAGTGTGCAGACTCTAATCTGGGAGAACCAGGGTTGATTCCCCCACTCCTCCACATGCAGCTGCTGGTGTGGCCTTGGGTCAGTCACAAGCTCTGGCACAGCTGTTCCTGAAAGAGCAGTTTCTGTCAGAGTTCTCTCAGCCCCACCTACCTCACAGGGCGTCTGTTGTGGGGAGGGGAAGGGAAAGGAGTTTATAAACCACTCTGAGACTCCTTTGGGTGGTGAAGGGCGGGGTATGAATCCAATCTCTTCTTCTTCTACCTCACAGGGTTCCTGTTTTGGGGAGGGGAAGGGAAAGGAGTTTGTAAGCCACTCTGAGACTCCTTTGGGTAGTGAAGAGCGGGATATAAATCCAATCTCTTCCTCTTCTTCTACCTCACAGGGTGTCTGTTGTGGGGAGGGGAAGGGAAGGTAGTTTGTCAGCTGCTCTGAGACTCCTTTGGGTAGTGAAGGGCGGAGTATAAATCCAATCTCTTCTTCTTCTTCTTCTTCTACCTCACAGGGTGCCTGTTGTGGGGAGGGGAAGGGAAAGGAGTTTGCAAGCCGCTCTGAGACTCCTTTGGGTAGTGAAGGGTGGGGTATAAATCCAATCTCGTCCTCTTCTTCTACCTCACAGGGTGTCTGTTGTGGGGAGAGGAAGGGAAGGTAGTTTGTCAGCTGCTCTGAGACTCCTTTGGGTAGTGAAGGGCGGGGTATAAATCCAATCTCTTCTTCTTCTTCTTCTTCTTCTTCTACCTCACAGGGTGCCTGTTGTGGGGAGGGGAAGGGAAAAGAGTTTGTCAGCCGCTCTGAGACTCCTTTGGGTAGTGAAGGGCGGGGTATAAATCCAATCTCTTCCTCTTCTTCTACCTCACAGGGTGTCTGTTGTGGGGAGAGGAAGGGAAGGTAGTTTGTCAGCTGCTCTGAGACTCCTTTGGGTAGTGAAGGGCGGGGTATGAATCCAATCTCTTCTTCTTCTTCTTCTACCTCACAGGGTGCCTGTTGTGGGGAGGGGAAGGGAAAGGAGTTTGTGAGCCACTCTGAGACTCCTTTGGGTAGTGAAGGGTGGGGTATGAATCCAATCTCTTCTTCTTCTTCTTCTACCTCACAGGGTGCCTGTTGTGGGGAGGGGAAGGGAAAGGAGTTTGTCAGCCACTCTGAGACTCCTTTGGGTTCGTAAGGTCTGTGCAAATCTTTTCGCGTCTGCTCATCCACCCTCACCACGCACAGGTCTGCACCCTTCCACGCCTTCCAGACTCCCGAATGGATCCGGGTCCCATTTGTGCAGGGAAGGCCACCCCAAATTGTCCAGCCAATCCCAGCAGGGCCTGGCTCATCAGGTCAATAGTGGTTCTGGAGCCAGGCTTTGCCGTTGCTAGGAAATGGTGGGGCCGGCTGATGCTCTGTTGCCGGGATGCTGCTGCTGGAGGGAGGGGGAGGAGGCGAGGCGAGAGATTGGCTCCCTGTTGCCAGGATACTCCTGTTGTCAGGAGAGAGGGAAGGTGTGGCCTGTTGCCAAGGTGCCTTGGTGAAGCCAAGGGCTTTGAAGTACCAGTCATTCATAGCAACAGGCGGAGAGCACCTGACCTTGCCCTAGCCTTGCTGGTTCCACAGGCGTTTCATTGGCCCAAGCTGAGTCGCCAAGGGACAGTTGCCGCGGGAACCCACACAGGACCCAGGGTTGCCAGCCTCCAGGTGGGACCTGGAGACCTCCCGGAATGAAAACCAATATCCAGATTAAGATGGTAGCTGTATTGTCTGTCTGTAGCAGTAGAAAAAGGAGGTCAGGAAGGGTTGCACCAGCGCTTAGCTCTCCGGGCTCTTTCTTACACACCCAGGGAAATGCTGATTTTTCTTCTTCCTCCAGCAGGGTTGCCAACTTCCAGGAACTAGCTGGAGCTCTCCCGCTGTTACAACTGATCTCCGAGCGACAGAGAGCAGTTCGCTTGGAGAAAATGGCCGCTTTGGGAGGTGCGCTCCATGGTGGTACAAGACCCTCCCTTCTCCAAACCCTGCCCTCTCCAGGTTCCACCCCCCAGATTTCCAGGTATTTCCCAACACAGTGCTGGCAACCCTGTTCTCCGGGCCAGTTTGGGCAGGGATCCTGGAATGGTTTTTTGTCGTCTTCTGGGCATGGAGCAGGGGTCAGTGTGTGTGTGTGTGGGGGAAGGCATTGTGCAGGGGTTGGACTAGATGACCCTGAAGGTCCCTTCCAACTCTATGATTCTGTGATTAAAGGAGCAGGAGTCCAGCAGCCCCTTAGAGCAGGGGTATCAAATGTGCGGCCCGGGGGCTGGATCAGGCCCCCGGAGGGCTTCTATCAGGCCCCCAAGTGGAACTGGCCGTCTTCGGCTTCTTCTTCCAGTTCTGCTGCTGCTGCGTCATCGTAGGTTTGCAGCTTACAGAGACACACCTGAACAGCATACTCAGGATTGCAACAGCCACAGACGTTTTGATGCAATCATTCAGAGCAAGAGGTGTCCGTTATCGGACACTGTTAAATGAACAAAATATTGCAAGAGCGCTGATGTTTTAAGCACGTTTTTAAGTTTAAAAAAAGACCCTTCGTGTTTGTGTCCTTTATAAAGTTTATATCTCCGCGGCCTGGCGTTACGTTTTATGAGACACACGGCACGGCCCAACAAGGTCTCATTGATGTCAGATCTGGCCTTTGTAACAAATGAGTTCAACATCCCTGACTTAGGGTATGAGCTTTCATGCTTCAGGTACAGCCAGAATAAGAGCATAAGAACATAAGAGAAGCCAATGTTGGATCAGGCCAATGGCCCATCTAGTCCAACACTCTGTCACACAGCGGCCAAAATATACCAGGTGCCATCAGGAGGTCCAGCAGTGGGGCCAGGACACTAGAAGCCCTCCCACTGCTGCCCCCTCCAGCACCAAGAATAGAGTGCATCACCTGCCCCAGACTGAGAGTTCCCATCTATACCCTGTGGCTTATAGCCACTGATGGACTTCTGGTCCATATGTTTATCTAATTCCCTCTTGAAGCCGTCCATGCTTGTAGCCGCCACCACCTCCTGTGGCAGTGAATTCCATATGTGAATCACTCTTTGGGTGAAGAAGGACTTCCTTTTATCTGTTCTAACCCAACTGCTCAGCAATTTCATGGAGTGCCCACAAGGAGTTCTTGTATTGTGAGAAAGGGAGAAAAGTCCTTCTTTCTCAACCTGCTCCATCCCATTCATAATCTTATAAACCTCGATCATGTCACCCCTCAGATCTCCAGATGGCAGAGATTGGGTCCCCTGGCAATAATGGCTGTTTCCTAGGGAGGACTTGATGGCATCCCCCTCGTTCTGAGCTCCCTCCTTTCCCCAAACCCTGACCCTCCCTAGGCTCCATGCCCAAATCTCCTGGAGTTTCTGGACCCAAAGCTGGGAACTCTAATGGGACCACAGCGACCCAGAAGCCACCTCCCTTCGCCCCCGCATTCGACCTCTCTTGCCAGGTTTGCCAGGCTGGTCATGGGCAGATGCTGTGGTCCCATGCAAAACCAGCCTATTGTGTCACAGGTGCGATTTATACACGGGTCTGAAAGTTGGACGATGAAGAAAGCTGACAAGAAGAGGGGGGGAGGAGGAGGAGGAGGAGAAGAAGAGGAGAAGGAGGAGGAGAAGAAGAAGTGGAGGAGGAGGAGAAGAAGAATAAGAGGAGGAGGAGGAGGAGAAGAAGAAGAAGAGGAAGAGAAGGAGGAGGAGAAGAAGAGAAGGAGGAGGAGGAGGAGAAGAAGGAGGAGGAGGAGGAGAAGAAGAAGAGGAGGAGGAGGAGGAGAAGAGGAGGAGGAGGAAGAGGAGAAGAAGAGGAGGAGGAGGAGGAGGAGAAGAAAAGGAGGAGGAGAAGAAGAAGAAGAGGAGGAGGAGGAGGAGGAGGAGAAGAAGAGGAGGAGGAGGATGAGGAGGAGAAGAGGAGGAGGAGAGATTGGATTTATACCTCACCCTTCACTCGGAGTCTCTGAGACTCTGAGCAGCTTACAGTCTCCTTTCTCTCCCTCTCCCCACAACAGCCACCCTGTGAAGTAGGTGGCGCTGAGAGAGCTCTTTCGAGAACTGCTCTTTCAAGAACAGCTCTGAGAGAACTTGTGACTGGCCCAAGGTCACACCAGCAGCTGCATGTAGAGGAGTGGGGAATCAAACCCAGTTGTCTCAGATTTAGGAGTCCATGCTCCTAACCACTACACCAAAGATCCTGTGGATTGCCCAAAAGACAAAGCAGTGGATCCTAGATCAAATCAAGCCTGAACTCGCCCTAGAACAGGAATACCAAACATAAAGCCCAGGGGCTGGAACTGGCCGGCCCAGGGGCCGGAAGTGGCCCGCCCAGGGCCCTTGCACTGCAACTAGTGCAAAGGAAGGAACAGGAGATTTCCCTTCAGAGGGAAGAAGGAGGAGGAGGAGGAGGAGGAGAGGAGATTGGATTTATACCCTGCCCTTCACTACCCAAGAGAGTCTCAGAGCGGCTGACAAACTCCTTTCCCTTCCCCTCCCCACAACAGACACCCTGTGAGGTAGGTGGGGCTGAGAGAGCTCTGACAGAAACTGCTCTTTGTCAAGGACAGCTCTTGTCAGAACTTGTGACTGACCCAAGGTCACATCAGCAGCTGCGAGTGGAGGAGTGGGGGAATCAAACCCGGTTCTCCCAGATTAGAGTCCGCGCACTTAACCACTAAACCAAACTGGCTCAAGAAGGCAGAGCCACTCCGACTGCGGCTTTAGCATGGCGGTACAACCTCGTCGGCAGCAGTCAAGCAGCGTGGGAGCGTCAGCCTGTTGCTGAACTGCTGGATCTCCAGTCCACCCACACAGGTTTTCCTTTGTACCCCCCTCCCACCCCAGGGGCCTTGTAGTGAGGATATACCAACTCGGAGCTTACGAGCTGCTGTCCTTTATACAGTTTATATCTCCGGTACCTGGCATTACATTTCAGGGCACACCTGGCCTGGCCCGACAAACTGACATTTATGTCAGATCCGATCCTTGTAGCAAAAGAGTTCTACACCCCGGCCCTTCGGGGTTGCCATAAGTCGTCTGGGATGTGACTGCATTTTGTACCACCAAGACCTCCCCGGGCCTAACAAATTTAAAATGATCATCTAAAGCCGCAATCACCAGGAACCCAAACGACAGACAATTAAAAAACCTACATGAATAACGCTCAGAGACACAAGAATAGCAGTGATTCATAATTCCGACGGCAGAATGAGAAAGTCGGTGATCAAAAGCCATCTGCTCTGTGAAGATAACATCAACTCAACGAGCCATTCCAAGAAAACCATCAAAGCCTTCTGGGACAAGGGCCTTTTAACTTATCTTCAGAAGGTGGCCTGAAGACTGTTTGAGGGCAGGGAGTTCCTGTATCTAAGGGCAACAGATGAAAAAGCCAGGCCGGCGTATCTCACCCGGCTAAACTGATCTCCCTATATAATAACTGTCATTTGGGGTGGCACTTTTCAGAACATTCGACACGCTCCAAATCAGTTGGCTCAATGATCTGTCACTCAGAACGTGTCCCTATCCACTGGCTGCATTGCCTGAGTCCCGCCCACAGAAGCAGCACCCGCGAAAATTTACCTCAGAAGACGGAGACTCCAGCCGTGCTGCTTCATGCCGTTGCTGTGCCTGGCCCGGCCTTGGCCAGCCTGAGAAGATGGTGCCCACGGCCACTGCCCACTGCTGCCTGCCCCTGCCCGCCGCCCACTGCTCATTTGGGGAAGAGGAGACACGCTCGACCCGCTCCGCTCCACTCCTGCCACCACTCCAGGTAGCCGCTGCCACCACCATGTCAAAATAAAAGCCCATCCCTGCCAGCTCCCGGTTCCGCTTCACCACGCTTACCAGCGGCCTGTCGGGGACCAGCACCTGGTGGGTGCGTGGGACGGAGGGAGCTGGGTGTCCACCAGCAGGCCTGGGTGCCTAGGTGGCAAGGGAAGAGCCGAGCGGCAGGATGCCTGCTGGGCACAGCCCGGATGTGGCACACGCCGGCCAGAGAGCCCTGGCAGCCTGCAAGGAGGAGCTGCGCCTTGGGGGGGGGACCTGATACTCCGTCTTTCTAGAACTCGTTGTATTAGTTTTACAACGGGCCTTCCTGCTAGTCTAATATAATACAATGAGCAAGGCACCAGAACCTCTTCTCCAGACATGAGTAGACCGGGATGGCCCAAGCTAGCCTCATCTCTTCAGCTCTCAGGAGCTAAGCAAGGTCAGCCCTGGTTAGCACTTGGGTGGGAGACCACCAAGGAAGTCCAGGGTTTGCTACACAGAGGTGGGTGAGGTCCAATCACTTCTGTTTGTCTGCCCTGCCTGGGTAGCCCAGAATGGCTCGATCTCATCAGATCTCGGAAGCAAAGCTAAGTATTTGGATGGGAGAGAAACGAGGAAAGTCGGATGGATTGCGCCAGGGCTATTTTTGGGCCGGAACGCACAGGAACGGAGTTCCGGCTGGCTCCCAAGTTGGCCACGCCCAGCAGGAACTCATTAGCATAACAGGCCACACCCAACAGCAGAAACTCGTTAGGATTGGCTACATGAGGGGCGTGTGGCCTAACATGCAAAGGAGTTCCTGCTAGGAAAAAAGGCCCTGGGGTTTTGACAACAAACAAGGTCAACAGAATAAAAAGCAAAAGGTGGATATGGCTGGATGACCACACTGCTGGCAACACGGGGGAGTGGCCTAATATGCTAATGAGCTGTGCTGTCAGGGGTGTGGCCTAATATGCTAATGAGTTTCCACTGTTGGGTGTGACCTGTTATGTTAATGAGTTCCTGCTGGGCTTTTTCTACAAAAAAAGCCCTGGATTGCGCTCTGTTAAAAGTCAAACGTCAAAACGCCCAGTGCGTTCTTTTCAAATCCCCTGGTTTGATGGAGAACCAGGGTTGCCACCCTCCAGGTGGTCACTGGAGATCTCCTGGGATTACAACTCCTCTTCAGATGACCAAGATCAGCTCCCCTGGAGAAAATGGCTGCTTTGGAAGGTGGGATCTATGGCATTATACCGTCCTGAGGGGGGGGCAACAGTGGGAGGGCTTCTAGTGTCCTGGCCCCACTGCTGGACCTCCTGATGGCCCCTGGTCATAGAGTGTAGGACTGGAGGGGCCGTTGGCCTGGTCCAGCATTGGCTTCTCTTATATTCTTATATGGAGCAGAAGTCCATCAGGGGCTATTAGCCACAAGGTACAGATGGGGACTCTGGGGCAAGTGATGCTCTGTATACTTTGTGCTTGTGGGGGGCAACAGTGGGAGGGCTTCTGGTGTCCTGGCCCCACTGCTGGACCTCCTGATGGCACCTGGTCTTTTTGGCCACTGTGTGACACAGAGTGTTGGACTGGAGGGGCCATTGGCCTGATCCAACATTGGCTTCTCTTATATTCTTATATGGAGCAGAGGTCCATCAGGGGCTATTAGCCACAAGGTACAGATAGGGACTCTGGGGCAGGTGATACACTCTATTCTTGGTGCGGGGGGGGTCAACAGTGGGAGGGCTTCTAGTGTCCTGGCCCCACTGCTGGACCTCCTGATGGCCCCTGGTCTTTTTGGCCCCTGTGTGACACAGAGTGTTGGACTGGAGGGGCCATTGGTCTGATCCAACAGTGGCTTCTCTTATGTTTTTAAAAGCTCTGATTCAGTATAAAGCAGCTTCTTTTGTCTGTGTGCTTCCTTTAGGGCAGGGGGACTATCGCTGAGTGGCACAGCGTCACTTGGCGTGCAGAAGGTCCCAGGTTCAATCCCCGGCATCCCCATTAAAAAGGATCAGGCGGTAGGTGGTGTGAAAGCCTTGCAGCCGAGACACCTGGAGGGCCGCTGCCAGTCCGAGTAGGCAATGCTGACCTTGATGGCCTGATTCAGTAGGCAGCCTCCTATCCCCGTTTCTCTGCGACGGCACAGAGATCCATTCAGCCCGCCTGGAAGCTGTGCTTCCCGGTGCCGCCTTGGCAACAAGCACTGGCAGAAGGCGACATCTGGCATTTCCGTCGGGCACGGCGAGCCCTGGAGACAAGGCAGGGAGTGATTCGAGCCAGGTGCTCTGTTCAGATTCAGTTGTTGAGGCCCTGTCTGTCTACTGCTCTCCAAACGGTTGGCTGAGGGACCCTGTCTTCTGGCTGTGAGTCGCCTTGGAGCGCACCCAATCCCGCATCGCCCAGCTGGGACGATAGCTGTAATCAGGCCCAGAGACAAGAGACCACCTGCCCGTCTATAATCCACAGAGGGGCTTGAAGGACGTTTGGAAGGGGATCTGGGCTGGGGTTTAGCCGTGGGACGAGCCGGCCTCCCTGCTCTACCCAGCGCGTCTTGCCCGGTGGCTTGGCCGGGAGTCAATAGGTTCCGATGCCACCGCTCTGTTGCCGTGGAGACAGCTTCCTCTTGGGATGCTGATGATGTCACCGGGAATGCAGCCGGAGAGGATGCCTGGGCCACGGAAACCATTTTCTAGGGGAAATCGGCAAACAGGGTTGCAGGTTCACCCCGCGCCAGGATTCACCCGCTTCCTCACAGGAACAAACGCGAGATCGATTCCACGAGGAATACAGAACCTGGGTAGTTTGCATTTATTGGCGGTCCTGATTGGAATTTTTAAAGTTGCAACATTTTTTTAAAAATCTGTTTTATAACGGTGGTTCGATTCACATTGCTTTTCATGGGGCTTTTAAAAGGATCGCTTTATTTGTACGGTAAGCCTCCTTCAGTCCCGCCAGGGAGAAAGGCGGCTGATGAATGCTTGAACTTAATTCATACATTAAATATGCTCTCGCGTAGACGGTGACTCTCAGAGAGAGAGAGGATTCACTAAATCCGGGCAGAGTCTGCGTGGATTAATATACTTTTTAGCACCGGCAACGGTTTGCGCTTTGTTAGAACTAATAAAGAGTGTCGGAGCGAGGCTTAAACCCTTCCGTGCCCAGAAACAGGCTGTGATTTGTTTCACTGTGAGTTATTTCACCTTTCCTGCACCCCTCAGCTCCTATTTGTCAACATAGGTGTGTGTTCTGCATAGCGATATCATAAATTAGATCGATTCCTTTACTACATTGCAACGTTGCGGTGTAGTTCTAAGGATCTTCTCGAGAGCCGTAAGGTGTAATGTGGAGAAAATATAGAGAGAGCGTCAAGAAAAGAGAAGGGTGGAGAAAGAGAAGGAGACAGGGTGGGGTTGGGGGCTTGTCCTTTTTCCCCACTGGGAAAAGAAAATGGGAATAGGGAGGGCTCTTTTTGTAGCAGGAACTCCTTTGCATATTAGCCAATCCTCCCAGAGCTTACAGAGCTCTTCTTACAGGGGCTACTGTAAGCTCTTGGAGGATTGGCTACATTAGGGGGTGTGTCGCCTAATATACAAAGGAGTTCCGGCTACAAAAAAGAGCCCTGGAAATAGGGATGCTATTCTTCAGTTGGACATGGGAGGTCTCCTGATTTTGGGGCCTTGTTCCCCCTCCGCCCAACTGGCTGGCAGAGGGAATCCTGCCCCCGAATGCGACAAAACCATGTCTCACGGAAGTGATCTCATCATGTCGGCAATGCCACACGGCAACGCTCTGGTATTTGGGGCAAAACTCTATGGTAACCATAGAGTTTTGCCCCAAATACCAGAGCGTCACTGCATGATGCCACTAACATGATTGTGTCGCTTTTCTGTGATGTCCTTGTATTGTGCGCTCCTCCGCACTCCCGGAAAGACCCTCCCCTACTGCCAGGTCGAATCTACCAATCCTAAATGGGAAGTGGGAAGAAACTTCCAATTTAAATTTTTCGTATTTTTAGAAAGTATTTTTAGAAAGCGGGCAGGGCTGAGTGGGGCTTTCCCCCAGCAGGGAATTGGAGGACGGATTGGCCGTGCACATTTTTAAAAAGTTGCTTCAGCAACGGCTGTGTTACTGTGCGACTACGCAAGGAAATATTTTTAAATCATGCACCCATTTTAAAAGGCATCCTGTTAAACAGGACATCTGCCTGAAATTTTGAAGGGTTACTAACGGAGTTATGCAGGGCTGTCTTTCTTTGAAGAAGGGGTGCCGGAACTCTCAAGAGGGACTTTTAAACTTTTCGACTTTTAAATGTTTCAAAAAGAATTTTGTTAAAGAGGTTCCGGAACTGTGTTCCGGCATGTTCTCCCAGGAAAAAAGCCCTGGAGTTATGCATGATCTTACTCCCGGCCGTGACCTTACTCTCAGTGACATAGTGAAGATCCTTGTGCTGTGGTGGCAGCATCTTCCAAAGCAACATTTTTAAAAATCTGCACAGCCAATCAGATCTCCAATGGCCAATCAGAACCCTTGATGGGCAAAAGCCCCACCTAGCCTCACCCACTTAAAAAAAATACTTCAAGGGCACTGTGTTGGGGACTCCTGTTTTAATCTGATGAAAGCACTGCCTGATCTGTAGGGGCAGGAGAATGAAGTGGCAGCGGAGACTAGGGATGGGCATTCACCGAGAGACAAACCGCGGTTTGAGCATGAACCAGGCCAGTTTGTGGCTAATTTTGGACCGGTTTGTTTGCTCGCATCATTCCCGAATCCAAAAAAGAACCGCCTTTTTTTCCGTGGAGGTCCGTTTGGTTCATTAGAACGCTTCATTCTCCAGACAGCCTGGCACATATTAAATCAATTACTAGGCAATGCTGCGGGTGGACTTGTGGAGCGCCCTAGAAACACCCGTAGCAGTTGTTCATAGCTTGACTGGCAGCTCTAGAAGCCAACCACGGAACTCCTGTTCTGCGTTATGGGGGCAGACTGTATATATACCACACCCTGACTCAGCTGCTTTCACTTTGTAGCAGGAAGAGAGAAAAGTTAGTTGACGTGTGAGAGCAAGTTTGGAAGAATTGTTTGCTGCGTGGCTGATTTGAGGCTAGAGCTGAGCTTTCCTGCGGGCACCTGCTTTGGGGGGCTATAACTCAGACATCCCAAATCCAATCTTTGCCAAACTTGGAGGGGTGGGTGGAGGAGAGCCTGCTGAAGCCTCCCTGTGAGTTTGGCATCTCTAACTCTCGAGGGGGCTGTTCTACCACCTCCCGAACTCATGAACTGAATGAACCACGAACCGGTTCGGGAAACAGGGAAAGTTCGTGAAAGTTCACGGTTTGTGTAATCAAACGAACCATGAACCACCATTTCCCCGGTTCGTGCCCATCCCTAGCGTAGACCAATTCAAATGCCAAGACGTTTTTGACACCTCCCCTGTGTATGTGTGTATACCTCCTCCTGAGGGAAAATCTAGCCGGTTAGGAAGCAGAACTTCTTGCCCAATGCTCAAGACTTGCCAACCTCCAGGTGGGGCCTGGAGATCCCTTGGAATCACAACTCATCTCCAGACTTAGAGATCAGTTCCCTTGAAGAAAATGGTCACTCTGGAGGTTGGACTCTGTGGCATTATACCACTGAGACCCCTCCCCTGGCTCCATCCCCCAAATCTTCAGGAATACCCCAACCTGGAGTTGGCAACGCTACCTCTCCCAGCTGTGATCTTTCCTACTAACAGGGAGTATTGAGTCAAGGGGTATTAAAGGAGCAGTCAGGAAAGCAATTCCCTACCACCACCTCTGGTCCTTTCTGCTGCTACAGGATTCCACCACTGCATCCTGCCGCGTTAGGTAGACAGATCCGGGTGCAAGGTGCCGTCGAGTTGCAGCTGTTTGAAAGGCAAGAGACGTTCAGAGGTGGTTTGCCCTTGCCTGCCTCTGAATAGAAGAAGAAAGAGATTGGATTTCTACCCTGCCCTTCACTACCTGAAGGAGTCTCAGAGCGGCTTACAAACTCCTTTCCCTTCCCCTCCCCACAACAGACACCCTGTGAGGTCGGTGGGGCTGAGAGAGCTCTGACAGAAACTGCTCTTTTTCAAGGACAGCTCTTGTCAGAACCATAGCTTGCCCAAAGTCATCCAGCAGGTGCAAGTGGAGGAGTGGGGAATCAGACCCGGTTCTCCCAGATTAGAGTCCGCGCACTTAACCACTACACCAAAATAGCCATCCTGGACTTCCCTGGTGGTTTCCCCTCCAAGTACTAACTACGGCTGACCCTGCTAAGCTTCCGAGAGGTTTTGTTCTACTCGTTCAATGGAAGGACTTTGGGCTGGAACATAATGAGTGGGTCCTAGCTTGGCATGTTAGGGCTCCTAAACTCGTCTGTTCTTTCCACCGATTATATCCCAACAAGCCGGGGGGGGGTGATCTTCGGGGGGCAGGATGTCAGCTAGCTGCCATTTCGCTGTGTGTGTGGGGGGGAGACCCCTGCCTGGTATTTTAGCTTTCATTTCTTCTTTGCCTGACAATGCTGTTATTTATATGTTCTATGTGCCTGACCTTGAGTGCCTGGTTGTAACACGTTCTCCTGGGAACCATTCCTCCCTCCGGCCCGTTAGTTCTGTCGAGCTATTCCTGATGGCTCGATTGGTTATGCCCCATTGGGGTGCCCTTTCGAACCTGGTATCTCTCACGTCCCCGCACCTTTTTCTTTAGTCTTAACACAGTTCCTGAAATGTAGATGCTCTGCCAATACTGTACCAATAAACTACACTTCTGAAGAAGAGAGTTGTTGGATCTGATTGTTGCAGGAGTCTGACAAGCCTGGCCCAGGGTTAGGCCAAGAGATGAACAGAGGTGGTTTTGCCCGTTGCCTGCCTCTGCACAGTGACCCTCGACTTCCTTGGTGATCTCCCACGCGAGTACTAACCACGGCCGACCCTGCATAGCTTCCGAGAACTGACGAGATTGGGCCAGCTTAGTCCATCTGGGTCGGGGCTGTAGACAAATCTAGCCTGGTTCTATTTTTCCTGGGGTACGGAGCTTGGCTTTGCAAACTGGGCTGTCATTTCTCCGCCCTTAGACCAGGGTGTTGTCTTGGCGCCACTAACCCGAAATGTTTAGGGCCAGTTGCGTGGGTGTGCCCCCACCCAAGGACAATGGGACGTGTGCCCTTCGTCTCTGTCTGGCCGTGTAACTATTTTCCCCTGCCTCTGGGCCATCAGAAGAGGCCCGCTCCGTTTGAGCTTTCCCCTGTAAACGTGGACAGTTCTGTAAACTTGCTGACCACCAGGTGTCCCCACCGCCTCGGGCTGGGCAGTGTTGATTCCCCCCACCCCAAGCCATGGCAGGCCTTAGCAGAGACGTGCTGGGCAGCACTTATTTCAGCTGAGGAAACAAATTGTCATCTGATCAGGGGAAACGCACACTCCGACCACCTTGACAAGAGTGTCGAACTTTGACCCGGGAGAGCTGGGTTCGAATTTCCCATACAGCCAGGCTCTCTCTGTCTAACTTTGTTCTCTCGGGATGTTCCCACGGTGATCTGCTTTACAGATCCTCTGACAAAGCAGTGTGTGATATGGCCAGAGATCTTTGTGTAGAAGACAAATAAATGTGTTGGGGTTTTTTGCTCACGGCAGCATCATTTTTATTCCTAACTCCGCCTCTGCATTTCTGTACTCTCCTTTGGTGTAGTCGTGGTTAAGAGTGTGGAGTCTAATCTGGCAGAACTGGGTTTGATTCCCCACTCTTCCACATGCAGCTACTGGTGTGACCTTGGGTCAGTCACAAGTTCCTTCAGAGCTGTTAAAGAACATAAGAGAAGCCAATGTCGGATCAGGCCAATGGGCCATGCAGTCCAACACTCTGTCACACAGCGGCCAAAATATACCAGGGGCCACCAGGAGGTCCAGCAGTGGGGCCAGGACACTAGCAGCCCTCCCACTGTTAACCCCCAAGAAGAAGAAGAAGAAGAAGAAGAAGAAGAAGAAGAAGAAGAAGAAGAAGAAGAAGAAGAAGAGGAGGAGGAGGAGGAGGAGGAGGAGGAGGAGATTGGATTTATACCCCGCCCTTCACTTGGAGTCTCAGGGCAGCTTACAAACTCCCTTCCCTTCCCCTCCCCACAACAGACACCCTGTGAGGTAGAAGAAGAGGAAGAGACTGGATTTATACCCCGCCCTTCACTACCCAAAGGAGTCTCAGAGCGGCTTACAAACTCCCTCCCCTTCCCCTCCCCACAACAGACACCCTGTGAGGTAGGTGGGGCTGAGAGAACTTCTGACAGAAACTGCTCTTTTTCAGGAACAGCTGTGCCAGAGCTTGTGACTGACTCAAGGTCACATCAGCAGGTGCAAGTGGAGGAGGGGGGAATCAAACCCGGTTCTCCCAGATAAGAGTCTGCACACTTAACCACTACACCGAACTGGCTCTCCAGCACCAAGAATACAGAGCATCACTTGCCCCAGCCTGAGAGTTCCTATCTATACCCTGTGGCTAATAGCCACTGATGGACTTCTGCTCCATATGCTTATCTAATTCTCTCTCGAAACCGTCCATGCTTGTAGCTGCCACCACCTCCTGTGGCAGTGAATTCCATGAGTTAATCACTCTTTGGGTGAAGAAGGATTTCCTTTGATCCGTTCTACCCCAACTGCTCAGCAATTCCATTAAGTGCCCACGAGTTCTCTCAGGAGCTGTTCTCGAAAGAGCTCTCTCAGCCCCACCAACCTCACAGGGTGTCTGCTGTGGGGAGGGGAAGGGAAAGGAGTTTGTAAGCCGCTCTGAGACTCCTAGTGAAGGGCGGGCTATAAATCCAATCTCCTCTTCATCTCTTCCTTTTCATTCTTGGTTGCTTCATCACAACGTATGCCAAGTGTTGCCAACTGACCGGCAGAAAAACAGGCTAATTGTGCCGCGGACTGCAGCTCATCAGTAAAAACCAGCCCATGAAGCTTTTCAATAAAAATTTGCAGTTGAAGTGACTGTTACAGGCACTGGGGTTAGGGTTGCCAGCCTCCAGGTGGGACCTGGAGATCTCCCAGTCTTACAACTGTTCTCCAGATGACAGAGATCAGCTCCCCCGGAGAAAACAGCTGCTCTGTAGCATGGACCCTGTGACATCACATCCCTGCTGAGGCCCCTCCCCTTCCTGAACTCCGCCCTCCTTAGGCTGCACCTTCAAATCTCCAGGAATTTCCCAACCTGGAGTTGGCAAACCTTATCGGGGGGGCGATAAATAGCATAGCCTTTTCCTGGCCCGGATGAGCCACAAGGCATCTCCATTGTGATGCACGTATGAATTTCTCGGCAGTATCTGGCTTACCTCCGCTGTTATAGTTGAAGAAGAGAGAAAAGATGGGATTTATACTCCGCCGTTCACTCAAAGAGTGGCTTATAATCTCCTTTTCCCTTCCTCTCCCCACAACAGACACCCCGAGAGAGCTCTTTCGAGGACTGCTCTTGAGAGAACAGCTCCGAGAGAACTTGTGACTGACCCAAGGTCACATCAGCAGCTGCATGCAGCGGAGTGGGGAGTCAGACCCGGTTCTCCCAGATTAGAGTCCGTGCTCTAAAGCCCTGCATCAGACTGGCACTGGGTTTTTGGCCTGGGTGATCCAGGCTATGAACGGAGGTTGAAGGAATTGGTCACTGCGGGGTCACTCTTCCAAACATTTTAAGGGCTGTCCCATGGAAGAGGGTAAAGGTTCAATCTCCTGGGCTTCCACTGCATGAGAGGTTTCTGCGTAACGTGGCGACTCCTAAAAGCGAGAGCAGCTTGCAAATGGAACCGGCTACCAGAGGGGCTGTCTGTGGGAAATCCTCAAGCACGGACCCTTTCAGAGGGTATTCATGCTGGTTTGCTGCAGAAGAGCCAGATTCGAGTCCTACGGCACCATAGAGATCAACAAGATTTTTGGGGTGGGCTCTGACCTGGATATAGCCCTGGCAAGGTCAATCTCGTCAGATCTCGGAAGCTAAGCAGGGCTGACCCTGGTAAATATTTGGATGGGAGAGCTCCAAGGAATACCAGGGCTGGGACACGGAGGCAGGCCACCAAGCTACTTCCCGGAACGTCCTCCGTGCCCCAGTCGGAGTCACCAGAGGTCGCCATGATGTCCAAGTACAGGCACATAGGTAAAGGTAAAGGTTCCCTTGCTCGAAAGCCAGTCGAATCCGACTCTAGGGTTGCGGTGCTCATCTCCGTTTCAAAGCCGAAGAGCCAGCGCTGTCCGAAGACGTTTCCGTGGTCATGTGGCCGGCATGACTGAACACCAAGGCGCACGGAAGGCTGTTACCTTCCCACCGGAGTGGTACCTATTTATCTACTTGCAATTTCTTGCTTTCGAACTGCTAGGTTGGCAGGAGCTGGAACCAGAGATGGGAGCTCACCCCGTCATGCGGCACCCGGGTCTTGAACTGCTGAACTACTGACCTTCCACAGCCTGCAGTTCAGCATCTTAACCACTTGAGCCACCGCAGCTCCTTACAGGCACATACACAAATGCAAAAATACACCCCCCCCCCCCCAAAATATATATATATGCAGGATGTGAGCTTTGGAGAGTCAAAGTTCCCACCGTCCGCTTTGGACTCTTTCCGACTCTCGAAAATTTATACCCTGAAAACCTCATTGTCTCGAAGGGGCTACAGGGCTTGAATCTGGCACAGAAAGGACAGCCGTCCATCAGGGGTGCTCGCAAGAACCTCCGAAGAGCCCTGCTGGATCAGACCAGTGGTCTAAATAGTCCAGCATCCCGTCTCACACAGCGGCCAGCTAGTTCCTCCGGAGGGCCAAGAAGAAGAGTTGTGGTTTTATCTATCTTAAAGGTAAAGGTAAAGGTTCCCTTGCTCGAAAGCCAGTCGAATCCGACTCTAGGGTTGCGGTGCTCATCTCCGTTACAAAGCCGAAGAGCCAGCGCTGTCCGAAGACATTTCCGTGGTCATGTGGCCGGCATGACTAAACACCAAGGCGCACGGAACGCTGCTTCTATCTTAGGCAGCCTCTAAAGCTGCTTACATTCGCCTTGCCTTCCTCTCCCCAGGACGGGCACCTTGAGAGGTAGGTGGGGCTCAGAGAGAACTGTGACTGGCCCAAGGTCACCCAGCAGGCTTTGTATGCAGGAGTGGAGAATCAAACCCGGTTCTCCAGATTATAGTCTGACGCTCTTAACCACTATACCACACTGGCTCCTACTACAACAGGGCACAGAGGCTGAGGCCTTCCCTTGATGTTGCCTCCTGGCTATATCACTCAAGAGGTTGACTGCCTCTGAATGTGGAGGTTCCCCTTGGTCCTCAGGGCTAGCAGCCATTGATAGATTTATCCTCGATGAATCTGTCTAATCCCCTTTTAAAGCTGTTTATTCCTGTGGCCGCCATGACATCCTATCGCAGCCAGTTCCACATTTTAATCGCTCTCCGTTTGAGTCACGCTGCTCGAGTTTGGGTTTCGTGCGCTGTGCAGCAGGCGGGGCTAGATGACCTCTGAGGCGCCCTTCCTAAACTCTGTGCTTCGAAACAAAAGGGTGCAAGTGAGGAAACCGGCACGGCAGCCGTCAAGAGAAAGAGACACAGACCCAGGCAGGAGTTTCCAGACCAAGAACAGACTTTATTCCAGGGCTACAACCACCATTTTAACCATTTCCCGAGCTAGTCACATAACCACACGGCCGGATCACGTGCCATTAAATCCCCCCCCCCCACTTCCCCACCCCACCCCCTTTCTACAAGCCTACTTCTTTCCAAAGACGACAGTCACCACTAACACAACATTTACCAAGAAGGAAACCCAAAGGGCTCATAGCACCATATCGGCAGGCGGACGTCTTTTAATCTTTCGTTGCTGCAGCCCTTACAGAGAGAACTGTAAAGCGTTGGGAGAGAGGTTTCGGAGGAAAAGGGGGCGAGGGTAGGGCGTGGCCCCCCCCCCAGACCCCTTGCTGGCCACAATCTGTGGAGTTTTGTACCTGAGAGAGAGAGCTTTTTTATTATTATTATCATCATCATCTTTTATTTTAATTTTTCAACAAATCGCACACCCACCCACGCGCACATACATGGAAGCCGATTACAGGCAGCGAGAGGGCGAAAGGGGGAGGGCGGGAATTCACAGCAGAAAGGATCGGGGTGGGGTGGGGTGGTTAGGGGGGAGGGAGGAAACGCCAGACACCGCTAATGGACTAACATTGCACACCTTTGTCTTCATGTGAACTGAGCACCACTGTCTTTCCCCCCGCCCTTTTCTCCCTTCACAAACACAAGCCCCCCACCCGCTCACCCCCCACCCGCCCCCAAAATATAAACTGCTCAGAGAGAAACTCAGGATAAGGAGGAAGCATTCTGAATATTTGTGCTTGAAAAGTCAGAAGGAAGAGAGGCCGGGCCCCGGGGAGGCGGCCCGGTCTCCGTGGTTCTGGTCAGACCGTGGGAGGTTCGATCCTGCCCGGCTCTGGGTCCTGAGGAAGAAACGTTTTCTTTTTTTTTTTTTTTTTGCCTGAAAGTTTGTAGAATTTCGAATAGCACTTGAGGCCAGAGTGATCCCCGCGGATTAGGGGGAGAGAGAGAGAGACAGACAAGAGAAAGAGAGATGGCCCCTACGGGCAAGGCGGAAATCCTCCAATCCCGAATCGGAACTGGAGGGAGAAAGACAAGAAAACTGGCATAGAATTCAGAAGAGCTGGCATTGCTGGCGGTTTGGCTGTGTGTGGCTGAGCAGAGCGGCCCTGGGCTTCTGTGCCCGCTCGGAGCGGGTCCCCAAATTCTACCCTTCCTGTTTGCTAGGCGAGGGTATGGAGCAGGACCCTGGAACCCAGTCGGGTATGCAGGGCTCAGCCCTGAGACAAAGGAATTATAAAAGGCAAGAGTGCCTTGGGACATGTGCGGAGGGCACAGCCGGCCACTACATTTCTAAGACTTGGGTGGGGCTGAGCTTCCGGGTACAGTCATGAAACTTCCAGGTGGGCGTGGGCGTTTTCGCTGGAAAAGGCCCACGCTTTGGAAACAAAGATGAGGGGGGGACTGCTCTAGGTAGGGTTGCCAACCTCCAGGTGGGGCCTGGAAACCTCCCAGAATCACAAGTGATGTCCAGCCTATAGAGTTCACTTCCTCTGGAGAAAATGGCCACTTCAGTACCCTGCTGAAGCCCCTCCCCCTCTCCACCCCCAAATCTCCAGGAATCTCCTGATCTGGAGTTGGCAACCCTAGCTCCAGAGGAGCGATGGACAGACAGGAGAAGAAGGCAGCTGCTGACCGCAATCCTTCCCACTCCACCCGTGACAAGGCAGCGAGAAAAGGAAGTCCGTTTTGCCCACCAGGAGGAGTTGGGACCAGCCAGCGGAGGTAAAGATGGATCTGCTACTTGGATCTGCTAAGAAGAACGTCTTTGGATTTCCAGCCCGGGTTGCCAGGTTTCCAGCTTCACAGCTGTGCCTTGAGTAGCCTGTTGCGCAACCACCGGAAGGTGAGAAACCCGTTTCCGCTGGGCTGCGAGAAGCGTCCTCTGCTGGTTCGGTAGCCGCAGCCGCTCAAAAGGGGAAGGACTCGGCCAGGCAACTGTAGGCAAACCCACGCGCTTCGTTGCCCCAAATGGCTCTCCGGAAAGCCGCCCACCCAACACATGGCTGTCAACCCCCGGGTGTAATTCTCACACACCTGATCTCCAGGTGACACTGATCGGCTCCCCTGGAGGAGAAAAGGGCTGCTTTGGAGGTTGGGTTCGATGGCATCCTGGCCCAGTTGAGGCCCCTCCCCAAACCCCGCCCTCTGTAGGCCCCACCACCAAATCTCCAGGAATTTCCCAACCAAAAAATGGCGGCCACAACCAACATTCCCTCTAAGCTGTGGAGTCTTGTGGGCAAAAATGCTACTTTCTGAGCCACTGGCATTCAAGTTGCGAGCGAGCGACTTTGGCTGCCGCGTAAATAAGTTTGCTCTGGAGCCACGTCCTTCCTGAGCAAAGACAAAAATGCATGAGCTGGAGGTTAAAAAACTGTGAGCTAGCTCACGCTCACTCAGCTTAGAGGGAACACTGGCCGCAACTTCAAGCATGCTCTTATGCAGCCAAGCCAACTGGGAATCCCGTCTCTTGCATTCGCATGCTGATTCAACAGCAGACCCCCCCCCAGCTAATATTGTTTCATCAGGCCAGCATTTGGGCCAAATCCTGAATGTCCCGGCGTCCCAAATGCACAGGCCCGGGTCTCTCCGGATCAGGATCCTGACACCCACCAAACTGCCTTTGAGCCTTTCTTGAGCTACACTGGTGAATGCGTCACCGGGACTAAAGCGAAACGGCAAACGGGGAACGAGGTACATGGAACTCAAAGGTGGGTTTTGGCCCATGCAAAGTTTACAGTCGCAAGATGCACGGCTCCAGGGGAGGTGCCGTCAACTGTCCAGTCAAAACAGCACCTCTGTTCCTTTGGGCTAAATTGAGGAGGAAGAGGAGGAGGAGGAGGAGAAGAGTTGGATCGATACCCTGCCCTTCACTCAGTCTCAGAGCGGCTTACAAGCTCCTCTCCCTTCCCCTCCCCGCAACAGACACCCTGTAAGGTCGGTGGGGCTGAGAGAGCTCTCTTGAGAACTGCCCTTGAGAGAACAGCTCTGGGAGAACTTGTGACTGACACAAGGTCACCCCTGTACCTTCTGCACCCCTCATCCACCACAACTGTTGTTCTCCGGGTTGGCTACAGTGAAGTTTCTGGGGAGAAATATCTGCTGATGTTTTCCCCTCGTTTTTTGTTAAAGTATCAGCTTGATCAGATTGGGGAGCGACCCTGGCTCAGTGATAGAGAAGAAGAGGAGGAGGAGGAGAAGATGAGATTGGGTTTATACCCCGCCCTTCACTACCCGAAGGAGTCTCAGAGCGGCTTACAAACTCCTCTCCCTTCCCCTCCCCACAACAGACACCCTGTGAGGTAGGTAGGTGGGGCTGAAAGAGCTCTTTCGAGAACTGCTCTTGAGAGGACAGCTCCAACAGAACTTGTGACCAACTCAAGGCCACCCAGCTGGCTTCATGTGGAGAAGTGGGGGAATCAAACCCGGCTCTCCCTGATTCGAGTCCACCGCTCTTAACCACTACACCACACTGGCCTGGACGGAGGCAGCTATTGCCACCCTACATCTCCTCTCTTCCTGCAACGGGGATGCGTTTCAGCGGAAGCACGGACCCCCCTCCGCTCAATTCTGCGCCTGGAAAATCCAGATTCTGCCATTTGGACTAACCCAAGTCAACTGAGTTGTGAAATGGGGCCTGCCAGCCACACATCTGGATACTGTCCCATCCACAGCAGTTACCGGGTGGGAACTTTTAGGCCAGAGGATACGAGTTTCTTGCAAACCGAAGCTGCCATTAAACCGTGGCAGGGCCTCTGCTTGGCCTGCAGAAGGTCCCCGGTTTGATCCCCGGCATCTCCGATTCAAAGGACCAGGCGGGAGGCGAAGAGAAAGACCTTTCTCTGCCTGAGACCCTGGAGAGCGGCGGCCAGTCTGAGTCACCGATGCTGACCTTGATAGACCAAGGCTATGATTCAGTAGAAGGCGGCGTCATGTCTTACAGGGGATGGGCTGTGGCTCAGTGGCAGAGCCTCCGCTCAGCATGCAGAAGATCCCGGGTTCAATCCCCGGCATCTCCAGTTGAAATGGAATCAGGTAAGAACATAAGAGAACATAAGAGAAGCCAATGTTGGATCGGGCCAATGGCCCCTCCAGTCCGACACTCTGTCACACTGTGGCCAAAAAGACCAGGTGCCATCAGGAGGTCCACCAGGTAGGTGGTGATGGGAAAGACGTCCGCCTGAGCCCCTGGAGAGCGGCGGCCCGTCTGATTAGACAAGACTAACCTCAATGGACCGAGGGTCTGATTCAGCCTAAGGCAAGCCTCGTGTGCCCACGCACTAGGGCGCATGGTCTTCCTACATAAGCAACGGGCTGCCTTTCCTACCCCTACAGGTCGCTCGGCTTCCAAAGGAGGGAACCCACTGGGTTTCGACTGACCAGGGGCGGCCTGGCATCTTTTGCTGCCAGCAATAAAGTCCCAAGTGCCACAGCACGCCTGGGAGTGCCTAGAGAATTTGGAAACACAGGAGAAGGGTTGCTAAGATTAGCCAATATAATTAGCAAAATCGCCGTGGCTAAAATAAACAAGGAATGGAGAAGGCTTCGGGGAAGTCCCGGGGCAGCTGTTTTCAGGGACGGGGGTGGTGGAAGAGACACGGACAGGCCGAGGCCTGAAGCGGGCCAACGTGCAAAATTTAACTGCGGCTGCAGGGAAGGCCTGAGAGTCCCGTTCCGGCACACCGGCTCGGCACGGGAAGCAGGCAGGCATTCAACCGGGTACCCGGCTTCTGCACTGCCGAGCCCTTGGGTTTCTGAAGACCTCGTGGGCCACCCCGGTGCATTCCGTGCAGTGGGTCACCAGCTGTGCCGGCCTGTGCATTATAATGCTTTGCTAAAATACTAGCTGGAGCTCACATTGCTGCAAGGTCTATATAACGGGGAAGGGGGGGGCAGAGAGTGAACAGCCCCAGAGTGGATTCTTGCAACCCTACTGCACATGGAATCTATGCGCTGTCCCTAAATAGAGATGTGAAGGTCCAGGAAAAAAACGGGAAAATTCAGGGGGGAAACCATCCGTCTGTGTCCCCCCGTTTTTTTCCCTGAAGCCTTTTTGCTTTTTTCCCAAAAAAATTGGAAAAATTGAAAAAAAAAACAAAATAAAATTGATTATGGAACATTTTTTTATTTTAACATGATGAATAAAATATTTTAAGATGAGGTGTTCAAATATTTTCCAAATCATTTCTAAAAAATATGTATGGCATCATATTCACCTAATTCCTGTGCATGGAGGACCGAGTTGGCCACGCCCAGCAGGAACTCATTAGCATAATAGGCCACACCCAACAGCAGACACTCATTAGGATTGGCTACCCTTGGGGTGTGTGGCCTAACATGCAAAGGAGTTCCTGCTCCCAAAAAAGCCCTGGGGTTTTGACAACAAACAAGGGAAACAGAATAAGAAGCAAAAGGTGGGTGTGGCTGGATGACCACACTTCTTGTAACATGGGGGTGTGGCCTAATATGCTAATGAGCTGTGCTGTTGGGGGTGTGGCCTAATGTGCTAATGAGTGCCTGCTGTTGGGTGTGGCCTATTATGCTAATGAGTTCCTGCTGGGCTTTTTCTACAAAAAAAGCCCTGGTGCTAATGTAGCAGTTTTTTCTGAGGGGGTTTCCCGAGTTTCAAAATTTCTGGAAATGTTACATCTCTACCCCTAACAGTTGCAAAGGGATTATTTGATGAACAACGAAAAGCTTTCACTGCTTCCCCCTCCTTTTCTCCTTCCCTGGGGTCTGAGAATGAAATGCTGGTGTTTCTAGGGGAGGGGGGGAACTTTTTAAAAAGACAGAGAGAGGTACACCCCCCCGAACCTGAATATACCAAATGTCCAGATACCTGGCCGTCTGGCGTAGCATGTCTGGGTAGGGTTGCTAACTCCAGGTTGGAAAATACCTCGAGATTTTGGAGTTGAGACTGGAGAGGGCGGGGTTTGGGGAGAAGAAGATCCCGGGCTGGCTTCAATACCATAGAGTCCGTCCTCCAAAGCAGTCCTTTCTTCCGGGGCAGCCGATCCCTGTCACCTAGAGATGAATCGTAATTCTAGGAGATCCCCAGGCCCCACCTGGAGGCTGGCAACCCTGTTTTCTGAGTTCAAAAGCTATTGCTAAGTTTGGGGTTGATTGTCAAAGAAAGGATGCAAAGATTCCTGTCCCGTCCCCCATCCCCGTTTCCAATTCTGAATTCAATTTTGGGGGGAGGGGAGGAGAAATTCCTCTCTCCCCTACCCTGGACGGAGGTGTTTCAATAATGTCCGACTGTTGACACTGCTGTAGTGCAGAGAATCCCAGCGAAAGGAACGTAGGCCCAAAAGGGGAAGAGGGCCAGGATCCCACTTCGGGCCAGAATACCTCCTCTCGCACTCAGCTCCAAAAAGCAGGACGCTTTTTGAGTTGCAGCCATTTGCACCAATCGGTGCGGTCCCGGGTTGCAAGAGCATTCTCCTAGGCCTGCCGGTCTCCAGGCTGACTCCTAGCCCCACCTCTGCGGACAGTTGATTGGGTGAGCTTATGCACCCCGCCCCCTCCACGGACCCACCTGCGTGGCAGCCATTTTTGCACCCGAGGCTTAAAGCCCCTTCTCCCGAATCCAGCTTGCAATGAAAATGCAAACCTCCCATGGGGCAGAATACGCTCAGTGGGGATGACGAATTACTTCTGCCTCCCTCTCACCACAAACAGGCCCGCACGAATAGCTCAACCGAGGCTCAAAGGTGGGGAAATGCCTTACACGGATAAATCAAGTTAAAACCCGATTTTATTGCCATAGTTTCCTTCGGGGAATCCTGAGAATTCTAGCTTGGGAATGAGAATGCCGTGAAAGAATTTGCAAGAGTAGAACTACGGAACAGAGGTAGGGGAGGATTTCTGTATAACCCCCTCCCCTCACTCCCCCATAATCACCGCACAGCGAGCGGCCCGTATTTGGGAAAGGTGAAGCTGACGGCAGTGTTCGGGAAAATAAAGACTTTCTGTTCAAGCGACGCAACAGCTCGTCTAACCCTACTCGATTTTGAGCGGTTTAACTAACCTGGCTCCTGTCCGTGGAAATCTGGGGGGGAAGCGTTAATCCTGCAAAGGGCACCAGCAGATCTAACAAGAAATTCCTTGCCGCCTCACGCAACTACAGTTCCCAGGATTCCCGGCGGAGGGGTTAGTTCCGGGGATGTCGTCGCGTGAGTCTCCGGCTGCAAAGGAGATCAGGAGGCGAGTGGCACGTTACAGACTGATTCCTGCCTCGGATTCCAGGAGTCGAGGGTCGCTTAGTCAGATGCACGATGCGTACATCCGCGTGCGAGCCGATGCATCTGATGAAGCAAAGGAAGGGCTCGTGGAGGGATACATCCCGATAATGTCCACCAGGGCCGCTTTCTCAAGACCCGAGCAAGCCCTGATGATGAGAGGCTCTTTCGGAGGTCGTGAATTTAGAGGGTCACCCTGACCTGGACGGCCCGGGCTAACCTGATCTCGTGATATCTTGGAAGCTAAGCAGCGTCAGCCCTGGTTAGTACTTGGATGGGAGACCACCAAAGAAGTCCAGGGTTGCTCTGCAGAGGCAGGTAACGGGCAAACAACCCCTGAGCGTCTCTTGCCCTGAAAACCCTCGACGCGCACAAAGTGCCACTGGACTCCTGATTTATTTTGCGGGGAGGCGGGAGTGAGAAAAATGAACCCGCCTTCATACTAGGGTAGGCAATGGCCTCCCGTGCCCGTTCACTTCCCAGAAGGTCTGTGAAAATCTCGGCCCTTCCAGGAGTTGGATGTCAAATACCACCCAAGGCCCCTCCAAGCTGGGTGAGGGAGGCTCAGTGTTTTGGCAAGGGGCTTCCCTGCCCTGCCCCACGTCTCTACTCCGCATCTCTGGGCGGACGGGACGAGCCCTGCCGTTCGCCCGCTGCCTCCGCCAGGAGCGACGGCAAAGGTGTTCCTTGGACTCCGCAGCCTGTGCCGGCCACAGCGCCAGTTCTCTGGACCTGCTTTGCTGCTCTCTACGGTGGCTCTGCGCACGAAACCGATTCCTACCCTTCCCTTTCAGCACCGGCATGCCCAGCCTCGTGATCTACGCGCCCCAGCATCCTGCTGGATTTGACGCCGTTTACAGGGTGGAGATGGAAAGGAACCAGCGGCTGCCCAGCAGGGAGACACCCAAGCCAGCTGGCAACGTTTCTCCTGCTGGAGAGCTCTGGTGGGGTCCCCTGCCTTTGGCGCTGTCTCTCTGGCAGGAAGCCACTGCAAAGCATCTCCTGGCTGGAAGCAGGGCAGCTGGATTTGACCTTCAAGGAAAGTCACAGCCCTCCGAGGGGAACGGGAATACCCTGATACTGTTTCTCAGGTGGGCCTCAAAGGCACGCCTCCCTGTCCCAGAGACGCCAAGAGAAACCCCCTCTATTTCTGCCAAGCCTCGCCCTAGCCACTTGCTGCCCGGAGGAGGGTGCCCGGGACCCGGAGAAGCCAGAACGTGGCAGCAAACCTGCCAAGGATTTTGTGATCATCTCGTTTCGAAGCGGCATGCAAGAGGAAGGGACCCAAAGGTTTTTCAGCTGCACATGGCACACCTCTGTATGGGGGGGGGAAGGTTCCTTTTTGGGGAGGGTGCAATGCTCCTAGACGTGCGGGGAGCGCCTCTGTCTCGGATCCACGTGCATACCACGTGGGCGCATCCTCTCTTTTCCCCCAAAGTGAATTCTTCCCACCCCAGTTCGGGAATGCGTTTTCGTGCATTCGCGAGACGAAAATCTCGTCCGACGAGGATTCGGAAGCCCGACCCGAACCGGGCGCCGGAAACCGGCAAACGACAACGGGGTCCTGCGCATCTACCAACCTGACGAGATCCAACTGGAAGATGATTATTATGATTTTTTTAACCCCGGGAGCCATTTCAAATGGAACGGAAGGGAGGGTGGGGAACCCGAGACGAGAAGCGAAATGGCAGCGAAATCAAAGCCAAAAGAAGCAGCGGCAGACCAGATGCTCAAGGGGGGGGTCGTCTTCCCCCGACCAGGAGGTGTGAAGCCCAGGACCAAATGGAGGGAAGGGGGAAGCGGCGGGGGGAGAGGAGAGGAACGAGGTGGGATGGAAGCCGAGATGGAGGGGGAGGATCTCAGCCAGGGATGGCGGGCAGAGCCGAGGAGCAGCTGCTGCAAGCTGGAGGAGGGGAGTGTCGGGGAGGGGGGCTCTTAGGGAGGAGAGGGTTACAATGAGAGGGGGGGGGGAAACCTGATTAGACAGTCAAATTTCATGGGTAAATAAGCACTGCGACAAGCCAAGCCAGGAGCTCTCAGTGGCTCGTGGGGGTAAGAGGCGACGAGGAGCCCAGCCCCGCCACTCCGAGCTGAGCCGGCAGATGCTCGCCAAGTGGGTGTGTGCCGGGTGGGGGATGGGCTGATGGGAAGCTTGCCTTTGAATGCAGCCGAGGCAAGGAAAATGGAGATACCTGATTCCTGCATGTAAACAGCTGGGTTTCTTTTCTTTTTCTTTTTGATAACAACCTGATTGCGGAGAAGCGAGAGAGAGACAGAGAGAGACAGAGAGTTACCTGGCGGGGGACTCAGTACGTAAAGACCAAGTCCGAGATACTGGACATCAGCCAGTCCCCTGCTATCATCTCAGTCACCTCCGGGGTGCAATAATCCGGGAACTCAAAGTGAGAGGCGGCTCCCAAGGGAAAGAGGTCAAGGTCTTTGTCGAAGATGGACCAGTCCGGGGTCCCGCAGGGCGTGTTTGGCTGGGCTCGGCTCGGCAAGAAATTCAAGAGCTCTTCTTCCAACTCTTCGTCCGAAGAGGCAAAGGAGGAAGGAGGGGACCTGGTAGATGCTGGGGAAGGGATCTCGGAGGACCTCGCCTGTTCCAAGAATGGTTTGGTCAAGGCAGCAGCTTCGGGGTCCTTCGGCTCACCGGAGATGGCCGCCCACCCTCCTTTCTCACCAGTTGCTGGGAGCACGTGCCAAAACTCCTTGCCGGGAGTTTTCGGACTGTCGTCAAAGGACGTCTCCAAGAGTCGTGCTTCGAGGGGGTCATCGTCAATTTCCGGTCCCACCTGGCCACCACCGTCGGGGTCTTGCTTAGCCGGTTGTCTCCGGCTGGTGGACACGCGGCTGAGGACAGAGGGCTTGATCTTCACGGGGACTCTCGGGCGGGACTTGGGGTTTCCCATCTTGCCTTTCTTCCTGGGACGGTACTTGTAGTCAGGGTAGTCAGCCATGTGCTTCAGGCGCAGCCGCTCCGCCTCCTTGACAAAGGGTATCTTCTCAGAGTCCTGTAAGAGCTGCCAACGCCTGCCCAGGCGCTTGGAGATCTCGGCGTTGTGCATGTCCGGCCACTGGTCCATGATCTTCCGCCTCTCGTTCTGGGACCACACCATGAAGGCATTCATGGGACGTTTGATGTGCCCGCTGGGGGTCTTGCACCAGCCCGGCTCACCTTTGGCATCCTTCAGGAGCAAGGTGTCTTTGGGACACACCTCCCTCTTGGCTTCCGCCCCCCGGTTCCTCACGTTCCTCTGCTGGACCATGTTTCCCCCGCCGCCGTGTCTGACGCCGCTCCCCGAGAATCTTTCCAGATGCTAAGCCCAAGCCGGGGGTTATTTTTTCATCGTCTGGCGGAGGACGGATCTGCCGCTCGTCCGGTAGGTGGGCGAGCCTCTCTGGCTGCCGGCGAGATCTTTCCCCTCGTCCACGCCCCCCTTTTAACTCGGTCTCGGAAGCAGCTGCCTGGCAAATTGACAAGAGCGGTTGTGGCACCTTCACCCTGCCTCTCGGAGACTCCAGACGGGCAGCTGGAGGGGGTGGACGGACGGATGGAGGGGTGGTCTGCAAAAGGAAAGAGAGAGAGTCTTTGGCAAAGCGACCGAAGGCAGGAGGGGGCCGGGGTGTGTGCGTGTCAGCTCCAGGCAAAGGACCCCTCTGGGCGCCGCATCACCCGGGGACGACGGAGCCGTCACGCCTTCTTCTCGCTGCCGCCGCCGCCACCTCCCCCACCGGGTCCCGGAGGTAGGGAAAGGCCTCTGAATGAATGAATGGAAGGGTCAGGAGGAAGCCGCCGTGCCCCTCGGGTGCCCTCCACGCCTCTTTGCTCTGCCGCTCGCTTTGCTAGCACAGCCTGCTCACGCCCACCCCTCTCGCCTAGCTCCTCTTCGCTGCCTTCTCTTATAGCCCATCCTCGCTGGCAGCCCCCTCCTCCCCCCTCCTCCCCCCTCCTCCCCCCTCCCCTTCCAGACGCACTCGGCCCCTCCCCTCCCGTACAGTCTAGGGGCTGCATGCATTGCCGCTCAGAGTAAACACCAAGGTGTTCATTCTGTCAATGGGAAGCTCCTCCCACCCGGGGACGTCATTGGTTGCAGGGCAGGAATGGAGCATTTGCATCCCCCAATAGGAGGAAGGAGTTGCCGGACAGAATGTCAAAAACTTTCCCCTGCTTTCTGCTCCCCCTCCTCTCTACTACCAACCCCCCCTTCCCCGGACTTCCCTGCATTCTGCTACCTGAAACGTGAACTCCCCTCCCCCAGTTCAGACTGACCGGGGTCCTGGGATTAAGGGCAGATTGGCTGCTGCTTCTCTTTGGGCATGGGGGTCCCCGTCAAGTTCACGGGTGGTGCTGTTTCTGGGGGAAGGAGAGGGAGCCAGGAAGCTCGGCCGATGGCACTCCTGGAGGAATGCGTCCCACCATTCCTAGGCCTAGCGGGGGTGGGGGTGGGTGGGGAGAGAGAACATTTCTGGCATCAATGCTGAAAAAGAAAACATTTTTAATTCCTGCAGGCCGGCATCAAAGTCTCAAGGGACAGATGCCCAGAGGGCCGGCCAAATTTCCTACCCAGTGGGGCAACTTTGCTCTGACCGGCGGCACGACCCACCACAGCTGCCGGCCAGCGAGACCTTTCACATCGGCGTAGGGAAATGATTCCTACCTGTGGAATTATAAAGAATTCCGCGCAGGATTCAGGAGGCAGGCCAGGAATTGCTCGGGCTTTTTAAATGGAAACTGGCATATCATTATTTTATTTTATTTATGATTAAACCTATAGCCCGCCCTGCCCAGCCTAGGCCGGCTCAGGGTGGCTCGCAAAGAATAAGAACACAATAAACAATTTAAGCATAAAGCCATTCAACGTTAAAAAGGTGCTAACAGGTTTCAAAGTTAAATTTACATTCAAGTTTAAGATGGCGGTCGGCTTTCGGCGTACCGCCCTAGAGATCGGTCCAGATCTAACATTGTGCGGCTGGCGCAGGCCGATTGGGGGCGTGGCTCTCTCCCGGGGCAGCTCCTCATTGAAAGCCTGGTGGAAGAGCTTTATCTTGCAGGCCCTGCAGAACTGATAAGGTCCTTCAGGGCCCTGATCTCCTCCGGGAGCTCATTCCACCAGGAGGGAGCCACCACCGAGAAAGCCCTGGCCCTGGTTGCGGCCAGCCTGGCATCCTTTGGTCCGGGAAGGGGTAGTCGATGTTGTGACCCTGATCGCAGTGCTTTCTGGGAAACGTGTGGGGAAAGGCCGTCCCTCAGGTATGTAGGCCCCTGACCATAGAGAGCTTTAAAGGTAAGCACCAGCACCTTGAAGCAAATCCGGTATGCTATCGGTAGCCAGTGCAAATGCCCTCAACACAGGCTGAATGTGCTCCCGCACTGGGAGGCCCATTAGAAGCCTGGCTGCAGCATTTTGCGCCAGCTGCAGCTTCCGGATTTGGGACAAGGGCAGCCCCATGTAGAGAGCATTATAGCGTTATTATTTATTATTCCTTGATGTATATCCCGCCTTTCTCCCCAAGGGGTGACCCCCAAGCTGGTCACTCTGTTCTCCTACCCTCCATTTTTATCCTCACAACCGCCCTGTGTGGTAGGCGAGGCTGAGAGCGTGTGACTGGCCCAAGGTCACGCACCAAGCATCAACGGCGTGAGCGGGGATTTGAACTCGGGTCTCCCCGAGGCTAGTCCAACACTTTTAAGTATTATACCACAATGACTCTCAAACATCCAAGCTTTATAGCCAGTTTGGGGGAGTGGTTAAGTGTGCGGACTCTAATCTGGGAGAACTGGGTTTGATTCCCCCACTCCTCCATTTGCACCTGCTGATGTGACCTTGGGTCAGTCACAAGCTCTGGCACAGCTGTCCTTGAAAAAGAGCAGTTTCTGTTAGAAGTTCTCTCAGCCCCACATATCTCACAGGGTGTCTGCTGTGGGGAGGGGAAGGGAAAGGAGTTTGTCAGCCGCTCTGAGACTCCTTCGGGTAGTGAAGGGCGGGGTATAAATCCAATCTCTTCTTCTTCTTCTTCTTCTTCTTCTTCTTATTATTATTATTATTATTATTACTCTCCTCCTCCTCCTCCTCAGTTTTAAAAGGGTTTTGAACTGGTGCAAAAATATGCACAACCTGTCAGATCAGAGACCAGAGTTAGACAAAAGAAATATGTGGCATGAGAAGGGAAAGGAGTTTGTAAGCCGCTCTGAGACTCCTTCGGGTAGTGAAGGGCAGGGTATAAATCCAATCTCTGCTTCCTCCTCCTCCTCCTCCTCCTCCTCCTCCTCCTCCTCCTCCTCCTCCTCCTCTTCTTCTTCTTCTTCTTCTTCTTCTTCTTCTTCTTCTTCTTCTTCCTCACAGGGTGTCTGTTGTGGGGAGGGGAAGGGAAAGGAGCTTGTAAGGCACTCTGAGACGCCTTTGGGCAGTGAAGGGCAGGGTATAAATCAAATCTTTTATCTTCTTCTTCTTCTTCTTCTTCTTCTTCTTCTTCTTCTTCTTCTTCTTCTAACAATCTGTTGTGACCGTGGACTAGTTTCTCGGAGATTCCAGCTTTCAATGTTGTTGGGTTTTTTTAATAAATCTGTAGTCCTTTTTGTTGGGAGATAATCTTCACAATAGAAAGGGCTAGAGACTTACTTTTTTAAAAAAATTACCCCTTCAGACAGTAGAACAGAGCAAGACTCATAGAATCATGGAATCCCAGAGCTGGAAAGGGGCCCTCCAAGACCATCTAGTGCAGGGTCGGCCAAACTCGCTTAACGTAAGAGCCACACAGCACAAACATCAGGCGTTTGAGAGCCACGAGGCATGAACCGATATTACAGGTTTTTACTGGGAAATATGCCGATTTGCTTTTTATTCACATTAAACGAGACTGCCGAAAATAATAACAAAAGCGGTAATCTGATCTGATCTAATCCAACCCCCTGCACAATGTGGGGATCCGCCTAGAGCGTCCCTGGACAAGTGTTTGTCCAGCCGCTGCTTAAAGATGGCCACCTCCCTGGGCAGCTGATTCCACCGCTGAATGACTCGTACTGTTAAAAAGTCATATCCAGCCGGTACCTTCCTGCCTCGAATTTAAACCCATTATTGTGAGTCCTCTCCTCTGCTGCCGACGGGAACAGCTCCCTGCCTCTCCTTCTCTAAGCGAGAGCCCTTCAAATACTTAAAAGGCAGCAATCCGTGGCTCCTTAAAGACTAACAAAAATTTGTGGCAGGGGGGAGCTTTCGTGAGTCACATTTCTGAAGGAGTGGGCGGGGACTCACAAAAAGCCCCGGCCCGGTCATGAATCTTGTCAGTCTTTACGGTGCTCCGGGACTCTTGCCCTTTTCTGCAGCTACAGACTGACTGACACGGCTCACCCACCTTGATCTATCGCCCTTGAGACGGGCAAAACAATTCTCCCCGTATTGCAGGCGTGCTACGCGTCATCAATCCACTTCTGACTTACGGTGATCCTAGGAATCCGCGGCCTCCAAAATGTCCTATCATTGACAGCCTGGCTCCGGTCTTGCAAACGGAGGGCCACGGCTTTCTTCCGGGGCTCTTTTTGTGGCAGGGACTCCTTTGCATATTAGGCGACACACCCCCAATGTAGCCAATCCTCTGAGAGCTTACAGTAGCCCCTGTAAGAAGAGCTCTGTAAGCTCTTGGAGGATTGGCTACATTAGGGGGCGTGTCGCCTAATATGCAAAGGAGTTCCTGCTATAAAAAGAGCCCTCTATCTATCTATCATCTATATGTCTGTCTATCATAATCTATCTATCTGTCTGTCATAATCTATCTATCTATCTGTCTGTCTGTCTGTCTGTCTGTCTATCATAATCTATCTATCTGTCTGTCATAATCTATCTATCTATCTGTCTATCTATCTGTCTGTCTGTCTGTCTGTCATAATCTATCTATCTGTCTGTCAAAATCTATCTATCTGTCTGTCTGTCTGTCTGTCTGTCTGTCTGTCTGTCTATCTATCTGTCTATCTATCTATCTATCTGTCTGTCTGTCTGTCTGTCTGTCTGTCTGTCTGTCTGTCTGTCTGTCTGTCTATCTGTCTGTCTGTCTGTCTCTCTGTCTGTCTGTCTATCATAATCTGTCTGTGTCTCTGTCTATCATAATCTATCTATCTATCTGTCTGTCTGTCTCTCTGTCTGTCTATCTATCTATCTGTCTATCATAATCTATCTGTCTGTCTGTCTATCATAATCTATCTATCTGTCTGTCTCTCTGTCTATCATAATCTATCTATCTGTCTGTCTCTCTGTCTATCTATCTGTCTGTCTGTCTGTCTGTCTGTCTGTCTATCTATCTATCTATCTATCTATCTATCTATCTATCTATCTATCTGTCTGTCTGTCTGTCTATCATAATCTATCTATCTGTCTGTCTGTCTGTCTGTCAATCTATCTATCTATCTATCCATCCATCCATCCATCCATCCATCCATCCATCCATCCATCCATCCATCCATCCATCCATGGCTCTTTTTGTAGCAGGGACTCCTTTCAGGTCCGTAGTTACAGTGGGGCATTTGGGGGCCTGGCCCCTGACTTGCCGCCAAGGCCCCCCCCCCAACTTCCACCCAGCCCCCAGGCCTCCGGCTCTCTGGGCCGCCCAGAGGACTCTCCACGACCGCCCCTTCCTCAAGCGCAACTTGCCTCCCCACTTAGGCAGGCAGAGGGCAAACAATGCAAAAGTTATTTAAAAAAAATATTTTAATTTTATTTTTTTATTTTGTGACATCAGTGTCCCCTGACTTATTTAAAGGCCCCCTGAACTACAAAATCCTGGCTACGGGCCTGACTCCTTTGCATATTCGGCAACACACCCCTGATGTAGCCAATCCTCCAAGCGCTTGCAGTCACCCCTGAAAGAAGAGCTCTGTAAGCTCTTGGAGGATTGGCTACATTAGGGTGTGTGTCCAAATATGCAAAGGAGTTCCTGCTACAGAAAGAGCCCTGGTGAGACCATCCATCTCAGGTTGGGCCAAGCCCATAGCTACAGTGAGACATCTTGGGGCCGGATCCCCCCGACTTACCACCCAGGCCTCCTGACTTCCTATCTAGCTGGTTTATTTTATTTTATGTTTTGCGTGCACCACAGCCGCGCTGAGCCGAGCCGTCACCCTGCCCTGTCAGCTGGCAGTGTACCTAGCCAGAGGTTGCAGGTGAGGCACGCCACAGGGCACATCTGCTCCCTACTCCAGCCATCTCCCTCTCTCTCTTGTCGCTTTTAAAAAACTTTTACTCTCCTGAAGGGCTCTTTTTGCAGCAGGAACTCCTTTGCATATTAGGCGATACCCCCCCCCAATGTAGCCAATCCTCCAAGAGCTTACAGAGCTCTTCTTATAGGGGCTACTGTAAGCTGTGAGAGGATTGGCTACATTAGGGGTGTGTCACCTAATATGCAAAGGAGTCCCTGCTACAAAAAGAGCCCCGCCTCCCGTCACTCCTGACACAGTGCCCCCCTGACCAGTATTTCCTCTAAGCTGAGTGAGTGCGAGCTAGCTCACAGTTTTTTAGCCTCTGGCTCACACAGTTCTGTCTTAGCTCAGGAAGGGGGGCTCCAGAGCAGTGTTCCCTCTAAGCTGTGGAGTCTTGCGAGCAAAAATTCTCCTTTGTGAGCGACCGGCATGGAAGTTGTGAGCGAGCAGTTTGGCCACTGCGGAAACAAGTTTGCTCTGGAGCCGTCCTTCCTGAACGGAGACAAAAACGTGCGAGCCGGAGGCTGAAAGACTGTGAGCTAGCTCACACTCACTCAGCTTAGAGGGAACACTGCTCCAGAGCAAACTAATCTATGCCGTCGCCAAATCGCTCGCCCACAACTTTCATGGCAGTCGCTCACAAAGTAGCATTTTTGCTCACAAGACTCCACAGCTTAGAGGGAGCATTGTGGGCCCCGACTTATTTAAATGCCCCCCCCCCGAAGCCAAAAACCCAGGCTATAACCCTGGGTTGGGCCTCCCTCTTTTCCTGCTGCCTTCAGATTTGCCCAGCATGATTGTCTTCTCCAGGAATTCTCGTCTTTTCACAATGTGACCAAAGTTATGATAGCCTCAGTTTAGCCATTTTAGCTTCTAAGGAGAGTTGAGTCCAGATGCACCTTGAGTTAAAGGTAAAGGTTCCCTTGCTCGAAAGCCGGTCGAATCCGACTCTAGGGATGCGGTGCTCATCACCGTTTCCAAGCCGAAGAGCCAGCACTGTCCGATGACGTTTCTGTGGTCATGTGGCCGGCACAACTAGACACCGAGGCGCACGGAACACTGTTACCTTCCCACCGAGGCGGTACCTATTTTATCTACTTGCAATTTCTTGCTTTCGAACTGCTAGGTTGGCAGGAGCTGGGACCAAAGAGAGGAGATCACTCCGTCATATATTTATTTATTTATTAATTCCATTTGTATCCCACCCTCCCTGTGAACTGCGACATTCGGGTCTTGAACTGCTGAATGACCGACCTTCTGGTCTGCAGTTCAGCGTCTTAACCACTTGAGCCACCGCAGTAAAGTTTTTTGGGGTATAAGTTTCCAAGATTCCCTTGCATCTGACGAAGTGAGCTTTGACTTTACAAAGTGCGTACCCTGAAGATCTCATTGCTCTCTAGGGTGCTACTGGACTGGAATCCAGCTGTTTTACTGCAGACCGACATGACGACCCTCTGAAACGATAGGTCAAGAAAGTGATGGGATGTCAGCCCACACGCTGGACCGCTTGCCTGAGACGCTGGTTTGAGGCTGCGAAAGAACCTCCACCCACTGGAATGACTGAAGTGTCGGCTCCTCCAAATTCAAAGGGTTTCCCTAAATTGGAAGTGAGTTGATGGCACCTAGTAGGCATGTACTGGACTTGAGTCCTTCTGGGCTTTGTTCAGGATAGTGGTTTTGGCTCAAGAGGCCCGATCACCGTCCAAGGAGACGTGGGTCGCCCACAGACTAGAGACCGCCTCCTGTCCAACCCAATGTTGCAGCCTTTGTGAGCGATCCGCAACACCGTCTTCTTGACTGCCCATGGGGTGAGCTCACAATGTGCAGAAGAAGTCCTGGCTCAGTGGCAGAGCCCCTGCTTGGCGTGCAGAAGGTCCCTGGTTCAACCCCTGGCATCTCCATTAAGGTTCAGGTGACGTAAAAGACCTCAGACTGAGACCTTGGAGGGTCGCTGCCCGTCTGAGTAGGTTGTACTGACTTTGATGGACCAACGGTCTGATGCAGTATAAGGCAGTTTTATGAGTTCAGGTCTCCTAGAGGCTGCAGTGCACCGGTGAGCAACAATCAGCTCTAAGTAACCAACTGGGAAGGAATTCATGTCCCTTTAAAAAGAGACTCAAGTGCAGCCTTAGAAAGGGAGTGAAAGCCGGGCCTCATAAGAGCACAAGAGAAGCCATGTTGGATCAGGCCAGTGGCCCATCCAGTCCAAAATTCTGTGCCATGCAGTGGCCCAAACCCAGGGGCCATCAGGAGGTCCACCAGTGGGGCCAGAACTCAAGAAGCCCTCCCACTATTGACCCCCCCCAGCATCAAGAATACAGAGCATCACTGCCCCAGACAGAGGGTTCCTATCTATGCCTTGTGGCTCATGGCCTCTGGTGGACCTCTACTCCATGTTTACCCAGTCCCCTCTTGAAGCTGTCTATGCTCATAGCCACCACCACTTCCGGTGGCAGTGAATTCCACGTGTTCATTGCTCTTTGGGTGAAGAAGGACTTCCTTTGATCTGTTTGACCTGTTGATCTGATCTGAGAGCCAGTTTGGTGTAGTGGTTAAATGCGTGGACTCTAATCTGGGAGGACCGGGTTTGATTCGCCACTCTTCCACTTGCAGCTGCTGGTGTGACCTTGGGGCAGTCACAAGCTCTGGCACAGCTGTTCTTGAAAAAGAGCAGCTTGTGTTAGAGTTCTCTCAGCCCCACCTACCTCACAGGGTGTCTGTTGTGGGGAGGGGAGGGGAAGGGAGTTTGTCAGCCACTCTGAGATGCCTTTGGGCAGTGAAGGGCGGGGTATAAATCCAATCTCTTCTTCTTCATCTACCTCACAGGGTGTCTGTTTTGGGGAGGGGAAGGGAAGGGAGTTTGTAAGCCGTTCTGAGACGCCTTTGGGCAGTGAACGGTGGGGTATAAATCCAATCTCTTCTTCTTCTTCTTCTACCTCGCAGGGTGTCTGTTGTGGGGAGGGGAAGGGAAAGGAGTTTGTCAGCCGCTCTGAGACTCCTTTGGGTAGTGAAGGGCAGGGTATAAATCCAGTCTCTTCTTCTTTTAAGCCTACTGCTCATTAATTTCTCTTGAGTGCCCACGAGTTCTCATATTGGGAGAAACGGAGAAAAGGACTTCTTTCTCTACCTTCTCTATTTTGTAAACACCTCTATCATATCATCATACCATCGTCGAACCTCAGTCATCGTTTCTCCAACTATAGAGCCCCAACCATTCAGGCCTTTTAAAAATACCTATTTATCTGTACTTTTCCGAACCTGTGGTATGCATTTTATCTGAGCCTTCCAGGATTCTCGTTTTAAATAGTCTCCAAGCTTTCAGAAGGGATTCGACCCTCCTCACGCTTTCCCTTTCAGCTTCTTCTTCTTCACAAGCCTCCTCCTTTGAGAGAAGCTGCCCCTTCTAAAGTTAAATGTGGTTGTGGTTCCTCACAATACAAGAACTTGTGGACATTCCATTAAATTGCTGAGCGGTTAGGGTTAGAACGGATAAAAGGAAGTCCTTCTTCACCCAAAGAGTGATGAACACGTGGGATTCACTGCCACAGGAGGTGGCGGCAGCTACAGGCACAGATGGCTTGAAGAGGGAATTAGATAAACATATGGAGCAGAAGTCCATCAGTGGCTATTAGCCACAAAGTATAGATAGGGACTCTGGGGGAAGTGAGGCTCTGTATTCTTGGTGCTTGGGGGGGGGGGTCAACAGTGGGAGGGCTTCTAGTGTCCTGGCCCCACTGCTGGACCTCCTGATGGCACCTGGTATTTTTGGCCACTGTGTGACAGAGTGTTGGACTGGATGGGCCACTGGCCTGATCCAGCATTGGCTTCTCTTATGTTCTTATAAAAGGGAATTGGATAAACATCTGGAGCAGAAGTCCATCAGTGGCTATTAGCCACAAGGTATAGATGGGAACTCTCAGTCTGGGGCAAGTGATGCTCTGTATTCTTGGTGCTGGGGGGGTCAACAGTGGGAGGGCTTCTAGTGTCCTGGCCCCACTGGGGACCTCCTGATGGCACCTGGTATGTTTGGCCACTGCGTGAGAGACTCTTGGACTGGATGGGCCATTGGCCTGATCCAACATGGCTTCTCTTATGTTCTTATATGGAGCAGAGGTCCATCAGTGGCTCTTAGCCACAAGGTATAGATAGGGACTCTCAGTCTGGGGCAGGTGATGCACTCTATTCTTGGTGCTGGAGGGGGCAGCAGTGGGAGGGCTTCTGGTGTCCTGGCCCCACTGCTGGACCTCCTGATGGCACCTGGTCTTTTTGGCCACTGTGTGACACAGAGTGTTGGACTGGATGTGCCGTCGGCCTGATTCAACATTGGCTTCTCTTATATTCTTATGTTCTTATGTGTTGGTCTTTTGGGGGCGACTCCCTATTTACATAAACGTTAAACTTAACGGCATTATGGTCACTATTTGCAATTGGTGCCATCGCATTGACAACTCTCACTAGGTCTTGAGCTAGATTCAGGCGGGTAGCTCTGTTGCTCTGAAGCAGCAGAACAAAGTTCGAGTCGAACTTCAAGACCAAGAAAGTTCAACTCTGGGTATAAGCGATTGTGAGCACACCCACTTCTCCAGATACATTGCAGTGGAAGTTACCAGTCTATACATACAGGCAGAGGGTGAGCAGCAAATTAGCATACAGCACAATAAAGGTGTTTAACAGATATAAAGGACCAAACTGGAATAACAAGCCAAGCTTCTATGGTCACCATTTGCTTGGGTTTAATTGGGGGCGGGGAATGTAGTGAAGGAAACTGACTGATACGGGTTGCCGACCCCCATGTTGCCAGAAGTGTGGTCATCCAGCCACACCCACCTTTTGCTTCTTATTCTGTTTACGTTGTTTGTTGTCAAAACCCAGGGCTTTTTTTGGAGCAGGAACTCCTTTCCATGTTAGGCCACACACCCCTCATGCAGCCAATCCGAATGAGTTTCTGCTGTTGGATGTGGCCTGTTATGCTAATGAGTTCCTGCTGGGCGTGGCCAACTCGGGAGCCAGCCGGAACTCCATTCCTGTGCGTTCCCGCCCAGAAATAGCCATGGCGCCCGTAAAATCTGCCCAGCATCCGTCCCTATCGCGCAGCTAATTCTGCATGTGAACAGACCCACAGATAAGTATACTAGCTGTTAGGGATGAGTATGTTGAAGAATTTGTAAGATTTTTTTCCCCCTCTGACATGTTTGTTTTTGTCTTTAAAAAATAAAAAAATGATTTATTTTTTTAAAAATGGAAATAAATATATAAATATATCGAGACTGATGGGCAGTAGTATCCTTTAATCTGCCCATCAGCCTCCAGTTTTGATATATGGGTTTCCTTCACTACCCTCCCCCTGAAAATGAACCCAAACAAATGGTGACCATATAAATGAAGCCTGTTACTCCAGTTTGGTCTTTGCCTCTTTTATTATGCTGTATGCTTAATCTCTCCTGCCAACCTAGCAGTTCGAAAGCAAGAAATTGCAAGTAGATAAATAGGTACCACTTTGGTGGGAAGGTAACAGCGTTCCGTGCACCTTGGTGTTCAGTCATGCCGGCCACATGACCACGGAAACGTCTTCGGACAGCGCTGGCTCTTTGGCTTTGAAACGGAGATGAGCACCGCAGCCCTAGAGTCGGATTTGACTGGCTTTTACCTTTACCTATGCTTAATCTGCTGATCACCCTCTGCTTGTTGTCCACTCAAGACTGCCAGCAGCTCCCCGGGATCTTATGCAGAGGACTTTCCTATCAAGCCGAGAGCCAGTTTGGTGTAGTGGTTAAGAGCCGCGAGCTCTGATCTGGAGAACCGGGTTTGATTCCCCCACTCCCTCCACATGCAGCCAGCTGGGTGGCCTCGGGTCAGTCACAAGTTCTCTCCGAGCTCTCTCAGCCCCACCTACCTCACAGGGTGTCAGTTGTGGGAGAGGAAGGGAAAGGTGATTGTTTAACTGTTTTGAGACTCTCCTTCGGGGTTTATCTTGTGGTTTTAATTGTTTTATTGCAAATCTATGCTGATTTTATGGAGGCCGCCCTGAGCCGCCCTTGGCTGGGAGGGCTGGGTAGAAATTTAAGAAAATAAATGAACGAATGAATGAATGAATATATGTATGGACTGGTAACTTCCACTTCACTGTACCTGAGGAAGTGTGTGTGCACACGAAAGCTAATAATACCTTGAATAAAACTTTGTTGGTCTGAAAGGGGCCACTGGATTCGAACTTTGCCTTACTTAGTATTACTTAGGACCAGGTCCAGGGTAGCCTCTCTCCTGGTAGCTTCTGTGTCCGTCTGCTTTACGGCACAGTCGTCGAGTGTATCCAGAAACCCAGTGCTCCTTTCTCCTGACATGACCGCATCTTGACCCGATCAACCGATGCAAAACTCTGTGGCATTTTCCACTCGCCCAGGGGTCACACTGAAACTTCGGCTGCTGCCTGTACGAAACATCTGCATGTGCCACGTTTAAAAGTAAGCTGCTATCTGCACAAAGTTGGATTCCTGTCGTGTCTTGTGCAGTGTTGCCTCTAAGCATCTGTTCGGCCTGCAGAAGGTCCCAGGTTCAATCCCCGGCATCTCCAGTTAAAAAGGACCAGGCGGGAGGTGATGGGAAAGACCTCCGCCTGAGACCCTGGAGAGCTGTAAAGAGGGGCTGTGGCTCAGTGGTAGAGCCTCTGCTTGGCATGCAGAAGGTCCCAGGTTAAATCCCCGGCATCTCCAGTTAAAAGGATTGGGTAGGAGGTGATGGGAAAGACACCCTCTGCCAGTTTGAGTAGATAGTACTGATCTTGAGGGACCAAGGGTATGATTCAGTCCCCTTCATATTTCAAAATCTAAATGGGGAGTCATTTCCTACTATCAACGGTAGCAAAAATATTTTTGAGCTGGCATTTAAGACCAAGAAGAAGAGGGAAGAGAAGAGATTGGCTTTATACCCCACCCACTGCTACCCAAAAGAGTCTCAGAGCAGCTTACAATCTCCTTTCCCTTCCTCTCCCCTCAACAGGCACCCTGTGAGGTAGGCGGGGCTGAGAGAGCTCTTTCAAGGACTGCTGTTGAGAGAACACCTCTGAGAGAACTTGTGATTGGGCCCAAGGTTGCACCAGTAGCTGCATGTGGAGGAGTGGGGAAATCAAACCCGGTTCCTCCAGATAAGAGTCCGTGCTCCTAACCACTACACCAAACTGGGTCTCCACCAAACTGAAGAGAGAGATAAAGAGATTGGATTGATACCCCGACCTTCACTACCTGAAGGAGTTCCAGAGCGGCTCACAAACTCCTTTCCCTTCCTCTCCCCACAACAGACACCCTGTGAGGTAGAAGAAGAAGAAGAAGAAGAAGAGGTTGGATTTCTACCCCACCCTTCACTACCCGAAGGAGTCTCAGAGTGGCTTACAAACTCCTTTCCCTTCCCCTCCCCACAACAGACACCCTGTGAGGTAGAAGAAGAAGAAGAAGAGATTGGATTCATACCCTGCCCTTCACTACCTGAAGGAGTCTCAGAGCGGCTGACAGACTCCTTTCCCATCCCCTCCCCACAACAGACACCCTGTGAGGTAGAAGAAGAAGAAGAGATTGGATTCATACCCTGCCCTTCACTACTCGAAGGAGTCTCAGAGCGGCTGACAGACTCCTTTCCCTTCCCCTCCCCACAACAGACACCTTGTGAGGTAGAAGAAGAAGAAGAGATTGGATTCATACCCTGCCCTTCACTACCCGAAGGAGTCTCAGAGCAGCTGACAAACTCCTTTCCCTTCCCTTCCCCACAACAGACACCCTGTGAGGTAGGTGGGGGCTGAGAGAGCCCTTTCGAGGACTGCTCATGAGAGAACAGCTCTGAAATAACTTATGACGGACAGGTGACCGGAAAAAAGCCCACAGGAGAAAAAAGAACCCTGACTGACCCAAGGTCACACCAACAGATGCACCTGGTTCTCCCAGATTAGAGTCCGTGCTCGTAACCACGACACCAAACTGGCTCTGCTCATGTCTTGGTTTCCTCATGGGGGGGGGAAGTCGCAGCTCAAAGGAGGATCTCATGATCCAGGATCAATATCCGTCATCACTAGATCTTAGGATGGAGGAAGGGATCCCGGCAAGGCATCTGTTATCAATCAGGCCGTTGATCTCTCTGACCCTATATGTGGGTTACACAGTGCAGGGCTTTCCCAGTGCTGGCACTAGGGTTCCCAAGTACCTACCGTTTGGGAGCGGGGGACGCATGCTCCCCAGCTGGACCAGTCCTCCCTGTAACACCATGCTGTCGCCAGGAAGTGACGCCAAGTGACGCTCTGGCAATGGGGCTGAAAACTCGATGGTACCATCGAGTTTCCAGCTGCATTGCCAGAGCGTCGCCTAGCATCACTTCCTGGTGACAGCATGGTGTTCCGCGCCTGTCCTTCCCCCGGGGATGATCCTGCAAGGACGTATCCGTCCCCCGCTCCCACGTGGTAAGTTCTTGGCAAGCCTAGGTGGCACCAAAAGTTTGTAGCTCTATCTCTCACAAGGCATCTTCAGGAAAACGATCGGAATTATTTCTGTTTGGGCCTGCCTTCGGTTTAAGTTTGTCTAGAACAGGGGTCCCTGGCCTTTTTGAGCCTGCGGGCACATTGGGACTTCTGGCACTGGGTGATGGGTGCGGCCACAAAATGGCTGCCGCAGGAGGTGGAACCAGCCACAAAATGGCTGCCGCAGGAGGTGGAGCCAGCCACAAAATGGCTGCCGCAGGAGGTGGAGCCAGCCACAAAATGGCTGCCGCAGCTTACCTTCAACCACACAGCTGAGTAAAGATCCTCGTGCTGCGATGGCAGTTGCTGGCAGAACAACGTTCTGAAAAATCTGCGCAGCCAAATGGATTTCTGGCGGCCAATTAGAAGCCTTGCTGGGCAAAAACCCACCTGGCCCTGCTAGGGTTTCCAACCTCCAGGTCGTGGCTGGAGATCAATGCTCCCACTAAGCTGTGAAGTCTTGTGAGCAAAAATTCTACTTTGTGAGTGACTGGCATTAAAGTTGTGAGTGAGCGATTTGGCTACTGCATGAATTAGTTTGCTCTGGAGCCATCCCTTCCTGAGCTGAGACAAAAATGTATGAGCTGGAGGCTAAAAACTATTAGCTAGCTCACACTGACTCAGCTTAGAGGGAACACTGCTGGCGATCTCCCACTGTTACAACTTATCTCCAGGCGACAGAAATTAGTTCCCCCAGGAAAAATGGCCACTTTGGAAGGTGGTCTCTATGGCCTTGTACCCCAGCGAGGTCCCTCTCCTCTCCTAATTCCACGCTCCTGGCACATGAAGCTGCCTTCTACTGAATCGGACCATTGGTCCATAGAAGTCAGTATTGTCTACTCAGACTGGCAGCTGCTCTCCAGGGTCTTAGGTGGAGGTGTTTCCCATCACCTTCTGCCTCATCCTTTTAACTGGAGACGCCGGGGATTGAACCGGGGACCTTCTGCATACCGAGCAGAGGCTCTCCCACTGAACCACAGCCTCTCCGGGCTTCACCTCCCAAATCTCCAGGGACTTCCCAACCCAGACCTGGCAACCCTGTCCACTTTCTAAAAACACCTGGCTGGCACCACATTGGGAAACCCTGGGGTAGAACGTTAACAACCTCCTACTGAATTTGGTTGTGTTTTCTTTCAGGAAACTCCGTCGGTCCGGTGTAGTGGTTAAGTGCGCGGACTCTGATCTGGGAGAACCGGGTTTGATTCCTCCACGCCTCCACTTGCAGCTGCTGGATGACCTTGGGCAAGCCATCGTTCTGTCAGAGCTGTTCTTGAAAAAAGAGCCGTTTCTGTCAGAGCTCTCTCAGCCCCACCCCCCACCTCACAGGGTGCCTGTTGTGGGGAGGGGAAGGGAAAGGAGTCTGTAAGCCGCTCCGAGACTCCTCTGGGCAGTGAAGGGCGGGATATAAATTCAATCTCCTCCTCTTCCTCTTCCTCTTCCTCTTCTTCTTCCATCTGAGGAAGTGTACATGCAGACTCTAATCTGGGAGAACCAGATCTGATTCCCCACTCCTCCACTTGCAGCTGCTGGATGACCTTGGGCAAGCCATCGTTCTTTCAGAGCTGTTCTTGAAAAAAGAGCCGTTTCTGTCAGAGCTCTCTCAGCGCGCCCCCCCCCCCACCTCACAGGGTGTCTGTTGTGGGGAGGGGAAGGGAAAGGAGTTTCTAAGCCGCTCTGAGACTCCTCTGGGCAGTGAAGGGCAGGAAATAAATCCAATCTCTTCTTCCTCTTCGTCTACCTCACAGGGTGTCTGTTGTGGGGAGGGGAAGGGAAAGGAGTCTGTAAGCTGCTCCGAGACTCCTCTGGGCAGTGAAGGGTGGGGTATAAATTCAATCTCTTCTTCTTCCTCTTCCTCCTCCTTTTCTTCTTCTTCTTCTTCCATCTGAGGAAGTGTACATGCGGACTCTAATCTGGGAGAACCAGATTTGATTCCCCACTCCTCCACTCGCAACTGCTGGATGACCTTGGGCAAGCCATAGTTCCATCAGAGCTGTTCTTGAAAAAGAGCAGTTCCTGTCAGAGCTCTCTCAGCCCCGCCTACCTCACAGGGTGTCTGTTGTGGGGAGGGGGAGGGAAAGGAGTTTGTCAGCCACTCTGAGACTCCCTTGGGTAGTGAAGGGCGGGGTATAAATCCAATCTCCTCTTCCTCCTCCTCTTCTTCTTCTTCCATCTGAGGAAGTGTGCGCACACACAAAAGCTTGCACCTTGAATTAAACTTTGTTGGTCTTAAAGGTGCCACTGGCACCTTTGTTCTGTTCTTTCACCAATCTATTCATTTATGATGTGTCTTAAATGTATTGTTTTATTACCATAAAGCAGGGCTATTTCTGGGCAGGAACGCACAGGAACGGAGTTCCGGCTGGCTCCCGAGTTGGCCACGCCCAGCAGGAACTCATTAGCATAACAGGCCACTCCCAACAGCAAAAATGCATTAGGATTGGCTACACTTGGGTGTGTGTGGCCTAACATGCAAAGGAGTTCCTGCTCCAAAAGAAGCCCTGGGGTTTTGACAACAAACAAGGTAAACAGAATAAGAAGCAAAAGGTGGGTGTGGCTGGATGACCACACTTCTGGTTACATGGGGGTGTGGCCTAATATGCTAATAAGCTGTGCTGTCAGGGGTGTGGCCTGATATACTAATAAATTTCTGCTGTTGGGTGTGGCCTATTATGCTAATGAGTTCCTGCTGGGCTTTTTCTATTAAAAAAGCCCTGCCATAAAGTGCTTTTTTGTGTGGGGTAGGGTCCTTGACATTCAGAAAAAGTGGGACGTATTTTAAACAGATACGCTTAGCAGCAGCTGTTCGGTAGCAAGGGACTTTTCTCAGCAGCGCTACTTAAGATCCTCTTAACTGCAAGCACTAAAGCATCGAGCCGGGGGAACCTTGTGCTGGCAAAGCAGGTGTTCTTCCACTCACCTGTTGGCCCCAAAACCTAGCAACTGACAATCCCTGGCTGATGCTCTTACCTGAGGAATAGACCCCACTTAACCTGGCGGGTCTCGCTTTCAAGGATCTCGATGTAGAAATATAAGATTCATGACATCACGTCTGCTCGGCACGCGGAAGGTTTCCAGGTTTGGTCTCCGGCTGCTAAATGCACGACGGTGGCCCCTGGCCCCCACAGCCACAAGCCCTCTACACCCTAACTAGGGTTTCCAACCCCCAGGTGGAGCCTGGAGACCCCCCCCCCAGATTGACCACCGATCTCCAGGCTACAAAGATCAGTTCCCCTGGAGAAAATGGCTGCTTTGGAAGGTGGAATCTATGGCCTTATACAGCATCCCAAACTCTGTCCTCCCAAGGCTCCATCCCCAAATCTCCAGGAATCTCCCAACCTGGAGCTGGCAACCCTAGACAGAACACACATACTAGCCATGCACCGTGTGCACATGATTTTGCCTTACACATGCGCTGAATATATGTTACAGGAATCTATTTCCCCACCCAGAGCTGGTAACCCTAAGTGCAAATGTTCAGATGTTCAGCAAAATGTGTGTACACAACACCTACATTTAACCAGAGAATCAAAGAGTTGGAAGGGACCTCCAGGGTCATCTAGTCCAATCCCCTGCACTATGCAGGAAATTCACAAATATCTCCCCTCATCCTCCGTGACCTCTGCTCTATGCCAAGAACCAGGGCCAAGCATAGGCACTGAAAACCATTTCTGGGGCTCAGAATGTAGCTCAATCAATAGCTTTTCGTCACACTCACTAAGAGTGGAACCTCCATATTCAGAGGCAGTATATCTTAGAATACAGTATGCTGGAAGCAGATAACAGGAAGTTGCATTCATGGTTGGCTGGTGAGCTTTTAGACTAAGGAAGAGAAGGCTGGGCTTGGTGGTCTGATGTTTTGGGGTTGGTGGTTTGATGTTCTATCTACATTCCTAAAGAACCACAATATATTCCTATATTCCTAAAGAACCACAAATAGGAGAACTGAGAAAAACATTTGACTGAGAAAACGGTCCCATGAAGGGCTATTCTGCAAGTGGGGGGCATTCCCCTGAATTCTCAGCTGTTGTTGTGAGACCAGGTTGCCAACTTCTTTCCCAACAGGGCTTCTGTGCCTGTTTGAGAAATTTGTGGGCAAGTATTCAGGGAGCGGGAGAGATACGGGATTTGCTATTTTGTTTTTGGGAGCTGCGGTGGCTCACGTGGTTAAGACGCTGAACTGCAGGCCGGAAGGTCGGTAGCTCGGCAGTTCGAGACCCGAGTGCCGCGGGACGGAGTGAGCTCCCGTCTCTGGTCCCAACTCCTGCCAGCCTAGCAGTTCGAAAGCAAGAAATCGCAAATAGATAAATAGGTACCGCTTCGGTGGGAAGGTAACAGCGTTCCGTGCGCCTTGGCATCTAGTCATCCTGGCCACATGACCACGGAAACGTCTTCGGACAGCGCCGGCTCTTCGACTTGGAAACGGAGATGAGCACCGCAACCCTAGAGTCGGGTTTGACTGGCTTTCGAGCCAAGGAAACCTTTACCTTTACTTATATTTATTTTTGGTCTCGACTTAATATGCTTTTTAACTATTATCGTAAGCCGCCAAGAACCACGAGGAAAGGCGGGATATGGATCTTTTAATAAACAAACAAATCATTTCATCACTCTTCTGGGGGGAAAAGTCAGCTGCTACATTTCTGCTGTCGGGGGAAAAGATACAGGAGCGCCCCCTTCCCAAGAGCCCTGCAATACCTCATTTCTGCTAAGCAAGGATCCCCCATCAACTCGGACTTCAGCTATTCCAAAAATCAGGAGGAGGATGGGGAACTTGTAACAGCCCCCTCCCCCATTTCTTCTGTCTGTCAGCCAACATGGTTCCGCCCTGGCAAGAGGATTGCCAACCTCCAGGTGGGGCCTGGAGGCCTCCCAAAATTACAGCTGATCTCCAGAGAAGAAGAAGAAAAGATTGGATTTACACCCCGCCCTTCACTCGGAGTCACAGAGAGGTCTGCAATCTCCTTTCCCTTCCCCTCCCCACAACAGACTCCCTGTGAGGTAGGCGGGGCTGAGAGAGAGCTCTTTCGAGGACTGCGCTTGAGAGAACAGCTCTGAGAGAACTTGTGAATGACCCAAAGTCACGCCAGCAGGTGCCAGTGGAGGAGTGGGGAACCAAACCCGATTAGAGTCCACGCTTCTAACCACTACACCAAACTGTCTCGCAGCATCACTGCCCTATACATTTGAAGCTATCTATGCTTGTAGCTGCCGCCACTTAAGGATTATGGATGATTTCTCCTTAGGGTTTTACCGAGCGGAGAAGAGACTGGATTTGCATTCCCTGCCCTTCACTTGGAGTCTCAGACAGTGTTCCCTCTAAGCTGAGTCAGTGTGAGTCAGCACACAGTTTTTTAGCCTCCAGCTCACACATTTGTGTCTTAGCTCAAGAAGGAGGGCTCCGGAGCAAACTAATTTACACAATCGCCAAATTGCTTGCTCACCACTTCAATGCCAGTAGCTCACAAAGGAGAATTTTTGCTCACAAGACTCCACAGCTTAGAGGGAACATCGGTCTCAGAGTGGTTTATGATCTCCTTTCCCCCCCCTCCTCCCTGCAACAGAGACCCTGGGAGGTCGGTGGGGCTGAGAGAGCTCTCTCGAGGACTGCCCTTGAGAGAACAGCTCTGAAAGAACTCGTCACTGACCCAAGGAGTGGGCGAATGCAACCAATAAAATAAAATTGGTGTTGAAAACCAATAAAATAGTATTTTTTAAAAAGCACAGTACTTTGCCAGACCCTCTCCTCTTCAAGGAAGGGATGCCAGCCTCCAGGTGTGACCTGGGGATCCGCTGGAATTACAGCTCCTCTCCCAAAGCAGCCATTTTCTCCAGGGGAACAGATCTCTGTCGTCTGGTGGCGACTCTAGGTGCTGGTGCTCTGCCATTGAGGAGGAGGAGGAGGAGACTGGATTTATACCCCGCCCCTCACTCTGAGTCTCAGAGCAGTTTACAATCTCCTTTCCTTCCCCTCCCCACAACAGGCAGGTGGGGCTGAGAGAGAGAGAGAGCTCCTTCAAGGACTGCTCTTGAGAGAACAGCTCTGTGAGAACTGCGGCTTGCCCAAGGTCACACCAGCAGCTGCGAGTGGAGGAGTAGCGAATCAAACCTGGTCCTCCCAGATTAGAGTCCACACTCTTAACCACGACACCAAACTGTGGACTGCAAAGTATACAGAGGACACCACAGGGATCAGTTCCCTTGAGTGGCTGCTTTGGAAAGCGGACTTTATGGCATTATACCCCATTGATGCACCTCCCCTCCTTAAACCCGGCCGTCCCCGTTCTCCATCCCCAAATCTCCACGGATTCCCCCAACCCGGATTTAGCAACCTTACCTGGCATGCATTTCCAGGACGGCATCGAAAACAGAACCCATAAAGCAGAATCCAACAGCACGGAGAGCTCGGCCTTCATCTCCTTCTCCATCTTCCTGCTAGCTCTGGCATGCTTTGGCCAGCATGAACTTTGACTCTGGGGAACACCCCCCTTCACCTCCAAGTCTCCGCCCCCTGCTCCTCCCCCCATTAACCCTTGATGGAAAGCAGTTGTGTGTTTAACAGCCTGCCAAATGGTTGCAAAGGAGCTGCGGTGGCTCAAGTGGTTAAGACGCTGAACTGCAGGCCGTGGAAGGTCAGTAGTGCAGCAGTTCGAGACCTGAGGGTGCCACATGACGGAGTGAGCTCCCGTCTCTAGTTCCAGCTCCTGCCAACCTAGCAGCTCGAAAGCAAGAAATTGCAAGTAGATCAATAGGTACCGCTTTGGTGGGAAGGTAACAGCGTTCTGTGCTCCAGCCTTGGTGTTTAGTCATGCCGGCCACATGACCGCGGAAACGTCTTCAGACAGCGCTGGCTCTTCGGCTTTGAAACGGAGATGAGCACCGCAACCCTAGAGTCGGATTCGACTGGCTTTTGAGCAAGGGGAACCTTTACTTTTACTAAATGGTTGCAGGAAGCAAGGGGGAAGGGCCCTAGCTCAGTGGGGATTCGAACCTGGGTCTCCCAGATCCTAGCCCGAGGCTCTAACCACTGTGCCCCACTTTTCCTCCTTGCTCGAGGCCTTTTGCAAATGGTAATGAAAACATTACAGATTAAAACCCTGCGTGTGTGTGTTTGGTGAGAGCCGGTTTGGTTGTAGTGGTTCAGTGCGTGGACTCTAATCTGGGAGAACCAGGTTTGATTCGCCACTCCTCTACTCGCAGCTGCTGGTGTGACCTTGGGCAAGCCACAGTTCTCTCAGAGCTGTTCTCTCAAGAGCAGTCCTTGAAAGAGCTCTCTCTCAGCCCCGCCTACCTCACAGGGTGTCTGTTGTGGGGAAGGGAAGGGGAAGGAGATTGTAAGCCGCTGTGAGACTATGAGTGAAGGGCAGGGTATAAATCCAATCTCCTCCTCCTCCTCCTCAATGGCAGAGCATCAGCACCTAGAGACACCACCAGACAACAGAGATCTGTTCCCCTGGAGAAAATGGCTGCTTTGGGAGAGAAGCTATAATTCCGGGGGATCCCCAGGTCACACCTGGAGGCTGGCATCCCTACATTGAAGAGGAGAGGGTCTGGTAAAGTACTTTGCTTTTTTTAAAAAAACTATTTTATTGGTTTTCAACAAACAAAATAACAATGCAACGTCAAACTTATATGGCTTTTTACCTATTTCAAGATTTAACATGCAGTGTTGGACGGGGTTATAGTCATAAATTGAAGTTAGTTAGTTACCATCCATGAAGTACATCTATGACATTTGGCATTTCCTTTTGAGTTACAAGATATGGCAGAACTGGGAGCTATATAGTTGTGAATTCACTATATTCAGGATCAATGTCTACTGGTCTTAATGCTCCTTCTAGCCAGTCTGGTGTAGTGGTTAAGTGCGCAGACTCTAATCTGGGAGAACCGGGTGTGATTCCCCACTCCTCCACTTGCACCTGGCTGGATGACCCTGGGCAAGCCATAGTTCTGATAAGAGCTGTTCTTGAAAAAGAGCTGTTTCTGTCAGAGCTCTCTCAGCCCAACCTACCTCACAGGGTGTCTGTGGTGGGGAGGGGAAGGGGAAGGAGTTTGTAAGCCGCTCTGAGACTCCTCTGGGTAGTGAAGGGCGGGGTATAAATCCAATCTCTTCTTCCTCTTCTTCTACCTCGCAGGGTGTCTGTTGTGCGGAGGGGAAGGGAAAGGGAAAGGAGACTGTAAGCCGCTCTGAGACTCCTCTGGGTAGTGAAGGGCGGGGTATAAATCCAATCTCTTCTTCTTCTTCTACCTCTCAGGGTGTCTGTTGTGGGGAGGGGAAGGGAAAGGAGTTTGTAGGCTGCTCTGAGACACCCTTGGGTAGTGAAGGGCGCGGTATAAATCCAATCTCCTCCTCCTCCTCCTCCTCCTCCTCCTCCTCCTCCTCCTCCTCCTCCTCCTCCTCCTCCTCCTCCTCCTCCTCCTCCTCCTCCTCCTCCTCCTCCTCCTCCTCCTCCTCCTCCTCCTCCTCCTCCTTCTTCTTCTTCTTCTTCTTCTTCTTCTTCTTCTTCTTCTTCTTCTTCTTCTTCTTCTTCTTCTTCTTCTTCTTCTTTGCTGTGGAGCCTAGTGAGCAAAAATTCTACTTTGCGAGCCACTGGCATTAAAGTTGTGAGCGAGCAATTTGGCTTCTGCGTAAATTAGTTTGCTCCGGAGCCATCCCTTCCTGAGCCAAGACAAAAATATGTGAGCCGGAGGCTAAGAAACTGTGAGCTAGCTCACACCAACTCAGCTTAAAGGGAACCTGTCAATTTTTTCCATTATATATATAAATTCCATAGTTTAGTGTGCCCTAATTTTAACACAGGTCCATATTCCGATTTCCATTTAGCTGCTATAGGTGTTTTTTGCAGCCAATAATAATCATGCAACCTTTTAATATATATATATATATATATATATATATATATTAGATAGTTCTGTTTCAGAGCTAAGATTCAAGAGAAGTGATTCTGGGGTAAAGTACTTTGCTTTTGCTGAGTACATCCCCGGCAGCGCTGGCTGGTAGAGATCGAATGGGAATGCTACAGCACTTCGGGTGGAACTAACCAGAGCTGCTACGATGTTATTAGCAAAGTTAGTAGCGTGCTGGAAATAACGTGATGACGGATGCATATAAATTATGTATAGAAACCAATATATTTTTTTTAATTGTGTTCTCTTGTTTTGTTGTTCGTTTGCAATAACAGAGCCATTGTATAACACTTTGCACGATACTTTGAACTTCGGGTTTGCCGGGTTGTTGTTTTTTTTAAATAAACCAACAGGAGGGCAACCAAGATGGTGAGGGGGTTGGAGAACCTTCCCTGTGAGGGGCAGCAGCGGGAGGACTTATAGTGTCCTGGCCCCACTGCTGGACCTCCTGATGGCACCTGGTATATTTTGGCCACTGTGTGACACAGAGTGTTGGACTGGATGGGCCATTGGCCTGATCCAACATTGGCTTCTCTTATGTTCTTATGTTCTTAATCTGGGAATTTTTTTCTAATGATGACTAAGGGGGGAGATGGTTGAGGTTTTGAAAGTGACACACATGGGATGGAGACAGTTGATGAAGGAGACCTGTTGCAAATCCCACCGTCAACAGCGTCGAGATGGTCAAAAAACATTCACAGAAGAACAATGGAATTCAAGTTGGCCGTCCCCTCACAACACATCACGCATTTTTAGCATTCGATTTGCCTCACTCAGAATTCTAAGCAGATGGTATACGACACCAGTCATCTTACACCAAATAAATCCAAAAATACCAAACAAATATTGGAAAAATTCTGGTGCTACAGCAGACTTTGCTCACTATTGGTGGGCACGGTCCCCGAATAAAAACGTACTGGAGGCAGATATTAAAACAAATTTCATTAATGACTAATGTAAGCTTACCTTGTGATCCGGACGCCATCCTCTTGGAGACATGGCATGCATCTGTAAGGGGCAAAAGTACAGAAACGTTAATTTCTACCTTATCGAAAAAGGACGATTGCACAAAAATGGAAGCAAAAAAATGTCCCTACGTTAACAGGTTGGGGAAAAAAGAGTCCGGGATTGCTTCATCTATGGGTGTTCCGCAGGGTCTATAAGATGGAGCTCTTCCGCCAGGCTTTTGCATAGGAAACCTGAATATCAGTGAGTTCAGCAGACTATAAAAGCAGAAATGGAATATATATATAGAATCAGGGCTTATTTGTAGAAAAAGCCCAGCAGGAACTCATTAGCATAATAGGCCACACCCAACAGCAGGAACTCATTAGCATAGTAAGCCACACCCCGAAAGCACAGCTCATTAGCCTATTAGGCCACACCCCCATGTTGCCAGAAGTGTGGTCATCCAGCCACACCCACCTCTTGCTTCTTATTGTGTTTACCTTGTTTGTTGTCAAAACCCCAGGGCTTTTTTGTAGCAGGAACTCCTTTGCATGTTAGGCCACCCACCCCTAATGTAGCCAATCCAAATGAGTTTCTGCTGTTGGATGTGGCCTGTTATGCTAATGAGTTCCTGCTGGGTGTGGCCAACTCAGGAGCCAGCCGGAACACCGTTCCTGTGTGTTCCTGCCCAGAAATAGCCCTGGGAGCCGCCACCACTATTGTACCACCACCAAGTTGCCATCTTTGGTGGTGGATTCTATCAGGATGTGAGCTGGCCCTGGAAGGACGATCAGACGACCTGATGAACTGGTCATGAAAGGCGACAGTATTATCCGGAACTTACGCTGAAGGGTTATGCTGGTTGATGGAACCCCCTCTTGGATCGATGAGAGTTTATTATTCAGAGCACCGGCCCTTTGTTTGTGGTTTACTGTTTTAAACTGATAAGAGCTGTTTTAATCTGGTTTAGCTGTTGAGTTGTGGCATATGCCTCTTTGTTAGCCGCCCTGAGCCCGTTGGGGGCGGGCGGGATATAAACCTAATAAATAAATAAATACTTCATATAACTCCTTGGCTTTGCTGTCAGAAAAATTCCAAAAGTGGTTCCAGGCAGTATGGTTTCCTATGATCAATTATTTTAGAAAATAGCGAAACGATTCCAAACAACCTGGCCTTTAGAAATGTACTGTTCTTTTGACTGCATTGTGCTGTATTTGATTATATTACAATCCAAAATAGCCTTAAAGTTAGCATAATTTCCTGTCGGGATTGAACTTCCTGATTTTAGTCATCTGACCTGGCTGCTGAAAACCTGTGATCTTCTTTTCCGTACCCTCATTGAATGTCATCTAGTGTTGAAATAGTTTTTGTATCGCCATTTATTGCCGAACACTGTTGCAACGGTATTGGAAAAATTTAATAAAATATAAATTTTAAAAGAGAGAGAGAGAGAGTAGATAAAGATAATTTTTTCTCCTTCTCCCAAAATACTAGAACTTGAGGGCATCCAGTGAAGCTGATGGGCAGTAGGTTCAGGACGGACAAAAGGAAATACTACTTTCCGCAGAGCGCGATCCAAATGTGGAATTCGCTGCCAGAGGACATAGCGGTGGCCAGAGGCGTAAACAGCTTTAAAAGGGGATTACATAGATTAATGGAGGAGAGGTCCGTGAGTGGATACTAGCCATGGCGACTGAGGGAAACCTCCGCTATCAGAGGCACTCAGTCTCTAAATCCCAGAGCCAGGAGGCAAGATCGGGGGAAGGCCTTTATGCCCTGTTGTTGGTCATTCAGAGGAACTGGTTGGTCACTTTGGGAGACAGGATGCTGGGACTAGATGGACCTCTGGTCTGACCCAGTAGGGCTCTTCTGATGTTCTTAGGAAGGCCTCGGCCTCTCTGCCCTGTTGCTGGCCCTCCAGAGGAACTGGTTGGCCACTGTGTGAGACAGGAGGCTGGGCTACATATATCACTGGTCTGATCCAGCAGGGCTCTTCTGATGTTCTTAGGAAGGCCTCGGCCTCTCTGCCCTGTTGCTGGCCCTCCAGAGGAACTGGTTGGCCACTGTGTGAGACAGGATGCTGGACTAGATGGACCTCTGGTCTGACCCAGTAGGGCTCTTCTGATGTTCTTAGGAAGGCCTCGGCCTCTGTGTCCTGTTGTTGGCCGTCCAGAGGATCTGGTTAGTCACTGTGGGAGACAGGAGGCTGGACTAGATGGACCACAGGTCTGATCCAGCAGGGCAGAGCTCTTTGTACGTTCTTAGGAGCAAGAAAAGGTCAGCCTTGAAATTTACTTATTTATTAATTCAATTTATACCCCGCCCTCCCCACAAGCGGGGAGCTGTCGTCTGTTGCTCAGGGGAAGAACTGGCACCTCTGCACAGCTGCTAACCCAAATACAGCTTTGCATTGTTGCATCGGGGGGGGGCAGCTTAGCAGCCCCCCCCCCCCCCAAATGCCACCCCAGTCAAGAATCAAAAGCAGGACTGTGACTGAAGTCGCCTGGTGGGGGAAAGCGCCGTTAAGTCGCAGCTGACTTATGGCGACCCCTCAAGGGGTTTCCGAGGCGAGGGAGGAACGGCGATGCTTCGCCCTTGCCTGCCTCCGCGTAATGACCCTGGGCTTCCTTGGTGGTCTCCCATCCAAATACTAGCCAGGGCCGACCCTGCTTAGCTTCTGAGACCCGATGAGATTGGGCCAGGCAGGAGGCTGCGTTCATGAGGTTCCCCCCGCTCCCAGTTCAGATCCATGCCCGCTTATGTGGCAGGGTTGCCAACTCTGGGTTGGGGGGTTCCTGGAGATTTGGGGGTGGTGCTTGGGGAGGGCAGGGTTTGGATACGGAAAGGAGTGGGAACGTGATGCCGTGGAGTCCACCCGCCGAAGCGGCCATTTGCTCCAGGGAAAGAGATTTCTGTAGTCTGGTGCTCGTGTGGAATGTTGGGAGATCTCCAGTCCCCGCCTGTAGGTTGGCAACTGTATCGTCTGGCCCGGAGTGAGCCTGCCCACCAAGCCAGGGCTCAGCTCGGTCACAGGATGGGGACCTGCATGTGGAACAATTGAAGGGTGTTTTTGCCCGTGGGGCAGATACAGCCTCTCCCGTCCTCTTGGAATAAACGACAGTTGCCAACCTCCAGGCGGGGCCTGGTGAAACGCCTTTATAGCTCTCCAGTGGGCACTGTACATGGACAGAACGTGCATTCACCATAATTTGTGAAGAGGGCCAGTGTGCTTGGGTTGGGAAATTCCTGGATATTGGGGGATAGAGTTGGAGGAAGCAAGGGACCTCAGCAAGGTGTAATGCTGCAGACTCCACCCTCCAAAGCAGCCATTTTCTCCGGGGGAACTGAGCGCCGTAGCCTGGAGCAGTCGAAAAGAACAAGAGTCCGGAAGCACCTTAAAGACTAACAAAATGAGCTCCAGATCTAAAGAAGTGAACAGTGGCTCTAGAAACCTCATAAACTGTTAGTCTTGAAGGTGCTTGTTTCTACTGCTACAGACAGACTGACATGGCTACCCATCTTGATCGAACACCAGGCAAATGACAATTGCAGGTGGATGAAGATAGTAAGCATGATCGGATTAGGCGTGATATGCAGAGGGGTAGGAGATGTGGAGCATTGGTAATGGGACAGGAAAACCTAGGTCTCGATTCAGTCCAGGAGGACGCATTGTCGTGAGCTTCATTATCAGTTGCAATTCAGCAGGAAACAGCAAGAGACCAGTAGCGCCTTAAAGACTAACAAAATGAGCTCCAGATCTAAAGAAGTGAACAGTGGCTCTAGAAACCTCATAAATTGTTAGTCTTGAAGGTGCTCCTGAACTCTTTGCTCTTTTCGACTGCTACAGACAGACTAAAATGGCTACCCATCTTGATCGAACACCAGGCAAATGACAATTGCAGGTGGATGACGATAGCAAGCGTGACTGGATTAGGCGTGATATGCAGAGGGGTAGGAGATGTGGAGCATTGGTAATGGGACAGGAAAACCTAGGTCTCGATTCAGTCCAGGAGGACGCATTGTCTTGAGCTTCATTATCAGTCGCAATTCAGCAGGAAACAGCAAGAGACCGGTAGCACCTTAAAGACTAACAAAATGAGCTTCAGATATGAACAAGTAAGCAGTGACTCAAGAAAGCCAATTTTGTGTCTTTGAGGTAATACTGTTGCTCTTTTCTGCTGCTACAGACAAACTAACACAGCAGCAACCCATCTTGATCTGCAGCCTGGAAATCAACTATAATTCTGAGAGGTCTCCAGGCCCCACCTGGAGGTTGGCAACCCTACATCGTCTCAGTAGAAGAGAGCCAGAGTCCAGGAGCTTAAAGACTAACAAAATCTGTGGCAGGAGAGGAGCTCTTGTGAGCCACGGCTCACTTCTTCAGCTACGCAGACACAATCAGCTTCACAAGTCTGTTGTGTATCTATTTCCTGACATGGCTGCTGTTTTGTTCTATGAACATAGCTGTTTCTTTCCCTTCAAACTGGACCGCCTCGCATGGGTCCAAGAAGGGTTGTGTCTATCCATGCCCTGTTTTGATGCATACCTTTTAGCAAGCCTCCTCACATGCTATAACAGAGAGCTTTGGTGGGCGATACACAGGGGCTTGATAACACAGAGGCGTGTTAAAACCCTTGATGCGATTATGCAGAGATGGAAACGCAGCTGCCAACGTGGTGACCCACCAAGGGCCAGCAGAGAGCCCGTTTGGCATAGTGGTTAAGAGCACGAACTCTAATCTGGGAGGACCGGGTTTGATCCCCCACTCCTCCACTTGCACCTGATGGATGACCGTGGGCAAGCCATAGTTCTGGCACAGCTGTTCTTGAAAAAAGAGTAGATTCTGTCAAGAGCTCTCTCAGCCCCGCCGACCTCACAGGGCGTCTGTTGTGGGGAGGGGAAGGGAAAGGAGTTTGTCAGCCGCTCTGAGACTCCTTCGGGTAGTGAAGGGTGGGGTATAAATCCAATCTTTTCTTCTTCTTCTTCTACCTCCCAGGGTGTCTGTTGTGGGGAGGGGAAGGGAAAGGAGTTTGTAAGCCGCTCTGAGACACCTTTGGGTAGTGAAGGGCGGGATATAAATCCAATCTCTTCTTCTCTTCTTCTTCCTCTGGTTAAGAGCACGAACTCTAATCTGGGAGAACCAGGTTTGATTCCCCACTCCTCCACATGCAGCTGCTGGTGTGACCTTGGGTCAGTCATAAGTTCCTTCAGAGCTGTTCTCTCAAGGGCAGTTCTCGAAAGAGCTCTCTCAACCCCACCAACCTCACAGGGTGTCTGTTGTGGGGAGAGGAAGGGAAAGGAGATTGTAAGGGCGGGGTATAAATCCAATCTCCTCCTCCTCCTCCTCCTCTTCCTCTTCTTCTTCTTCTTCTTCTTCCGCCTTGTCTGATCCTGGCCACGCTTTGCCTGAGACGACTCCTTTGACAGTGGGCAACTGGAGGGCCTTGGGGCTTCCGTTCGGCAGCACTAACCCTGTTCCCTAACGACAGCCCTTAATGGTGCTGAGAGTTTGACCAGGAGAACCCCTAGGGTTGCCAACCTCCAGGTGTGGCCTGGAGAGCACCCAGAATTACCAATAATCTCCAGACGACAGAGATCAGTTCCCCTGGAGAAAACAGCAGCTTTGGCGAGTGGACTTTGTGGCATTATGCCCTACAAAGTTCCCTCCCCAAACCCCCATCTTCCATACCCCCTCATCTCCAGGAATATCTCAGCCCCAGAGCAATGCTCCCTCTGAGCTGTGGAGTCTTGTGAGCAAAAATTCTACTTTGTGAGCTACTGGCATTCAAGTTGTGAGCGAGCGATTGGGCTGCTGCATCAATCAGTTTGCTCTGGAGCCCTCCTTCCTGACCCGAGACAAAAATGTGTGAGCCGGAGGCTAAAAAACTGTCAGCTAGTGATCCGTGCGCCTTGGTGTTTAGTCATGCTGGCCACATGACCACGGAAACGTCTTCGGACAGCGCTGGCTCTTCGGCTTTGAAACGGAGATGAGCACCGCAACCCTAGAGTCGGATTCGACTGGCTTTCGAGCAAGGGAGACCTTTACCTTTACTTTAGCTCACACTAATTCAGCTTAGAGGGAACTGTGGCGCAGAGCCTACAACCCTAGCGCAGGGAAAGGAGGCCGAGTCTGCCTCGGCCGAAGCCCAGAGACAAGGAGAAGGTCGCTTTCCTCCTCCTCGGCCTTGTTACTAGGACGATTCTCCCTGGGTGTAGGGCACAGTCTCTCTTTGGGAGGCCGCCCCCGCCGGGCACGGAGACAGACCTGCCAGGGCAGACAGATGGGTCCCCATTAATCACTCCCGACTCGGGAAAGTCACCCCCTTCAGCGGTCCCTTGTCTCCAGCCCGAGACCGCTGGCTGGCAGGACCAGCCGAATGCACCAGGCGAGGAGGCGTCCGCTGATGTTGCCTGAGCGACTGGGAGCTTCCTGGGGCAGGTGAGCTGCTCATTGGTTGCCCGGGCGATGGCGAGGATGTCTGCTGGGGGGAGGCTGCGCTGATTGGCCGCCGGCGTGAGTGATGGGTTCTCAGGGTGTCTGAGCCTGTGGAGGCAGTTGCCGTAGCAACAACACTTGCCAGAAGAGAGGCGGTGGGTGGGGGGAGGCTGCCATTGGCAGGGAGGCGGGAGGCAGGCCGGCACTCTCAGGGGGCGCAGAATGGGACCCTTTCGGCCAGGCGACCAGCGGTCACACGGGCTGCATACAGGTGTGTGCGGATGGCCGCCGGTGCGCTCAGATCTTGTCCCCGCCGTGTGATATTTAATTTCTTATGGATGCTGCTCATCTCGAAGGCGCTGCTTTACATTGGTGTGATGTTGCTACAATATTTAAACCTCAGCCCGGGGCACTGAAGCCGGCTTCCGTGGAAGAAAAAGCAATATACCTATTGCTGTCAACCGCCCAAGACAAAACCGGACGAGGCCCACGTTTAAAACAGAATACATTAAAGGTAAAGGTTTCCCCCTCGCTCGGAAGCCAGTCGGATCCGACTCTAGGGGTGTGGTGCTCGTCTCCGTTTCCGAGCCGAAGAGCCAGCGCTGTCCGAAGACTTTCCCGTGGTCACGTGGCCGGCATGACCAGACGCCGAGGTGCGCGGGACGCTGTTACCTTCCCACCAAAGTGGTACCTATTTATCTACGTGCGATTTCTCCCTTTCGAACTGCTAAGCTGGCAGGAGCTGGGGTCGGAGACGGGAGCTCACTCCGTCATGCGGTACTCTCGGGTCTTGAACTGCCGAACTACCGACCTTCCGGCCTGCAGCTCAGCGTCTTAACCACGTGCCTTCAATTCGCGGCCGGTGTATGGTGACCCCTCATGGGTGTTCAGGGCAAGACACAAACAGAGGTGGTTTTCCCGTCACCTGCCTGGTGGTCACCCATCCAAGTCCTAACCAGGGCTTAACCTCCTTCCCTCCCAAGATCTGATGAGAGATCGGGCTAGTCTGGGCCACCCAGAGACAGGGCAGATGAACGCTGGTGATCTCCAAGCTAAGTACCAACCACGCCCAACTCTGCTTAGCTTCTGAGATCCGATGGGACTGGGTTAGCCTGGGACACCCAGGTCAGACCACCCCAGTTGTCTCTGGTAAGATCCAGTTCCATTCAACGCTCCCTTCTAAGCTGTGGAGTCCTGCGAGCAAAACATTTCACTTTGTGAGTTACTGGCATTAAAGTTGTGAGCGGGCGATTTGGCTACCGCATAAAATAAGTTTGCTCTGGAGCCCTCCATCCCGAGCGAAGACGAAAATGTGTGAGCCGGAGGTTAAAAAACTGTGAGCTAGCTCGCGCTAACTCAGCTTAGAGGGAACACCGGTTTCCATTCCTCCTGGACCACCCCACTAGCACATCCATTATTAGTGTGCATGCTTTTTCTGCCAGTTTGGTGTAGTGGTTAGGGGCGCAGACTCTAATCTGGGAGAACCGGGCTTGATTCCCCACTCCTCCACATGCAGCTGCTGGTGTGACCTTGGGTCAGTCGCAAGTTCTCTCAGAGCTGTTCTCTCACGAGCAGTCCTTGAGAGAGCTCTCTCATCCCCACCTGCCTCACAGGGTGTCTGTTGCAGGGCGGGGAAGGGAAAGGGTAAAGCCGCTCTGAGACTCCTTCGGGTAGTGGAGGGCAGGGTGTAAATCCAACCTCTTCTCTTCGTCTCTTCCGATTATTTCAGTTAAAGAGAAAAACACTCCTCAAGACTTGTTTTTTTAAAATAGAAAACAAATTCAGTACAACAGAAAGGCAAGTCTGTTTCTCCCCAGGCTTTGTCTCTGCACCAACATTCCTTGTGGATCTGCAGGTTAATCTCGCGGTGTTCTTTCCTGAACTGACCAAGTGATGATCCCGAACTTCTCAGCCGTTCCTCACAGCTTCGCCTTTAAACAACAGGGTTGCCAACTTCGGCTTGGGAAACTCCTGGAGACTGAGACACTCCAAAGGGATCTGTCGAGGATGGGTGAGTGGGCGTCAACGTGGCAAATGGGGTTCAATGTGGCCAAGTGCAAAGTGATGCACATTGGAACCCAAAAATCCTAACTATAAATACACGTTGATGGGGTCCGAACTGGCAGAGACGGACCAAGAGAGAGATCTTGGAGTCGTAGTAGATAAACTCACTGAAAATGTCGAGACAGTGTGCAACTGCAATAAAAAAGGCCAACGCTATGCTGGGGATTATTAGGAAGGGGATTGAAAACAGATCTGCCAATGTCATAATGCCCCTGTATAAATCAATGGTGTGACCTCATTTGGAATACTGTGTATAGTTCTGGTCACCACACCTTAAAACGGATATTATAGCTTTGGAAAAAGTGCAGAAAAGGGCAACTAGAATGAGAAAAGGGTTGGAGAACTTTCCCTATGAAGAACGGTTACAGTGCTTGGGGCTCTTTAGCTTGGAGAAATGACGGCTATGGGGTGACATGATCGAGGTTTATAAGATTATGCCTGGGATAGAGGAGGCAGAGAAAGCAGAACTTTTCTCCCTTTCTCACAGTACAAGAACTCGTGAGCATTCAATGCTGAGCAGTCGGGTTAGAACAGATAAAAGGAAGTCCTTCTTTACCCAAAGAGGGATTAACACATGGGATTCACTGCCACAGGAGGTGGTGGCAGCTACAAGCATGGACAGTTTCAAGAGGGAATTGGATAAGCATATGGAGCGGAGGTCCATCAGTGGTTATTATCCAAAAGGAATAGATAGGGACTCTGGGGCAAGGAATGCTCGGTATTCTTGGTGCTTGGAGGGGGGGGCAACAGTGGGAAAGCTTTCCCTATGAAGAAAGGTTGAGGCACTTGGAGCTCATTATCTTGGAGAAACGATGGCTGAGGGATGACATGATCGAGGTTTATAAGATTATGCATGGGATAGAGCAGATCGAGAAAGAGGTATTTTTCTCCCTTTCTCACAATACAAGAACTCCTTGTGGGCACTCCATGAAATTGCTGAGCAGTCGGATTAGAACGGATAAAAGGAAGTCCTTCTTCACCCAAAGAGTGATGAACACATGGAATTCCCTGCCACAGGAGGTGGTGGCAGCTACAAGCATGGACAGCTTCAAGAGGGAATTGGATAAGCATATGGAGCAGAGGTCCATCAGTGGCAATTAGCCACAAGGTATAGATGGGAACTCTCAGGGTGGGGCAAGTGATGCTCTGTATTCTTGGTGCTTGGCGGGGGGTGGGCAGCAGTGGGAGGGCTTCTGGAGTTCTGGCCCCACTGCTGGACCTCCTGATGGCCCCTGGTATTTTTGGCCACTGTGTGACACAAAGTGTTGGACTGGAGGGGCTGTTGGCCTGATCCAACATGGGCTTCTCTTACGTGCTTATGTGGAGCAGAGGTCCATCAGTGGCTATTAGCCACAAGGTATAGATAGGGACTCTGGGGCAAGGGATGCTTGGTATTCTTGGTGCTTCGGGGGGGTTCAACAGCAGGAGGGCTCCTCGTGTCCTGGCCCCACTGCTGGACATTCCGATGGCACCTGGTCTTTCTGGCCACTGTGTGACACAGAGTGTTGGACTGGATGGGCCACTGGCCTGATCCAACATTGGCTTCTCTTGTGTTCTTATGTTCTTAAGTGATGCTGACTGACAATAGCAATACTGATTTTCAGCATTCTATGGCCAGCCTTCACCCCTGAGATATCAGAGTATGAAGCCTTTATGACCATCAGAAGTCCATCAGTGGCTATTTGCCACAAGGTATAGATAGGAAGTCTTGGGCTGGGCCAAGTGATGCTCTGTATTCTTGGTGCTTGGGAGGGGGTCAACAGTGGGAGGGCTTCTGGTGCCCTGGCCCCACTGCTGGACCTCCTGATGGCACGTGGTCTTTTTGGCCGCTGTGTGACACAGTGTTGGACTGGAGGCGCCATTGGCCTGATCCAACATTGGCTCCTCTCATGTTCTTATGTTCTTAAGGCCAGCTACCAGGCTATTAGGAAAGGGGCCCTGGGCGGGAGGTGAGTCTGGCTCTGAGAACTAAGTCAGACCGGAATGCCTCTTTATCATGCAGAACGCCTCTCGGCTTTTTCAGGCAAAGAGTCCTTATTGCTATGCAGATCTATTCTACCTTCTTTTAATTACCATGCTAATTGGCGTTTCTGCCCTGCGAGGTCCCCCTCGTGTGCAAAGGGGACTTCCACAAGAGCAAATAGTTTGGCAGGGCTTAGCAGAGGAGGAGCAAATATGGCAGGTGGGGGCCGCTACCCCCCCACTCTGCAAGGAAGGGGCCAGGGCTGCCGGGCACATTAGGCCTCTGTGTGCGTGTGTGTGAAGTGCCATTGAGTTACCACCAACTTTTGGCAACCCTGTAGCCATGCTCCTTCTGAGCTGCGGAGTCCTGTGAGCAAAAATCCTAGTAGGTGAGCTACTGGTGTCAAACTTGTGAGCGAGCGATTTGGCTGCTGCATCAATTAGTTTGCTCTGGGGCCCTCCTCCCTGAGCCGAGACTAAAACCTGTGAGCTGGAGGCTAAAAAACTGTGAGCTGGCTCGCACTCACTCAAGCTTAGAGGGAACGCTGCCCTGTAGTATTTTTCAGGGCAAGAGATGAACAGGAGTGGTGTGCCATGGCCTGCTTCTGCAGAGCGACGCTTGACTCACGTGGTGGTCTCCCAGCGCCAACCCTGCTTAGCTTCCGAGATCTTATGAAATCAGGCTACCTGTGCCATCCAGGTGAAGACAAGAGAGGGACAGAGGTGGTTGGTCTGCCATTGTCTGCTTCTGCAGAGCATCCTTGGACTTCCTCGGTGGTCTCCCATCCAAGTCTTAACCAGGGCGGACCCTGCTTAGCTTCCAAGATGTGATGAGATCGGCCTAGCCTGGGCGATCCAGGTTAAGGTAAGAGCAGAACAGAGGTAGTCTGCCGCTGCCTCTGCAGAGCAGCCCTGGACTTCCCTGGTGGTCTCCCATCCAAGTTCCTTGGTGGTCTCCCATCCAAGTTTTAATGTATGTGGATGTGAACATGTAATATTGTTGTAAGCCACCCTGAGCCCTGCTTGCAGGGAAGGGCGGCCTGTTAAATCCAATTTAGAATCATAGAATCATAGAATGTTAGAGTTGGAAGGGACCTTGCAGGCCATCTAGTCCAACCCCCTGCACTCTGCAGGAGCACAGCCGAAACCCCTACATACCTACAACATACCCAAAAGGTGGTTGTCCAGTCTCCTCTTGAAAACGTCCAGCGAAGGAGCATCCACCACCTCCCGAGGCAGTCTGTTCCACTGCTCAACCACTCTTACAGTCAGGAAGTTTCTCCTGATATTAAGCCGGTAACGACTCCCTTGTCATTTCCACCCATTAGCTCTAGTCTTGCAATCTGGAGCAAGAGAGAACAGATCCACTCCATCTTCTACATGACAGCCCTTCAGATACTTGAAGACTGCAATCATGTCCCCTCTAAACCTTCTCTTTCCCAGGCTAAACATACCCAACTCCCTCAGTCTTTCCTCATAAGACTTGGACTCCAACCCTCTCACCATCCTGGTCGCCCTCCTCTGGACCCACTCGAGTTTGTCAACATCCTGCCGAAAATGTGGTGCCCAAAACTGGACACAGGACTCCAAGTGGGGCCTGACCATAGCAGAATAGAGCGGAACGACCACCTCCCGTGATCTGGACACAAGGCTTCTGTTCATGCCTCCTAAGATTGCATTCGCTTTCTTCACAGCTGCATCACACTGCAGGCTCATGTTGAGCTTGTGATCAGCCAGAACACCTTCGAATCATAGAGTTGGAAGGGATCTCCAAGGTCATCCAGTCCAACCCGCTGCACAAGGCAGGAAATTCACAAATACCTCCCCCCAAAAAACACAACCAGTGATCCCCCCGTTCCATGCCCAGAAGATGGAAAAAACACTAAAGGATCCCCGGCCAAACTGGCCTGGAGAAAAATGGCTTCCTGACCCCAAAGTTGCAACCAGCGTTTCCCTGGGTGTGTAAGAAAGGGCCACGAGAACTAAGCATGGAGGCAATGCTTCCTGCCCTCCTTTCTCGAGATCTGCCGAAGCTCACAGAATCAGTATTGCTGTCAGACGGCCACCTAGCCTCTGCTTGAAAACCTCCGAAGAAGGAGCGTCCACCATTGCACTGAGGAAGCCCATTGCACTGGCCATGAAGAGGGCTTCTGGTGTCCTGGCCCCACTGCTGGACCTCCTGGTGGCCCCTGGAGGAAGACCATTGCACTGAGGAACCGCCCTAATGGTCAGGAAGTTCTTCCTACTGTTTAGCCGAAAACTCTTCTGATTTAATTTCAACCCGTTGGTTCTGGCGGTTATCATATCACCTCTCAGATCTCCTCTCCAAGAACATAAGAACAAAAGAGAAGCCAATGTTGAATCAGGCCAATGACCCATCCAGTCCAACACTCTGTGTCACACAGTGGCCAAAAAGACCAGGTGCCACCAGGAGGTCCAGCAGTGGGGCCAGGACACCAGAAGCCCTCCCACTGTTGACCCTCCCCCAAGCACCAAGAATACAGAGCATCCCTTGCCCCAGACCGAGAGTTCTTACATAAGAACATAAGAGAAGCCAATGTTGGATCAGGCCAATGGCCCATCCAGTCCAACACTCTGTGTCATACAGTGGCCAAAAAGACCAGGTGCCATCAGGTCCAGCAGTGGGGCCAGGACACTAGAAGCCCTCCCACCGTCGCACCCCCCCCCAAGCACCAAGAATACAGAGGATCACCTGTCCCAGACCGAGAGTTCCTATTGATACCTTTGTGGCTACTAGCCAACGATGGACCTCTGCTCCAGATGTTTATCCAATTCCCTCTTGAAACTGTCCATGCTTGTAGCTGCCACCACCTCCTGCGGCAGTGAATTCCATGTGTTAATCACCCTTTGGGTGAAGAAGTACTTCCTTTTATCTGTTCTAAGTACTTCCTTTTAACCGTTCCAAACTTTGTTTCTCACTACATCGGGCTGCTTGGACCATCCAAGTCAGGTTGAAAGGCTTGGGAAGGGGGAGGGGGTTATCCTTCCCTCCCATGCCAATCTCCTGATCTAAATCAGATACCCCCACCTGCTGTTTGCACTGCTATTCCCACCACCACCACTGGGGGCAGAGAGTTAAATGCCCTCAACCCCCCCACCCCAAAACTGCCAGTCACATCCAATTAGAACACTTGAAGGTATTTTTCAGGAAAAATACATGCATGGGGAGATTGAAATGTGGCTCTTTCCTGTTGTTTAGCCCTGTGTGTCAAGAGCCAGTTTGGTGTAGTAGTTCAGTGAGCGGACTCTAATCTGCACGAACCAGGTTTGATTCCCCACTCCTCCACTCGCACCTGCTAGATGACCTTGGGCAAGCCATAGTTCTGGCACAGCTGTTCTTGAAAAAGAGCCATTTCTGTCAGAGTTCTCTCGGCCCCACCGACCTCACAGGGTGTCTGTTGTGGGGAGGGAGAAGGGAAAGGAGTTTGTCAGCCGCTCTGAGACTCCGACTGAAGGGCAGGGTATAAAGCCAGTCTGGTGTCATGGTTAAGTGCACGGACTCTTATCTGGGAGAACCGGGTTTGATTCCCCACGCCTCCACTTGCACCTGCTGGATGACCTTGGGCAAGCAATAGTTCCAGCACAGCTGTTCTTGAAATAGAGCAGTTTCTGTCTGAGCTCGCTCAGCCACACCCACTTCACAGGCAGTGTTCCCTCTAAGCTGTGTTAGTGTGAGTTAGGTCCCAGTTTTGTCGCCTCCGGCTCACACAATGTTGCCTTCGCTCGGGAAGGGTGGCTCCAGAGCGAACTAATTGATGCAGGCAGCCAAATCGCTAGCTCACAACTTTAATGCCAGTCGATCACCAAGTAGAGTTTTTGCTCACAATAATCCACAGCTTAGAGGGAGCATTTCTCACAGGGTGTCTGTTGCGGGGAGGGGAAAGGAAAGGGGTTTGTCAGCCACTCTGAGACTCCCTTGGGTAGTGAAGGGCGGGGTATAAATCCAATCTCTTCTTCTTCTTGTACCTCACAGGGTGTCTGTTGTGGGGAGGGGAAGGGAAAGGAGTTTGTCAGCCGCTCTGAGACTCCCTTGGGTAGGGAAGGGCGGGGTATAAATCCAATCTCTTCTTCTTCTTCTCCCTCACAGGGTGTCTGTTGTGAGGAGGGGAAGGGAAAGGAGTTTGTCAGCCGCTCTGAGACTCCTTTGGGTAGTGAAGGGCAAGGGGTATCAACCCAATCTCTTCTTCTTCTTCTTCCACCTCACAGGGTGTCTGTTGTGGGGAGGGGAAGGGAAAGGGGTTTGTAAGCCGCTCTGAGACTCCTTTGGGTAGTGAAGGGCAAGGGGTATCAACCCAATCTCTTCTTCTTCTTCTTCTACCTCACAGGGTGTCTGTTGTGGGGAGGGGAAGGGAAAGGGGTTTGTAAGCCGCTCTGAGACTCCTTTGGGTAGTGAAGGGCGGGGTATCAACCCAATCTCGTCTTCTTCTCTTCTAAAAAAAAGGTATTTCCAGTCTCTGTGTACGCCTGGAGGCTGCTATTGAGAGTAGTGGGATGGACGGATCATAGGAAGCTGTCTCATACTGTCACATGGTTCATCGGGCACTGCACCGCCGGAGCTCTTCAGCAGGGCAGCCATTCTCCAGGGTCGCAAGCAAAGGAGGGTCTTTCCCAAAACAAACAGCCTGATATCTTTTAAGGGGGATGCCAGGCAAGGGTTGCCAGTCTCCAGGTGGGGCCTGGAGAGCTCACAGAAAGACAACCGCTCTCCAGACAACGTAGATCAGTTCCCCCTGGAGACTGTGGCTGCTTTGCAGGGTGGATTTGATGGTATTAGGTCCCACCAAGATCCGTCCCCTCCTCAAACCCCACCCTTCCCAGGCTGAAACCACCCCCCCAAATCTCCAGGAATTTCTCAACCTCTAGTTGGCAACCCATGTCAAGAGTTGACCCCAGGGCTTTGTTCGTGTCATGCAAGACTGGGATATGCCTGCTGACCAATAGGGCCCTCCCCCATCACCAAGCAGGAAGCTTTGAGTCAGGACAGGATCGGCCAGGGCATGAATCAAGCATCTTCTGGGATCTGCAAAGCCATTTGGTTTGCGAATAGCTATTGTCACCTACTTATATTTAAGCCCTGATGGTCCACCCAGTCCAGCCTCCTGTCTCCCACAGTGGCCACCCAGTTCCTCTGGAGGGCCAGCAACAGGGCAGAGAGGCCGAGGCCTTCATAAGGACATGAGAAGAGCCCTGCTGGATCAGACCAGTGGTCCATCTAGTCCAGCATCCTGTCTCACACAGTGGCCACCCAGTTCCTCTGGAGGGCCAGCAACAGGGCAGAGAGGCCGAGGCCTTCATAAGGACATCAGAAGAGCCCTGCTGGATCAGACCAGTGGTCCATCTAGTCCAGCATCCTGTCTCACACAGTGTCTGGGCAGTTCCTCCGAAGGGCCAACAACAGGGCTTAGAGGCCGAGGCCTTCCCCTGATAAGACACCAGAAGAGACCTGCTGGGTCAGAGCAGTGAGGGTCCATCTAGTCCAGCCTCCTGTCTCACACAGTGGCCAGCCAGTTCCTCTGGAAGCCCAACAACAGGGCATAGAGGCTGAGGCCTTCTCCTGGGCAAGAACGTCAGAAGAGCCCTGTTGGATCAGACCAGGGGTCCATCCAGTTGAGCATCCTGTCTCCCACAGTGGAACAATTCCTCTGGGCACAGAGGCCGAGGCCTTCCCCTGATGTTGCCTCCTGGCTCTGGGATTCAGAGGATTTCCATTGCACTTTTCAGCCAGAGAGCGTTCAAATGCGCACATGCAGTCTTTATAACTCGTGCCAATATGAAGCTTCCATAGTCAAAAGATTGCACTTCTCTGAGCTACAGTGGGTGCCAATTTTCTGCAGGGGGGGCTGATCTTCGCCATCTGGAGATCAACCATAATAGCAGGAAATCTCCGGCCACCGCCTGGAGGCTGGCAACCCCATCCCCTGAAGCTCTTGTTGGTCTCTTAGGTGCTGCCGGCCTCGAGTTTAAACAGCTTTTCAGGAGGCCAAGGAAAACCCGCCAGACTGTGGCAGGAGCGACCCAGCTGACATCCAGACAGCCCTCCGGAGGCGCATGGAAAGGAGCAGCGGCCCCTTTAAGTTAACTCCTGGAGAACTGCGCCTGCAGCAGAGCGGAGCCAATCTGCGTTGCCTCGAAATGGAGCCTATGGGCGGCGGGGGGGCGTGGCCTCCGGCAGCTCCTCGGGAGCTCCCGGATGACATCACCCGCAGCCAATCGCGGCCAGCGTTCCCTCTAAGCCGCGTCAGTGTGAGCCAGCTCACGGTTTTTTTTAGCCTCCAGCTCACACGGATTTTTGTCTCGGCTCAGGAACGAGGGCTCCAGGGCGCAAACTCACTGACGCAGCGGCCCAGTCTCTCGCTCACGACTTTAGCGCCAGGAGCTGGCAAAGGAAGAGTTTTTGCTCACAGGACTCCGCGGCTTAGAGAGAGCATCGATCCCGCGTCTGTCATTGGCCGCTTGGGCGGAATCTGGGGCGCCGCCGGTTCGCTCGAAGCGAAGGAAGGTTCGCCGGGAGGTCGGCTTGTGTGCAACGCCCCTCCCGGCCCGCACGCCCAGGAGGGAGGAGGCGGCTTAGACCCTCACCTCCAGAAATGCAAAGATCGTGAAACCTGGGGGGGGGAGTGAACCGGGTCCACGCAGGGTTGCCAACCTCCGGGTGGTTGCATCGATATATAGATAGTTCGTGAATCAATTGCAAACAAGAGCAGAAAGATTGCATTGTACAAATCCATAAGAACATAAGAGAGAAGCCAATGTTGGATCAGGCCAATGGCCCATCTAGTCCAACACTCTGTCACACAGTGGCCAAAAAGACCAGGGGCCATCAGGAGGTCCAGCAGTGGGGCCAGGACACCAGAAGCCCTCCCACTGCTGCCCCCTCCAGCACCAAGAATAGAGTGCATCACCTGCCCCAGACTGGGAGTTCCCATCTATACCCTGTGGCTCATAGCCACTGATGGACTTCTGCTCCAGATGTTCATCCAATTCCCTCTTGAAACTGTCCATGCTTGTAGCTGCCACCACCTCCTGTGGCAGTGAATTCCATGGGTTAATCCTCCTGTCCAAATGGTTACCTCTGTCTCCACTCCCCTGGTGTTGATGCATTCCAAGAGCATCGGGATCAGACCATCTAGTGAGGCATTCCGTTTTCAGGACAGATGACTCTGGAAGCAGGGCACGGATGCAGTCACTGGACCTTCCTCTATGCTCCGTGGCAGGGGTCCCCAGTGCGCCATGGCGCCCGCTGACACCTTTGAGAGCCAGTTTGGTGCAGTGGTTAAGTGTGCAGACCAATGCTCCCTCTAAAGCTGTGGAGTCCTGTGAACAAAAATTCTACTTTGTGAGCTACTGTTGCGAGTGAGCGATTTGGCTGCTGCATCAATTAGTTTGCTCTGGAGCCCTCCTCCCTGAGCCGAGACAAAAATGTGAGCCAGAAGCTAAAAATCTGTGAGCTAGCTCACACTAACTCAGCTTAGAGGGAACACTGGTGCAGACTCTAATCTGGGAGAACTAGGTTTAATTCCCCACTCCTCCACATGCAGCTGCTGGAGTGACCTTGGGTTAGTCACAAGTTATTTCAGAGCTGTTCTCTCAAGAGCAGTTCTCGGAAGAGCTCTCTCAGCCCCACCTGCCTCACAGGGTGCCTGTTGTGGGGCAGGGAAGGGAAAGGAGATTGTAAGCTGCTCTGAGATTCCAAGTGATGGGCAGGGTATAAATCCAATCTCCTCTTCTTCCTCCTCCTCCACCTCCTCCCTCCTGCTCCTCCTCTTCCGTAATGATTTAGTAGAGTTTAAGAAATGCTGGGAGATCTTTATGGCATATTGTAGATTCTAGGTAAAATCACTCCCCAAATTCTCCCCATCAAAAGAACATCAGAAGAGCCCTACTGGATCAGACCAGTGGTCCATCCAATCCAGCCTCCTGTCTCACACAGTGGCCAATCAGTTCCTCTGGAGGGCCAAAAAACAGGGCAGAGAGGCCGAGGCCTTCATAAGAACATGAGAAGAGCCCTGCTGGATCAGGCCAGTGGTCCATCTAGTCCAGCATCCCGTCTCACACACAAAGGCCACCCAGTTCCTCTGGAGGGCCAACAACAGGGCAGAGAGGCCGAGGCCTTCATAAGAACATGAGAAGAGCCCTGTTGGATCAGGCCAGTGGTCCATCTAGTCCAGCATCCCGTCTCACACACAAAGGCCACCCAGTTCCTCTGGAGGGCCAACAACAGGGCAGAGAGGCCGAGGCCTTCATAAGAACATCAGAAGAGCCCTGTTGGATCAGGCCAGTGGTCCATCTAGTCCAGCATCCCATCTCACACAGTGGCCAACCAGTTCCTCTGGAGGGCCAACAACAGGGCAGAGAGGCTGAGGCCTTCATAAGAACATCAGAAGAGCCCTGCTGGATCAGACCAGTGGTCCATCAAGTAGAGCATCCTGTCCCACTTAGTGGCCAACCAGTTCCTCTGGAGGACCAAAAACAGGGCATAGAGGCCGAGGCCTTCCCCTGATGTTGCCTCCTCGCTCAGGGATTCAGAGGTTTAGTGCCTCTGCATGTGGAGGTTCCCCTCAGCCACTATGGCTAGTAGCCATAGATAAGACTTATCCTCCATGAATCTATCTAATCCCCTTTTAAAGCTGCTGATTCCAGTGGCCATCACTACATCCTCTGGCAGCAAATTCCACTTTTCAATCACCCCCTGTGTCAATAAGTATCTCGTTTTGTTCCTCCTGAGATTACAGCCCATCGACAGGGCACTATTCCCAAATCTCCAGGAATGTCTAAGGCTGGAGTCGGCCACCCTAGGACACGGAGCTATGCCGGAAACACAGGCTGTGGCAAAACGCAGAGTCAAGCTCTGAAACAATTCTCCGTACCAGCTTTTGGTGGTGGCGGTCGCCCTCTAGTGGCCAGGCTGCTGCTTCCAACGCTTCTCCGAACGGTGCCCTTGTTAGATGGCATCCTGAAGACATTGGGAAGAACAGCGAAGGATGAAGGGGGCAGCTTGCTTCTACTGTGACCAATGCTCCATCTAAGCTGTGGAGTGTCGTGAGCAAAAATTCTACTTTGTGAGATACTTGGCATTAAAGTTGTGAGCGAGCAATTCGGCGACTGCGTCAATTAGTTTGTTCTGCAGCCATCCCTTCCTGAGCTAAGACAAAAATGTGTGAGCCGGAGGCTAAAAAACTGTGAGCTGGCTCACACTAGCTCAGCTTAGTTTGGTGTCGTGGTGAAGTGCGCGGACTCTAATCTAGGAGAACCGGGTTTGATTCCCCACTCCTCCACTTGCAGCTGCTGGGTGACCTTGGGCAAGCCACAGTTCTGACAACAGCTGTCCTTGAAAGGGCAGTTCTTGAAAGAGCTCTCTCAACCTCACCTACCTCACCGGGTGTCTGTTGTGGGGAGGGGAAGGGAAAGGAGTTTGTGAGCCGCTCTGAGACTCCTTCGGGTAGTGAAGGGCGGGGTATAAATCTAGTCTCTTCATCTTCTTCTTCTACCTCACAGGGCTTCTGTTGTGGGGAGGGGACGGGAAAGGAGTTTGTCAGCCACTCTGAGACACCTTTGGGTAATGAAGGGCGGGGAATAAATCCAATCTCTTCTCTTCTTCTACCTCACAGGGTGTCTGTTGTGGGGAGGGGAAGGGAAAGAAGTTTGTAAGCCGCTCTGAGACTCCTTTGGGTAGTGAAGGGCGGGGTATAAATCCAATCTCTTCTCTTCTTCTACCTCGCAGGGTGTCTGTTGTGGGGAGGGGAAGGGAAAGGAGTTTGTCAGCCGCTCTGAGACACCTTTGGGTAATGAAGGGTGGGGTATAAATCCAATCTCTTCTCTTCTTCTACCTCCCAGGGTGTCTGTTGTGGGGAGGGGAAGGGAAAGAAGTTTGTAAGCCGCTCTGAGACTCCTTTGGGTAGTGAAGGGCGGGGTATAAATCCAATCTCTTCTCTTCTTCTACCTCGCAGGGTGTCTGTTGTGGGGAGGGGAAGGGAAAGGAGTTTGTCAGCCGCTCTGAGACACCTTTGGGTAATGAAGGGCGGGGTATAAATCCAATCTCTTCTCTTCTTCTACCTCGCAGGGTGTCTGTTGTGGGGAGGGGAAGGGAAAGGAGTTTGTAAGCCGCTCTGAGACTCCTTTGGGTAGTGAAGGGCCGGGTATAAATCCAATCTCTTCTTCTTCTTCTACCTCACAGGGTGTCTGTTGTGGGGAGGGGAAGGGAAAGGAGTTTGTAAGCCGCTCTGAGACTCCTTTGGGTAGTGAAGGGCGGGGTATAAATCCAATCTCTTCTCTTCTTCTACCTCGCAGGGTGTCTGTTGTGGGGAGGGGAAGGGAAAGGAGTTTGTCAGCCGCTCTGAGACACCTTTGGGTAATGAAGGGCGGGGTATAAATCCAATCTCTCCTTCTCCTCCTCCTCCTCCTTCTCCTTCTCCTTCTCCTCCTTCTTGTCCTCCTCCTTCTCACTGTCCTTCTTCTTCTCCTTCTCCTTCTCCTTCTTCGGAACACTGACTGTGACTGATTTCCAGGGCGGCAGCTGCTTCTGCATAAACATTCACGTGAAACTGGTGAGCACATTGTGACACTGACAATGGGGGAATCACAGCTGTGTTCATCTAATGAGGCTTTAACCCTCCGAGAGTTGGATTCAGTGCAGATCTCTGGACTGGGTGCAAATAAAATAATTTGTCACAGCACCTGGAGGTTGGTGACCCTGCAGCCAACCCCTGTTGCCTGAGTCCCAGCCAGACAGAGGAATTTCAGGGTGCCTCACCTGTCGTTGCCAACCTCCAGGTGAGGCCTAGAGATGTCCCGGAATTTCAACTTGGTATGTTTAGCCTGGAGAGGAGACGACTGAGAGGTCATATGATAACCATCTTCAAGCAGTGGCAGATTCACCATGGAGCAGACCGAGCACGTGCTTAGGGCACCAGGGCCAAAGAGGGCACCACAAAGTTGGGGAAAGGGTGAAAACAAGAGAAAAGAATGAAGTTTTGTAAAAAGATTTTTTTTGATAAAACTAGTGCAAATCGATCATGGCGCACCTTAGGGGTTATCGTCTATTTTTTGTTGGCGAGGTGCCAGTGTCATAGGTAAAGTAAAGGTTCCCTTGCTCGAAAGCCAGTCGAATCCGACTCTAGGGTTGCGGTGCTCATCTCCGTTTCAAAGCTGAAGAGCCAGCGCTGTCCGAAGACGTTTCCATGGTCATGTGGCCGGCATGACTAAACACCAAGGCGCACGGAACGCTGTTACCTTCCCACCAAAGTGGTACCTATTGATCTATTTGCAATTTCTTGCTTTCGAACTGCTAGGTTGGCAGGAGCTGGAACTAGAGACGGGAGCTCACCCCGTCATGCGGCACTCTCAGGTCTTGAACTGCTGAACTACTGACCTTCCACAGCCTGCAGTTCAGCATCTTAACCACTTGAGCCACCACAGCTCCATGTGTCATAGCCAGTGTCATAGGCTATGTTGAAAAGTCAAATGCATGTGTTCAAAAGTAAAATGATGGAGCCAAATTCAGTGGTCATGACAGCTGGGAGCCAAATTCAGTTGGGGGGCACCAAGATTGGTCAGTGCTTAGGGCACCATTGAGCCTTAATCTGCCCCTGTCTTCAAGTCCTTGAAGGGCTGTCATACAGAGGATGGGGCAGAGTTGTTTTCTGTTGCCCCAGAAGGTCGGACCAGAACCAACGTGTTGAAATTAAATCAGAAGAGTTTTTGGCTAAGGATTAGGAAGAACTTCCTGACGGTGAGAGCGATTCCTCAGGGGAACAGGCTTCCTCGGGAGGTGGTGGGCTCTCCTCCTTGGGAGGTTTTCAAACAGCCAGGTGGCCATCTGACAGCAATGCAGATTCTGTGAACTTAGCCAGATCATGAGAGGGAGGGCAGGAAGGGTTGCCTCAGTGCTTAGTTCTCGGGGCCCATTCTCATGTGCCCAGGGAAATGCCGATCGACACTTTGGGATCCGGGATCAAAGTAAAGAGGGGCTGTTGGCTCAGTGGCAGAGCCTCTGCTTGGCATGCAGAAGGTCCCAGGTTCAGTCCCTGGTATCTCCAGTTAAAAGGACCAGGCAGTAGGTGATGGGAAAGATCTCCACCTGAGACTCTCGAGAGCTGTAAAGAGGGGCCATGGCTCAGTGGCAGAGCCTCTGCTTGGCCTGTAGAAGGTTCCAGGTTCAATCCCCAGCATCTCCAGTTAAAAAGGACCAGGCAGTAGGTGATGGGAAAGACCTCAGCCTGAGACCCTGGAGAGCTGTAAAGAGGGGCCGTGGCTCAGTGGCAGAGCCTCTGCTTGGCACGCAGAACGTCCCAGGTTCAGCCCCCGGCATCTCCAATTAAAAAGAACCAGGCAGTAGGTGATGGGAAAGACCTCCACCTCAGACTCTCGAGAGCTGTAAAGAGGGGCCATGGCTCAGTGGCAGAGCCTCTGCTTGGCATGCAGAAGGTCCCAGGTTCAGTCCCCGGTATCTCCAGTTAAAGTATCAGAAGGAGACTGCAACTGGGGAGGGCCACCATGAAGGACCTGGCAAAGGTCCTTAAGTGTACCATAAGGCTGTGTCGCTGGAGACCAAGGTCAAGTTAATTCAGTGTTTTTCAACCACTGTGCCGTGGCACACTAGTGTGCCGTGAGATATTATCTGGTGTGCCGTGGGAAAAATTCCAATTTCATCCGTAACATATGAACAATTATAAAATAAAGTATTATTATTTCATAATAAAGTAATTATAAAATAATTTCATTGTGTTTATTTGATTCCTGTTCAAGAGAATTACTTTATATATAGTCAATATAGGCACAGAGTTAATTTTTTTTAACATTTTCTAATGGTGGTGTGCCTCGTGATTTTTTTCATGAAAAAAGTGTGCCTTTGCACAAAAAGGTTGAAAAACACTGAGTTAATTCATGCGATTGTATTCCCTGTTACTATGGATGAGTGTGAAAGTTGGACAGTGGAGAGAGGTGACTGGAATGAGGCTGATTTGCTTGAAATGTGGGTTGTAGGAGAACTTTACAGGTACCGTGGACCCCCCAAAAAAGACAAATAAATGGATTTTAGATCACAGAATAACACAGGGTTGGAAAGGGCCCTAGAGGCCATCTAGTCCAACCCCCTGCTCAACGCAGGACCAGCCTAGAGCAGGGGGTGGCCCAACTCATTTGTAATGAGGGACGGATCTGAGATACAAGTCGCTTTGTCAGGCTAGGCGGCATGTGTGCCATAAAACATCATGCCAGGTACCAGAGATAGCAACTGTATAAAGGACAGCAGTTGGTAAGCTCCGAGTGGGTCTATCCTCACTGCAGCGCCCCCTGGGCCGGGAGGAGGGTGCAGAGGAAAACCCACCTAGGCGGACTAGAGAGTCAGCCGTGCAGTGCCGGGCAGATGGTCCTACAATGCTTGACTGCTGCAGACGAGGTTCTACTCTGTTGAAGCCACAACGGAGCGGCTCCGCCCACTCCCCCCCCAGCACCAGTTGCTCCCAGGCCACATAAATCATTGGTGCGACCTCATTTGGAATACTGTGTACAGTTCTGGTCACCACATCTCAAAAAGGATATTCTAGCATTGGAAAAAGGACAGAGAAGGGCAACCAGAATGATAAAAGGGTTGGAACACCTTCCCTATGAAGAAAGGTTAAAGCGCTTGGGGCTCTTCAGCTTGGAGAAACGACGGCTGAGCGGTGACATGATTGAGGTTTATAAGATTATGCATGGGATCGAGCAGGTTGAAAAAGAAGTACTTTTCTCCCTTTCTCACAATACAAGAACTCGTGGGCACTCCATGAAATTGCTGAGCAGTCGGGTTAGAACAGATAAAAGGAAATACTTCTTCACCCAAAGAGTGATTAACATATGGAATTCACTGCCACAGGAGGTGGTGGCAGCTACAAGCATGGAGAGTTTCAAGAGGGAATTGGATAAACATCTGGAGCAGAAGTCCATCAGTGGCTATTAGCCACAGGGTATAGATGGGAATTCTCAGTCTGGGGCAGGTGATGCCCTCTATTCTTGGTGCTGGAGGGGGCAGCAGTGGGAGTGCTTCTGGTGCCCTGGCCCCACTGCTGGACCTCCTGATGGCACCTGGTATATTTTGGCCGCTGTGTGACAGAGTGTTGGACTGGATGGGCCATTGGCCTGATTCAACATTGGCTTCTTTTATGTTCTCTTATGTTCACCTCCCAAGGCAGCTCTGTCAAAAGAGTTTTCTCTCATTTCTAGCCATTCCCTTCCTGCCCTCAATTTCAACCCATTCTTGTGAGTCCGCATATGATATGTAGTGCTTCAGTTTAGAATACACAGTACTTTCTTTGCAAGTCTTGTTGACTGTTTGAATTGCGGGTCAGACTCTCACGACTGTTGGCTTTATACTTGTTTGCTGAGAGAGCTCTAACAGAAACCGCTCTTTTTCGAGAACGGCTGTGCCAGAACGATGGCTTGCCCAAGGTCATCCAGCAGCTGCAAGTGGAGGAGTGGGGGAATCAAACCCGGGTCTCCCAGATTAGAGTCCGCGCACTTCACCACGACACCAAACGGGCTCTCTCAGAAGTGGCTCGATATCAGTTAACACACACATGCAGGAGGTGAGGTGAAAGACCTCTGCCCGAGATCCTGGAAAGCTGTTACCAGTCTGAGTAGACAAGGCTGACCTTGACAGACCGTTCAGTATAAGCGGGGTTCTTTTTGTAGAAAAAGCCCAGCAGGAACTTATTAGCATAATAGGCCACGGCCAACAGCAGAAATCCATTAGCATATTAGGCCACACCCCCATGTTACCAGAAGTGTGGTCATCCAGCCACACCCACCGTTTGCTTCTTGTTCTGTTTACCTTGTTTGTTGTTGTCCAAACCCAGGGCTTTTTTTGTAGCAGGAACTCCTTTGCATGTTAGGCCACACACCCCCTGATGGAGCCAATCCTAATGCGTTTCTGCTGTTGGGCGTGGCCTATTATGCTATTGAGTTCCTGCTGGGCGTGGCCAACTCGGGAGCCTGCCGGAACTCCGTTCCTGTGCGTTCTGGCCCCAAAATAGCCCTGAGTATAAGGCAGCTTCGTGGGTTCATGTGATCTCCGTCATCTCCTGCAGAGGAAAGGCAGATCACAACAGGCTTCTTAGGGGGCACATGATCTATCCCCCTGATAGCTGTTACTGCCTTGGCTAAAACGAAAGGCACGTGGAGAGTCTACCGGCATACAAGGGGAAAGAGATGTGGTTCCGTTTTAAAATGAGGAGCACGAGAGGCAGGCGGTCGTCCGCTTGGAGAGCCAGCTCTTTGATAGAATTGGCTCCGCTCCTTCATTCCTAATATCCAGCCAATACCTTTCTGCATGTGACTTAAACCTGTCGCTTCGGGTCCTCTCCTCTGCTGCCAACGGGAACGGCTCCTTGCCCCCCTCCAAACGACAGCTTTTCAAACATTTAAAGAGAGAAGAAGAAGAGGAAGAAGAAGAAGAAGAAGAAGAAGAAGAAGAAGAAGAAGAAGAAGAAGAAGAAGAAGAAGAAGAAGAAGAAGAAGAAGAAGAAGAAGAAGAAGAAGAGGGGAGGGGGAGGGGGAGGAGGAGATGATTGGATTTATATTCTGCCCTTCACTTGAAGTCTCAGAGCAGTTTACGAACTCCTTCCCTTCCCCTCCCCACAACAGACACCCTGCAAGGTAGGTAGGGCTGAGAGAGTTCTGACAGAAACTGCTCTTTCAGGAACAGCTGTGCCAGAGCGCGTGACTGACCCAAGGTCACACCAGCAGGTGCAAGTGGAGAAGTGGGGAATCAAACCCGGTTCTCCCAGATTAGAGTCTGCACACTTCACCACTACACCAAACTGTCCCTCCTCAATCTCCTTGTCTCCAAACTAAACATTCCCAGGGCCCTCAGCCTTTCCTCGTAGGGCTCCATATCCAGGCCCCCGATCCTCCTCGTCGCTCTCTTCTGCGCCCCTCTCGGTTTTGCCCACATCCTTTTTGAAGTGAGGCCTTCAGAACTGCACATGGGACTCCAGGTGCGGCCTGACCAGGGCAGTGAACAGAGCGCCTACGACTGCCTGTGATTTCAATGCTGTGGCCCTTTTAATACAACCCAAGGCTGAATCTGCAGGAATTTCCCAACCCAGAGTTGGCAACCTTGCTCCGATTCCCTGCTGGATATTATGGCATGGCTAACTTTTGGGGAGAGTGTTTCTAAAGCTGGGAGGAAGGGTGCAAGGCAATGCATTCCTTTGCTAATGCACGAGCATCATGTGTTTCTCATAGGGTGTCCCAGTATGCCCAGGGCCCATGGGATGCCTTGGCCATGGCCCAAGGGCACACGACGGGAAGAGAGAGATAGAGGGAGGGCGGGAGTGTCTGGGCGGGGTGTGTGTGTGATAAAGGAGGCCTCTCAGTCGCCTCCTTCGCCAGCCTGCGATACCAGCCTGCGCTATGCCCCGCGGAAACAGATCTCTCTTTACATAGAAAGAAAGGCGTTTTGCTGAAGGCAGGGACGGACGGCTGGGGTGATCACAAACACCTGCCTAGATTTTCCGCCTCCCTTCCTCATTTGTGATCCAGGATGCAGGCAGCGGAGAATTTCACGTAAGAGCCTCTGGCATATTGCTCTGTGTGTGTTTCTTTCTGCACCACTTCCTGCCCTGGTCCTTTTAACTGGAGATGCCAGGGACTGAAGCTGGGACTTTCCCCACTCGTCCACACTGCAGCTGCTGGTGTGACCTCGGGCCAGTCACAAGTTCTTTCAGAGCTGCTCTCTCACGAGGAGTTCTCAGAAGAGCTCTCTGAGCCCCACCTACCTCACAGGGATGTCTGTTGTGGGGTGGGGAAGGGAAAGGAGATCCTAAACCGCTCTGAGACTCCAAGTGAAGGGCGGGCTATAAATCCAATCTTTCTTGTAGTGGTGAAGTGCGCGGACTCTAATCTGGGAGAACCGGGTGTGATTCCCCACTCCTCCACTTGCACCTGGCTGGTGTGACCTTGGGAGCTGAAGAAAGAGAGCCAGTTTGGTGTAGTGGTGAAGTGCACGGACTCTAATCTGGGAGAACTGGGTTTGATTCCCCCACTCCTCCACTTGCACTTGCTGGGTAACCTTTTTCTGTCAGAGCGGTTCTTGAAAAAGAGCCATTTCTGTCAAGAGCTCTCTCAGCCCCACGTACCTCCCGGGGTGTCTGTTGTGGGGACGGGAAGCGAAAGGAGTTTGTCAGCCGCTCTGAGATTCCTTTGGGGAGTGAAGGGCGAGGTCTATCCAATCTCTTCCTCTTCTTCTTCTACCTCCCAGGGTGTCTGTTGTGGGGAGGAGAAGAGGAAGGAGTTTGTAAGCCGCTCTGAGACTCCTTTGGGTAGTGAAGGGCAGGGTATAAATCCAATCTCTTCCTCTTCTTCTTCTACCTCACAGGGTGTCTGTTGTGGGGAGGGGAAGGGAAAGGAGTTTGTAAGCCGCTCTGAGACTCCTTTGGGTAGTGAAGGGCAGGGTATAAATCCAATCTCTTCCTCTTCTTCTTCTACCTCACAGGGTGTCTGTTGTGGGGAGGGGAAGGGAAAGGAGTTTGTAAGCCGCTCTGAGACTCCTTTGGGTAGTGAAGGGCAGGGTATAAATCCAATCTCTTCCTCTTCTTCTTCTACCTCACAGTGTGTCTGTTGTGGGGAGGGGAAGAGGAAGGAGTTTGCAAGCCACTCTGAGACTCCTTTGGGTAGTGAAGGGCGGGGTATAAATCCAATCTCCTCCTCCTCTTCTTCGTCTTTCTTCCTTCTCCTCCTTCTCCTCCCCCCAAGCAGATTATCTACCAGTGAGTCACTGAAAGGACCCCTTCCCCACACGTCTTTGTAACTTTCCTTTTTAAATTATTGTCCATCCCCAAATCTCCACGAATTTTTCGGGCCAGAGCTGGAAGCCCTATCGGAACGGCTTCCCTTCAGTCAACTGGTAGTGGAAATTGCTGTCAAGTCACAGCCCACTTATGATGGGTTTCCAAGGCAAAGAGGCATTCAGAGGTGGTCGGCCCTTGCCTGCCTCTGTATAGCAACCCTGGACTTCTTTGGTGGTCTCCCATCCAGGGACTCACCGGGGCGAACCTGGCTTAGCTTCTGAGATTTGACGAGATTGGATTAGCCTGGGCCATGCAGCTCAGGGCAGAGACAAACGGGCGTGGTTTGCCGTTGCCTGCCTCTGCATACCAACCCTAGACTTCCTTTGAGGGGATCTCCCATCTGAGCACCAGCCAGGGCCAACCCTACTTGGCTTCCAAGATCTGACAGTATCAGGCTAGCCCAGGCCATTCCAGGTCAGGGCGTTCAGTCCGCGACACCGACTCTTGGTAGCTGCGTGGAATCTTGGCTGAAATTCTGTTAATGTTTAGCCATCCTGTCGAGTGGAAACACGGAAGGGAATCATTAACCAAAAGGATCTGACCAGGTATTTTCCAACTCGATTTTGAAAACCTTCCCCTCCTTGCGATAAGTTTCAAAATCCCTTGGTGACTGTGTGCTCCACCTTCCCCACACATCCCAAATATTTTTAAAAGGGACCAAGAGCGTGATGCATTCCGCCGGACATGATGCGCAGGTGGAAGGTAATGCTCAGACAGTCTTGTCGGAGGTTTGGAACGTACTTTCCTTGACTGTGTGCAGAAGAAGAGGAAGAGATTGGATTTATACCCCGCCATTCACTACCCAAAGGAGTCTCAGAGCGGCTGACAAACTCCTTTCCCTTCCCCTCCCCACAACAGGGACCCTGTGAGGTAGAAGAAGAAGAAGAAGAAGAGATTGGATTTATACCCCACCCTTCACTACCCAAAGGAGTCCCAGAGTGGCTGACAAACTCCTTTCCCTTCCCCTCCCCACAACAGACACCCTGTGAGGTAGAAGAAGAAGAAGAAGAGATTGGATTTATACCCCGCCCTTCACTACCCAAAGGAGTCTCAGAGCGGCTCACAAACTCCTTTCCCTTCCTCTCCCCACAACAGACACCCTGTGAGGTAGAAGAAGAAGAAGAAGAGATTGGATTTATACCCCACCCTTCACTACCCAAAGGAGTCCCAGAGCGGCTCACAAACTCCTTTCCCTTCCCCTCCCCACAACAGAGACCCTGTGAGGTAGAAGAAGAAGAAGAAGAGATTGGATTTATACCCCGCCCTTCACTACCCAAAGGAGTCTCAGAGCGGCTCACAAACTCCTTTCCCTTCCCCTCCCCACAACAGACACCCTATGAGGTAGAAGAAGAAGAGGAAGAGATTGGATTTATACCCCGCCATTCACTACCCAAAGGAGTCTCAGAGCGGCTGACAAACTCCTTTCCCTTCCCCTCCCCACAACAGACACCCTGTTATACAGGGATATTATGATACTGGCTGACTTGTTTTCAGTTCCCTTCCTAATAACCCCCAGCATAGCGTTGGCCTTCTTTATTGCAACTACACACTGTCTAGACATTTTCATTGAGTTATCCACTACGACTCCAAGATCTCTCTCTTGGTCCGTCTCTGCCAAGTTCAGACCCCATCAACGTGTATTTATATTTAGGATTTTTGGCTCCAATGTGCATCACTTTGCCCTTGGCCACATTGAACCCCATTTGCCACGATGACGCCCACTCGCCCATCCTTGACAGATCCCTTTGGAGTCCCTCACAATCCTCCCTGGTTGTCACCACCCTGAACAACTTCGTGTCTTCTGCAACTTTGGTGGTCTTAAAGGTGCCACTGGACCAGGGCTGGCCAAACTCGCTTAACGTAAGAGCCACAAAGAATAAACATCAGATATTCGAGAGCCACGGGACATGAACCAATATTACACGTTTTTAACTGGGAAATATGCAAATTTGCTTTTTATTAACATTAAATGAGACTGCCAGAAAGAATAACAAAAGCAGTAGAAGCAGGTATTGATGATGACATTTATTTGTCCAATGATATTTGTTTGCTAATGATATTGAGCTTCCCCAGCCGCCCTGCTGGGAGCCGCACAATATGTGCGAAAGAACCGCATGCGGCTCCCGAGCCACAGTTTGGCCACGCCCAGTGTTCCCTCTAAGCTGAATGAGTGTGAGCTAGCTCACAGTTTTTTAGCCTCTAGCTCACACGTTTTTGACTTAGCTCAGGAAGGAGGGCTCCAGAGCAAACTGATTTATCCAGTAGCCAAATTGCTTGCTCACAGCTTTAATGCCAGTAGCTCACGAAGCAGAATTTTTGCTCACAAGACGCCACAGCTTAGAGGGAACACTGGCCACGCCTGCACAGCACTCAAACTTTGGGAGGTGTGTGTGTGTTTAGAGGCTAGCCTTGTTGGTCTGCAGTAGAGGATCTGGGTTCAAGGCCAGGAGCAGCATAAAGACCAACAAGATTTTCGGGGCACGAGCTTTCAAGTGTCAAAGCTCTCTTCGTCCGATAAACAGGTGGCAATTTTGATCTGACTTATTCCCACGTGCAGACCCTCACTTGATGCTGCAGTCGGGAAGTACTGTTCTTTGCACACGCGAACCGATCCCCGAGAGAACGAGGAATGGAATATGGGTCTTTGTCGTTCCGGCAAAGTGTGAAATGAACCCTGGCGTCAGAATGGTCTCCTTGCTTCTGCGCGCTTCTAGACGTGAGTTGCAGCATCTCCTTAACCCAGACTCAACATTCATTCTTAACACTGGATTCTCTCCTCGCAGTTACGACCGCTGCAGAGAGACGGCGGATTGGCTACTGGGCCGCACAAAGCAGCGGCCCCGGATCGCCATCGTCTGTGGCTCCGGCCTGGGCCTGCTTGCTGACAGCTTGAAGAACCAGGAGTCTTTCCAATACACGGAGATCCCCAACTTTCCACACAGCACAGGTATGGCTCCATCCTTCCCACAGTCCCAATTCCTTCCATTTTTTTTTTGTAAAACTCTCTTAAAAAAGAGAGAATTTTATTCTTTTTATAAGAAAAGGGAAGGGTAGACAGGTGGAGAAAGAGAAAGATGGAGTGAAAATTTTTTCTGTTAGTGAGGGTTAGTTTAGGTTAATAACCAATACCAATTTTGGCATCCATCATGGTTAGAAGATCTTCTTTTTAACTATTGCAAAGTCCAAAGTCACTCTGTTAATGCAGTTAGTAAAGTCCATTGGGGTTAGTAATTAAACAGCTCCTTCCAGATGCTACATGAACAGTCCTCAAAGTATCTTCTTTTAATTTTCTTCCAGTTATGGATTGAGTCCATTTTAACTTTGAAGTCTTCCATTCCATCACCACTTTCCCCTGGGCTGCTGTCTTCTTCACTTATCCCAGTTTTGAATGCTGCATCCTCCCTGCTGGCGTGTCTCTTCAGAAGTTTCCGTATTTTGAAGATGAAATCCGTCTTCTTTCTTTTCTCTTTTTCCTTAAACTTCTGACCTTCAAGCTTCCAGGGCTCCATAAACTCTTCAGATGAAATTAGATCTCCAGTTTGTCGCCTGCTATGCTCGACATCCCCTTCTACTGGCAGAGTATTTTCTTTTATAAAAGCAGAATAGGCTTTGGGAGCCTTATCCACCTCTTCTTTTAACTTTATCGCTTCACTGCCAGTTAGGGGTGCCAAGACATTTGTCAAGGTAAATCCGAGATCTTCTTTCTCTTCTTCTTTAACGCCCTGGAAACCTAGAATCAAATTCGATTTCTGTTCGATCTCCGTCATCTTTCTAGTTGTTTCCGATATCTGTTTCTGTCGACTGATGAGAACACTTTCCATTTTGAACAAAGTTTCGTTGATTTTCTGCAATTGTTCCAGCAGGGGGCACAGCGTCTCCTTTTCCTGTTGATTGACAGCAAGCTCTTGGGGGGGCTGTCTGGACCGGAAGTCCCTCCTCTCTTCTCTTCCGGTGTCTGCAGGACTTTTTCCATTATCGACATTTTTTGTTTGTTTGTTTACTTTTAAAAAGTTCGTGCCGCATCCCCCAGGAAGCTAAGATGATCGCAGTCTTCCATGCAACCCCAACGGTACTTTCACCAACACTTTGTTTTCTCTCTGCCCCCCTTCGCGCTCCCTTTGTAGATCTTGCTTCTCAAAGGGGGTGGGAACTCCTCCCTCCTCCCAATGCTTATACGCATGCAGGGGGTCTCCGATTTACGCTTCAAAATAGATCTTCAACTCATGATTCGATGCTACTTCTTCTTTTTATGTTAAACCATAGCGCTGTCTTCACTCCTGGAAATCGGTGGCGCCGCTAAGTCCCATTACGGGCACGCCGCAGCGGGGCCGATTGGGGCGGGGAGAAAGCCTCAATTTCCCGGCTGTCTGCCGGCAAAGAGGCTACTCCCCAAGCGCCCCCGGTTCGGAGCCTTTACCTAAGGCTCACTAGGGTCTTTCGCACATGCGAAGACCCCCCTAACTGCGCGTGGGCTAACCGCCTCCGGGAACGTCCTGAGAAGCGGCCGCCATTCGCGACGCCGAAACCGAAACCCCCCTTCCATTTATTTTTTATTGTATTTTATGACATTTGTATCCTGCCCTCCCTGCATAGCAGGATCAGGGAAGGTCCCATCAAATATAATGTACAGACCATTAAAAACAATTAAAAGAAATCAGATAAAATACAATATTCCTATGTCTCTTGTCAGGGCTTCAGTGGATGAGGTCTATTTCAGATTGGGATTCCCAGATGTGAATACAGATTTGACCCGCTGAGGGGGAGGCCCAATAGAGAGGGGTGAGCACCTGCTGCCTCTACTACTGGTGGAAGAGCTCCGTCTTGCAGGCCCTGCAGAACTGTAAAAGGTCCCTCAGAGACCTTTCCAGGGTTTTCTCGGTGGCAGCTCCATTCTGGTGGAATGAGCTCCCGGAGGAGATCAGGGCCCTCCGGGATCTGTTACAGTTCCGCAGGGCCTGTAAGACGGAGCTCTTCCACCAGGCCTTTGGAGCTGCCACCACCACCACTGGAGAGCAAGCCCAGCCCCCTGGGTCCCGCAAGTACACCTGACCCAACGGCCTGGGACATCTGAAGGAGACTTAGAGGCATCTCCTCCTTCTCTGTAGGACACCTGAAGGAGATATAGAGACTGACTGTCACACCGAGGAATCAAATGCTAGCACTTTAATAGTTGTATATGGTTGTATACATTTTAACATGTTTTGATAGGTTTTTGTTTATATTGTATTTTTATATTGTTGTAAGCTGCCCTGAGCCGGCCTTGCTGGGAGGGTGGGGTAGAGATCAAATTTATTATTATTATTATTATTATCATCATCATCATCATCATCATCATCATCATCATCATCAATAATGATAATGATAATGATATCATCATCATCATCATCATATGGGAGCTCATTCCACCACGTAGGGGCCAGGGCTTTTTCGGCCCTAGTCAAGGTGAGACGGACGCCCCTTGGGCTCGGGACCACCACTAGATGTTGGTTAGCAGATTGTAAAGCCCTTCGGGGCTCATAGGGGGAAAGGTGGTCTTGCAGATATGCAGGTAAGCACCAACATCCTGAAACAGATCCGGTACTCCATAAGCAGCTGGTGCAGTTCCACCTGGCCGTCATCTGTTTGCTCCCAGGTAGGGTTCCCAACCTCCAGGCGGGGCCTGGACCATCCCCAAATGAACCAGGAGTTTCCCAACGCAGGGCTGGCCCACCCTAGCAAGGACTGAGCGGGGAAAGCCCCACTGCCCGTGTGGATGACCACCCTGTCCGCTCTCTCCTCAGTGCCGGGCCACGAAGGGCGTCTCGTCTTCGGGGAGCTGCAAGGCAAGCCGTGCGTTTGCATGAAGGGGCGCTTCCACCTGTATGAGGGATACCCCCTTTGGAAGGTAGGCTGCCGGCCGTGCCGTGAGTGACCCTGAACCAAGGCCTGACAGAGGCAAAGCAAAACCGGAAGGTGCCCTAGTTTGGAAGCGACGGGAGAGTCAGGGCTGGTTCCGGGTGCTGGGAGGCCCTGGGCGGACAGTGACCAGGGTCCCCTGTTCTGTCCACCACCAGACACTCTGCATGGCCCCCCTTTCCACCCATCTACCTGTGTGTATGTTGGAGTGAGTGACTCAGGATGCCTGGGCATGGGGGGGGGCGCTAGATCACTCTAAGGATGTATAGGTGTTATTTCCTTGAATGGGAGGCCTCTCTTTGTCCTAACCGGGGAGCTGCCCTTTGTCCTCTCCCTTGCTACACATGGCCTTCCATGGAGACATAGGTTTCTGCAGATGGGGGCGCTAGATCACTCTAAGGATGTATAGGTGTTATTTCCTTGAATGGGAGGCCTCTCTTTGTCTTAACTGGGGAGCTGCCCTCTGACCCCCTCCTCTCTCTCCCTTTGTCCTCTCCCTCGCTGCACATGGCCTTCCATGGAGACACACGTCTCTGCAGGGCCCTCCTGTAGAGACAATGCCCTCGTACTCCCACACACGTGATGCCGGTTAAGCTGGCCATTTGTGATAGGGGAAGTACCCTTTGGATTAGGGTTCTTTCTCTTCCTTTGACTGTATCCTGAATGTGAACTGGATCTACTTCAATAAATGTAAGCAGGGCTCTTTTTGTAGCAGGAACTCCTTTGCATATTAGGCGACACGCCCCTAATGTAGCCAGTCCTCCAAGAGTTTGCAGTAGCCCCTGTGAGAAGAGCTCTGTAAGCTCTGGGAGGATTGGCTACCTTAGGGATGTGTCGTCTAACATGCAAAGGAGTTCCTGCTGCAAAAAGAGCCGTGAATGTAAGTTTACATTTTTTGCCATCTACTTCTCGGTGCCATACCCAGGGGCCATCAGGAGGTCCACCTAGCGGGGCCAGAACTCCAGAAGCCCTCCCACTGTGGCCTCCCCAAACGCCAAGAAGACAGCGCATCACTTGCCCCAGACAGAGTGCTCCATCCAGTTCACACAGTAAAATCCAGTTGAAAACTGCATTGAAAGAGGGTTGAAAGTGGATTATTCAGTGTGTTGTGATCACAACCAAAATCACGCTTCTGTGACTGGGAACCACATTTTAGGAAGGATGCTGACAAGCTCGAGCATGTCCAGAAGAGGGCAACCAGGATGGGGAGAGGGTTGGAATCCAAGTCTCACGAGGAAAGGCTGAAAGAGTCAGGTATGTTTAGCCTGGGAAAGAGAAGGCTTAGAGGGGACATGATGGCAGTCTTCAAATATCTGAAGGGCTGTCATGTAGAAGATGGAGCAGATCTATTCTCTCTTGCTCCAGATTGCAAGACTAGATCTAATGGGTGGAAATTACAAGGGAGTTGTTACCGGTTAGATATCAGGAGAAACTTCCTGACTGTAAGAGTGGTTGAGCAGTGGAATGGACTGCCTCGGGAGGTGGTGGATGCTCCTTCGCTGGACGTTTTCAAGCGGAGGCTGGACGACCATCTTTTGGGTAAGTTGTAGGCATGTAGGGCTCTCTTTCAGCTACACTCCTGCAGAGTGCAGTGGGTTGGACTAGATGACCTGGAAGGTCCCTTCCAATTCTAACATTCTATGATTCTTCTATATTAACTGAATATCCCAATAGTGTGTTCCCTCCTGAATGTGAATCCTTCCCCTTCTCACAAGCCTTCTCACCACCTAGAACATAAGAGAAAGAACCCAGTGTTGGATCAGGCCAGTGGCCCATCCAGGCCAACGGTCTGTGTCACACAGTGGCCAAAGCGAACCAAGGGGGCCAAGCTAATATAATATAAACATACAAATTTATTAAGGTGTACACCTGTTAAAATAACTTCTGATTAAAATTTTTCCAGTGTCAGACGTATAAAAACATACAAATGCTCATACAAAAGATGGGTCAACACTAAACAACTGAAGACCAAACACGTTTCGGCCCCAAAGGGCCTTCCTCAGTGGTCACTAATACAGATATATCATTGACACACATTCATAGACATATATACATATATATACTCCATCAAAGCACACATTCATAACTACAAAATTCTGATTACCAGAAGTACTGGTGAGACTGCAACAGATATACCTATGGCCCAGTACTAATTTCAGTAATAGCTGTATAATCATATAAGGCTACAACACCTGGGTTGGTATATGTATATATGTCTATGAATGTGTGTCAATGATATATCTGTATTAGTGACCAATGAGGAAGGCCCTTTAGGGCCGAAACGCGTTTGGTCTTCTTGGTGCTTGGGGGCAAGAATGGGAAGGCTTAGTGTTGACCATCTTTTGTATGAGCATTTGTATGTTTTTATACGTCTGACACTGGAAAAATTTTAATCAGAAGTTATTTTAACAAGTGTACACCTTAATAAATTTGTATGTTTATATTATATTAGTCAGCTTGGCCCCCTTGGTTCGCAGTGTTATTTTGGGCTGAGTTTCCCCTTCCCTTTCCCCCCCTTTTTCAGTTTTACACAGTGGCCAAAGCCCAGGGGCGATCGGGAGGTCCACCAGCGGGGCCAGAACTCCAGAAGCCTTCCCACTGTTGCCCCCAAGCACCAAGAATACAGAGCATCCCTTGCCCCAGACAAGTGTCTTCCATCTATACCTTGCGGCTAACAGCCCCTGATGCACCTCTGCTCCATATAAGAACATAAGAGAAGCCATGTGGAATCAGACCGGTGGCCCCTCCAGTCCAACACTCTGTGTCACACAGTGGCCAAAATCAATGCTCCCTCTAAGCTGTGGAGTCTTCTGAGCGAAAAATTCTACTTTGTGAACTACTGGCATTAAAGTTGTGAGCGAGAGATTTGGCTTCTGCATAAACTAGTTTGCTCTGGAGCCATCCTTCCTACGAGCTGGAGGCTAAAAAACTGTGAGGATCTTGCACTGACTCAGATTAGAAGGGACACTGGCCAAAACCCAGGTGTCATCAGGAGGTCCACCAGCGGTGCCAGAACTCCAGAAGTCTGCCCACTGTTGCCCCTCAGGCATCACTGCCTCAGACAGAATGTCCTATCTAGACCTTGTGGCTAAGAGCCACTGATGGACCTCTGCTCCAGATGTTTCTCCAATCCGCTCTCGATGGAGCAGAAGTCCATCAGTGGCTATGAGCCACAGGGTATAGATGGGAACTCTCAGTCTGGGGCAGGTGATGCACTCTGTTCTTGGTGCTGGAGGGGGCAGCAGTGGGAGGGCTTCTAGTGTCCTGGCCCCACTGCTGGACCTCCTGAGGGCACCTGGCATATTTTGGCCGCTGTGTGACAGAGTGTTGGACTGGATGGGCCATTGGCCTGATTCAACATTTGCTTCTCTTATGTTCTTATGTTCTTATGAAGCTGTCTCTGCTTGTAGCTGCCACCACTTCCTGCGGCAGTGAATTCCACGTGTCAGTGGGTCTTTGAGTGAAGAAGGACTTCCTTTGGTCTGAGCGCCCAGAAGTTCTTGTATTGTGAGAGAGGGAGAAAAGTCCTTCTTTCTCCACCTTCTCTATTTCTGGTCTCTCCTGCAGGTCACCTTCCCGATCCGCGTGTTTAAGCTCCTGGGCGTAGAGATTCTGCTGGTGACCAATGCGGCCGGAGCCTTGGCGGATTCATACCGCGTCGGAGATTTCATGGTTATCCGGGACCACATCAACTTGCCGGGCTTGGTCGGGCAAAGCCCACTGCTGGGGCCCAATGAAGAGAGGTACATGCCGTGTGGCGGAGGCCTGGCCAGAACTTCGCGCCCCCGTCTGCGCTGTAGAATCTCAGCGTTCCCTTCTTGCCTGCCATATTTCTGCGAGCTCATAAGAACATAAGAGAACTTAAGAGAAGCCAAGGTTGGATCAGGCCAATGGCCCATCCAGGTCAACACTCTGTGTCACACAGTGGCCAAAAAGACCAGGTGCCATCAGGAGGTCCAGCAGTGGGGCCAGGACACCAGAAGCCCTCCCGTTGTTGACCCTCCCCAAGTACCAAGAATACAGAGCATCCCTTGCCCCAGACCGAGAGTTCCTACATAAGAGCAGCCAATGTTGGATCAGGCCAATGGCCCATCCAGTCCAACACTCTGTGTCACACAGTGGCCAAAAAGACCAGGTGCCATCAGGAGGTCCAGCAGTGGGGCCAGGACACCAGAAGCCCTCCCGTTGTTGACCCTCCCCAAGTACCAAGAATACAGAGCATCCCTTGCCCCTGATTCCCTATCTATACCTATCTCTACCTTGTGGCTAATAGCTTGTTCCAGGGGTCCCCATTGACTTGGCCAGAGTGGCCGTGAGGGTGCCAGCTCTGGCTGGAGAAATTCCTGGAGATCTGCAGGTGGTGCCTGGAGAGAGTGAGGGAACTCAGCAGGGATGTGAAGCTGCAGAGCCTGCCCGCCAAAGCTGCCTTTTCCTCCAGGGGAACTGTTCTCTGCAGTCTGGAGATCAGCTGTAAATCCGGGGCATCTCCAGACCCCACCTGGAGGTTTGGCAGCCTTACTTACTAGGAAAATCCCCGAGGCCTGCTGACTGGCGTGGTGCAGCTGATGGGGTAGGAGCAGACCAAATAAGGTTGCCAACCTCCAGAGGGTAGCTGGAGATCGCCTGCCATTACAGCTGAGTTCTGGGCAACAGAGATCAGTTCCCCGGGAGAAAATGGCTGCTTTGAAAGGTGAGCTCTTTGGCATTATTTCCCATTGAAGCCCCTCCCCTCCTCAAACCCCCACCCTGCTCAGGCTCCACCCCCTAAATCTCCAGATATCTCTCAGCCAGGAGCTAGCAACCCTACAGCCAAACCGAGCCCCAGCATCAGGGAGGGGCCGTGGCTCAGTGGCAGAGCCTCTGCTTGGCATGCGGAAGGTCCCAGGTTCAATCCCCGGCATCTCTAGTTAGAAAGGACCAGGCAGGAGGGGATGGGAAAGACCTCAGCCTGAGACCCTGGAGAGCTGTAAAGAGGGGCTGTGGCTCAGTGGCAGAGCCTCTGCTTGGCATGCAGAAGGTCCCAGGTTCAATCCCCGGCATCTCCAGTTGAAAGGACCAGGCAGTAGGTGATGTGACAAACCTCTGCCTGAGACCCTGGAGAGCTGTAAAGAGGGGCCATGGCTCAGTGGCAGAGCCTCTGCTTGGCATGCGGAAGGTCCCAGGTTCAATCCTGGCATCTCCAGTTGAACAGACCAGGCAGTAGGTGATGGGAAAGACCTCAGCCTGAGACCCTGGAGAGCTGTAAAGAGGGGCCTGTGCTTGGCTTGCAGAAGGTCCTCGGTTCAATCCCCGGCATCTCCAGTTAAAAGGGACCAAGCAGGAGGTGATGGGAAAGACCTCAGCCTGAGACCCTGGAGAGCTGTAAAGAGGGGCCGTGGCTCAGTGGCAGAGCCTCTGCTTGGCATGCAGAAGGTCCTCGGTTCAATCCCCGGCATCTCCAATTAAAAGGGACCAGGCAGTAGGTGATGGGAAAGACCTCAGCCTGAGACCCTGGAGAGCTGTAAAGAGGGGCTGTGGTTCAGTGGTAGAGCCTCTGCTTGGCATGCGGAAGGTCCCAGGTTCAGTCCCCGGCGTGTCCAGTTAAAAAGGACCAGGCAGTAGGTGATGGGAAAGACCTCCGCCTGAGACCCTGGAGAGCTGTAAAGAGGGGCCGTGGCTCAGTGGCAGAGCCTCTGCTTGGCATGCGGAAGGTCCCAGGTTCAATCCCCGGCATCTCCAGTTTAAAGGCTCAGGCAGTAGGCGATGTGACAAACCTCTGCCTGAGACCGTGGAGATCTACTGCTGGTCTAAGTAGATAATACTGACCTTGGGGACTGATGGTCTCATTCAGGGCTTTCTTTTGTAGAAAAAGCCCAGCAGGAACTCATTCGCATAATAGGCCACACCCAACAGCAGAAATCCACTAGCATATCAGGCCACACCCCCGACAGTGCAGCTCATTAGCATATTAGGCCACACACCCCATGCCTTCCCTTGGCTTGCCCGGGCACCCTGTAGCTTCACGGAGCCTGGATGAGCCTCCCCTTGACGGGACGGGAAGGGGCGCACGGGCAAGCTGCCCCTTGGACAGGCTGGGGAAGGCACAGGGAGGCATTTAAATGCCTCTCCAATCCTTCCAGCCCCCTCCCCCGGCCCACCCACCTCGGAGTCGCCGGGGGGTCACTCTCCAGGCCTTCCCTCTGTAGCCAGGCACGCAGAGGTTTTGGCTGTAGTGGGCGCGGCCAACTCTGAAGCCAGCCGGAACGCCGTTCCTGCGCATCCCTGCCCCAAAATAGCCCTGGTCTCATTCAGGAGAAGGCACTTTCATGCGTTTTGGGGGAGGGGCCGTGGCTCAGTGGCAGAGTATCTGCTCGGCATGCAGAAGGTCCCCGGTTCCATCCCTCGGCATCTCCAGCTGAAAGGACGAGGCAGTGGGTGATGGGGAAAAATCCTGCCCGGGACCCTGGAGAGCGGCTGCCAGTCTGAGTGGGCAATACGGACCTCGATGGACCAAAGGTCCGATTCGGTAGGCGGCCGATCCGTGTGTGTTCACACATTGCTGGCAGTTCCCCACGGACCACTTGGCACAGACCCGTCTGTCGGTAGCAGCACCAGGCTGCGGAGATTTGGACTTGGTTTGTGGCAAGGTGGGGATCCTAGGATCCTAGAGCTGGAAGGGGCCATGAAGACCATCTAGTCCAACCCCCTGCCCAATGCAGGACCAGCCTGAAGCATCTCTGACAAACATTCGCCCAGCCTCTTCTTGGAAGCTGTCAGTGAAGGGGAGCCGACCACCTCCCCAGGCAGCTGATTCAGCAGGGGCTCCCGTGCCCATTCTCGGCACCACCAGGGTCTCCGGATCCAAGCCAAGAGGCTCCTCTAACCTCGCCCTGGGCTGCTCCACTCTGCTCGAACATCCCAATCCACCCCTGGCTGAGCTCACTCTAAACACGAGCCTGCAGTGTGATGCGGCTGCGAAGACAGCTAATGCAATCTTAGGATGCATTAACAGAAGCACTGTGTCCAGATCACGGGAGGTGGTCATTCCGCTCTGTTCTGCTCTGGTCAGGCCTCACCTGGAGTCCTGCGTCCAGTTTTGGGCACCGCATTTTAGGAAGGATGCTGACAAGCTCGAACGTGTCCAGAAGAGGGCGACCGGGATGGTGAGAGGGCTGGAATCCAAGTCTTAAGAGGAAAGGCTGGAAGAGTTGGGTCTGTTTAGCCTGGGAAAGAGAAGACTTAGAGGGGACACGATTGCAGTCTTCCAAGTATTTGAAGGGCTGTCATGTAGAAGCTGGAGCAGATCTATTCTCTCTTGCTCCGGATTGCAAGACTAGATCTAATGGGTGGAAATTACGAGGGAGTTGTTACCGGCTAGATATCAGGAGAAACTTCCTAAGTGTAAGAGTGGTTGAACAGACTGCCTCGGGAGGTGGTGGATGTTCCTTTGCTGGACGTTTTCAAGCGGAGGCTGGACGACCATCTTTTAGGTATGTTGTAGGTACGTAGGGCTATCTTTCGGCTATGCTCCTGCAGAGTGCAGGGGGTTGGACTAGATGACCTGCAAGGTCCCTTCCACCTCTAACATTCTATGACTCTATGTGGTCGTATCACAAGCAGAGCTGAAGCTGGAGAAGATGTCACGGGCCCCTGTCGTTCCTTGGCCCTGGCCCGGCTCCAGGCTACTGTGCCAGATTTCCTGGCTGCTCACAGTATCTTCATCCTCTGTCAGGTTCGGACCCCGTTTCCCGGCCCTTTCCGATGCCTACGCCAGGAAGATCCGCGCGCTGGCGATGGAGATAGCCAGGCAGTTTGGATACGACTCCTTTGTCAGAGAGGGCGTCTACTGCATGGTCGGAGGTCCCACCTTTGAATCCATCGCAGAGGCCCGGCTGCTGCACCTGTTGGGAGCGGATGCTGTGGGTAAGGAACGGCACGAACCAGAGTCCTTTAACCATCCCCAGCCAGTGTTCCCTCTAAGCTGAGTTATTGTGAGCCAGCTTGCAGTTTTTTAGCCTCCGGCTTACACATTTTTTGTCCCAGCTCAGGAAAGGGGGCTCCAGAGCAAGCTAATTGATACTCACAGCTTTAATGCTAGCGGCTCAGAAAGTAGAATTTTTGCTCACAGGACTCCACAGCTTAGAGGCAGCATTACCCCCAACCACTTCTGGGAACACGGGGGTGTGGCCTAATAAAGCTAATGAGCCGTGCTGTCAGAGGTGTGGCCTAATATGCTAATGACTTTCTGCTGGTGGCTGTGGCCTATTATGCCAATCAGTTCCTGCTGGGCTTTTTCTACCAAAACAAGCCCTGCTGCAATATTTTCCCTGTGAGGTCCCCTCCCCCACTGCCAAATGGATCTTCCACTTTACTCACAGTAGCGCCACGAATTCTCGATGTTCAGTCAGTGGCGCTACAGCGATTAGAGTGTTTGTGAAGCTTCTGTGACCTCACAGCAGTTCAGCCAATGACTCACTTTCAGATCCTTGAGCTGTGAGATTCGCTTCTTGTTTCCTTGCAGGGATGAGCACGGCGGCCGAGGTGGTCGTGGCCAGGCACTGCGGATTACGGGTCTTTGGTCTGTCCCTGATCACTAACAAGGTGACCAAGGAGTATGACGCCCAGGAGGCCGTTGACCACCTCAAGGTGCTGGAGGTGAGCCAGAGGCGAGCGTCCGTCCTCCAGACGTTCGTCACCGAACTGGTAGGCCGCCTGGAGCTGATCGACAATGGCCGCAGCGACCCCGAGGACAATGAGACCGCCTGCCAGAATGGAACCTGAATGCTCCGGAGCTCAAACTTGGACTCACCGGAGGAGGCGTGTAGGGTTGCCAGCCTCCAGGTAGGGCCTGGAGATCTCCCGGAATTCCAACTGATTTCCAGGCCACAGAGATCAGTTCTCCTGGGGAAGATGGCTGCTTTGGAGGGTGGGTTCTGTGGCATTATACCCTGCTGAGGCCCTTCCCCTCCCCTCCCCTCCCCAAACCTTCCCCTCCGTAGGCTCCACCACCCCCAAATCTCCAGGAATGTGAACCTGGCAACCCTATCTAAGAACATGGACTAGATGGGCCATTGGCCTGATCCAACGTTGGCGTCTCTTATGTTCTTAAACTCATTGACCTTAAATTTCCAGAAGTCTACAATTATTGTTTTGGGGAAATCGTGGAAACTAAGTGGATTATAAGGGGGTATCATATTGAGCAAGTTAAATCCTTCAGACACCTTGGAGTGGTCTCCCACTGTAACTCTAGATGGAAGCGATCAAATCCATGAAAAATGACATTCTAGCGATTACCCGTTTTTATTATTCCAAGGGCAACCGGTATGTCCTGGCGGCCCTATGAGTTTTTAATCACAAACTATGTGTTAAATTGCTCTATGGGATTCCATTTTGGATTAGTGCTATTAATAAGGAGATAGAAAAAATTCTATCTAGCTTCCTTCGGAAAATTCTAGGCCTCCCTATGTATGTCTCCTATGCTGCAAGGTGTCTTGAAACTAATCAAAGGTTGCTAGAATCCAGAGCGTGGTTAATAACGTTTAAATTCTGGCTGAAATGACGTTTTCAAAACACTTCTCATTCCAACAGTCTTGTTTCTTTAGTTTTTACAGTGTTTCATCAGTCCTCTCGGTTGACATTTATAGAGGAGAAGATCGCTGTTATAGAGAGAAGCTTTGATGAGCTCATTTCCCTTTGTCTTACTCAGTTAGCCTGGGAAATCAGTTAGCCTGGGAAAGAAAAGACTTAAGAGTGGTTGAGCAGTGGAACAGTCTGCCTTGGGAGGTGGTAGATGCTCCTTCCCTGGACGTTTTTAAGCGGAGGCTGGACAACCATCTTTCGGGCATGTTGTAGGTATATAAGGCTATCTTTGGCTGTAGCTCCTGCAGAGTGCCGGGGTTGGACTAGATGACCTGGAAGGTCCCTTCTAACTCTAACATTCTATGATTCTATGATACTTAAACAAAGACGCTTGGATACTGAGTTGCAAGAACTACGTAGCAGGGTCTCTGGTAGATGTTCTCCCCTGAGATTAGGGATTCCTCCCGTGGGGGTGATAGTGTCATATTTTTTCTCCTTCAATGATCCATGTAGTCGCAGAACTTATATGTTAGCACTTTTTAATGTGTTGCCCTCTGTGGTACTTCTAGGGAGATTTTCAAAGATTCCTTATGCACCGAGGTTATGTGATAGTGGTAGAAAGGAAGTAGAAAGTATTTTTTTGAAGAAGTTTTACTGTTTTTTAAATAGTAAAAAGACAGAAAACCAAGAAAAACAGTAGAACCAAGACAAACAGTAAGACACAGAACAGAAAAAACAGTTACGTGCTGGAGTCTATATTCTACATTTACTATAAACCAATGCCTATTTCGAATCAATTTCGTGTATGTCCTTTGTTGGTTATTATTAAGATCTATCCCTTATGCTACCCTGATATTTTTGCAACCAATTATAAAATCTCTCCCGTTTTTTTCAGAGTCACTTCCAGGTTTTTCATGTAGCTGTAGCATTAGTTTATCCATTTCTGCTGCATCCAACAATTTGAATATCAGTTCTTCTTTTCTCGGGACTTCTTCTTTCTTCCAATATTTTGCATACAAAATTCTAGCTGTGGCTACAACTTATATATATATCTTGTGGCACAATATTCAATAAAAACATTTCCGGTATAAATTGAATATTTTTATCTAGTGTCTTTTGTATTATTACATGCACCGATATCCAATATTTTTTAACTATATCACAAGTCCACCACATATGGTGAAATGAGCCAGTTTTACGTTTACATTTCCAGCATAAATTTGACATAGTTGGATACCATTTAGCTAGTTTCTCCTTATAAGATGACGCTTTAGTAAATTTTATGTTAACCTTCCAAACTTTTTCCCATTGGTCTAATCGTATCTTTATCTAGTATCTTTTGTATTATTTCATGCACCGATATCCAATATTTTTTAACTACATTACAAGTCCACCACATATGGTGAAATGAGCCAGTTTTACGTTTACATTTCCAGCATAAATTTGACATATTTGGATACCATTTAGCTACAAATTCTCTTTATAAGATGACGCTTTAGTAAATTTTATATTAACCTTCCAAACTTTTTCCCATTGGTCTAATATCATATATTATAGCCTATATTCTGTGCCCATCTATTGAGCATGTCTTTCTGTATTATGTTGGAATGGATGGGCCATTGGCCTGATTCAACACTGGCTTCTCTTATTGTGATTATTATGCTGACATCCGTGTTAAGTAATTAGTTCAGTTGTTAGTGGATTTAATAGGGCAATCTGATAATTATAAGTCCTTTTTTCTTCTTTCCTCAAAAAATGCTGTAACTGTTGAAGTAGTGGCAACTTTTTTGTATCTGGCTTCAAAAAAGCGAGATATGTGTTAACTGCATTGAGTTCTCCTTACGTTTTGTATACTCCTTAGTGCATAATGCCAATAAAGGTGGTGGTTGTTAGAAATGTTCTTAGAATACTGAATGTAATGCGAGGAATACTGGAATGTTTTGCTGACATACCACTACATCCATTTTTTTAAAAAATGCTGTTGTTACCTCCATGCCAGCAAGGAGATGAAAATGTCTAGACATTGTGTAACTGCAATAAAGAAGGCCAACGCTATGCTGGGGATTATTAGGAAGGGAATTGAAAACAAATCAGCCAGGATCATCATGCCCTATCATTGGTGCAACCTCATTTGGAATACTGTGTACAGTTCTGGTCGCCACACCTCAAAAAGGATATTATAACATTGGAAAAAGTGCAGAAAAAGGCATCTGGAATGATAAAAGGGCTGGAACACTGTCCCTATGAAGAAAGGTTAAAATGCTTGGGGCTCTTTAGCTTGGAGAAACGACGGTTGCAAGGGTGAGATAATTGCGGTTGATAAGATGATGCATGGGATAGAGCAGGTAGAGAAAGAGGTACTTTTCTCCCTTTCTCACAATACAAGAACTCGTGGGCACTCCATGAAATTGCTGAGTGGTCGGGTTAAAACGGATAAAAGGAAGCACTACTTCACCCAAAGAGTGATTAACATATGGAATTCACTGCCACAGGAGGTGGTGGCAGCTACAAGCATGGATGGCTTCAAGAGGGAATTAGATAAACATCTGGAGCAGAAGTCCATCAGTGGCTATTAGCCACAAGGTATAGATAGGAACTCTCAGTCTGGGGCAGGTGATGCACTCTATTCTTGGTGCTTGGGGGGTGGGGGCAACAGTGGGAGGGGCTTCTAGCATCCTGGCCCCACTGCTGGACCTCCTGATGGCACCTGGTCTTTTTGGCCACTGTGTGACGCAGAGTGTTGGACTAGATGGGCCACTGGCCTGATTCAACATTGGCTTCTCTTATGGTCTTATGTTCTTATGAGATGAATGGTGAGTCTCCGTTTACGTCCCACAATTAGAAAAGATGTGTTTACACACTCATCCCCTATTTTGACATATTTATTGCTTTGGTGTCCTTTCCCCCCTTAATTAAACCAAACCAACTGTTGACTGTATAATTTATTTATTTATTTATTGTTTCAATGTATACCTCGCCCTCCCTGCGAGCAGGCTCTGGGCGGCTTACACTAGTTGGTACCCAGTACCTTAAGACCATGTACAAAGATTAAAACATTTAAGCATAAACATTAACATTAAGCATTAAAAGCAATCCAACAATTAACAATTAAAGTGCTAGTGATGGTAACCTTTGAATGAGTCAGATGGCATACTAACCATTTTCACCCGCTTGGTGATCTTCAGCTTGGTGCGGTAGTACAACACAATCCCCCCAAAGACCAGAGCCGACCCAAAACCACAGATGTTGGTGGTGTGCCGGCTCCTAATTGAAAGCCTGGTGGAAGCTCCGTCTTGCAGGCCCTGTGGAACTGGGAAAGGTTCTCCCGGATTAGAGTCCACGCACTTAACCTTCGCTTGTCATTTAGTTTGGTTTTTGCATACCTTAAAACTTCTTCATCATATTACATGTACATTTGCTGAGACTCTTGAGAGTTCCTTGGACTGCAAGGAGATCAAATCAGTCAATCCTAAAAGAAATCAACCCTGATTGCTCCCTGGAAGGCCAGATCCTGAAGCTGAAGCTCAAATACTTTGGCCACCAAATGAGAAGGGAGCATTCACTGGAGAAGACCCTGATGCTGGGAAAGACTGAAGGTCAAAGAAGAAGGGGATGGCAAAGGATGAGATGGTCAGACAGTGTCATCGATGCAACGAACATGAAATTGAGCAAACTTCAGCGGACAGCGGAAGACAGGAGGGCCTGGCGTGATGTGGTCCATGGGGTCGCAAAGAGTCGGACTCGACTGTGCGACTGAACAACAAACAACATAGATGGGAACTCTCAGTCTGGGGCAGGTGATGCACTCTATTCTTGGTGCTGGAGGGGGCAGCAGTGGGAGGGCTCCTAGTGTCCTGGCCCCACTGGTGGACCTCCTGATGGCACCTGGTATATTTTGGCCGCTGTGGGACAGAGTGTTGGACTGGAGGGGCCATTGGCCTGATTCAACATTGGCTTCTCTTATGTTCTTATGTTAACTCTACCTTCCACCCCAGTGTATCTGAGGAAGTGTGCCTTGCACACGAAAGCTCATACCTTGAATAAACCTTTGTTGGTCTTAAAGGTGCCACTGGACTCTAAATTTGTTCTACCTTTACTCTGTGATACAGAGCAATTCCCAGCAATTCCCTAGAAAAAGAAAGAGACACAGAGAAAGAGAGATTCCCAGAAACACCCAATTTCTGAAAAACAAATCCATAAGGGAAGAATAATCAGCATACAATGAGCGTGTTTGTAACCTAAACATGTGATTGTCCCCTCAGGGCTTTTTTTGTAGAAAAAGCCCAGCAGGAACTCATTAGCATAACAGGCCACACCCAACAGCAGAAACTCATTAGCATAATAGGCCACACCCAACAGCAGAAACTCATTGGCCTATTAGGCCACACCTCTGACAGCACAGCTCATTAGCCTATTAGGCCACACCCCCATGTTACCAGGAGTTTGGTCATCCAGCCACACCCACCTTTTGCTTCTTATTCTGTTTACCTTGTTTGCTTTTTTTTTTAAGCAGGAAGTCCTTGGCATGTTAGGCCACACACTCCTTAATGTAGCCAATCCTAATGAGTTTCTGATGTTGGGTGTGGCCTGATATGCTAATGAGTTCCTGCTGGGCGTGGCCAACTCGGGAGCCAGCCGGAACTCCGTTCCTGTGCGTTCCTGCCCAAAAATAGCCCTGTCCCCTGTACTGCATATATCCCGGTGGACGGCCATGTTGGTCTGAAACAGTAGAACAAAGTTTGAGTCCAGTGGTATGTTGGTTTTAAAGGCGCCACTGGACTCAAACTTTGATTCCCTCTCCCGCGTGTCAGCTGTTTCATGGCAGTGCTCATTCCCAAAATGACCATAGTGTCAAGCAGAAGAAGAAGAAGAGGAGATTGGATTTATACCTCACCATTCACTACCTGAAGGCATCTCAGAGCAGTTTACAAACTCCTTTCCCTTCCCCTCCCCACAACAGACACCCTGGGAGGTCGGTGGGGCTGAGAGAGCTCTCTCGAGAACTGCCCTTGAGAGAACAGCTCTGAAAGAACTTATGACTGACCCAAGGTCACACCAGCAGCTGCGAGTGGAGGAGTGGGGGATCAAAGCCAGTTCTCCCAGATTAGAGTCCGCGCACTTAACCACTACACTAAACAAGAGTAGAGGCCTGCTCCATAGCTTAGATCTAATTTGCCACAAGAGATTTGGGTTCTACAGCTTACCGACACCCTCCCTCCTCCACGCCCCTGCTTTCTCCGAAAGGCCAAGGGAGGGCCCTCGGGGATATGGCTGAAGAAGGGGGGAGAATCAGTGGAAATTATGCCCCCCCCCATGGTTCCCAACCTTTTAAAAGCCTCTTTAGCGTTCTGAGTTTTAATCTATTGCTCCAGTGCTGGGTTGCCAAATGATCAGGATAAACAGAGTCAAGTCTGCTCTTCTTGGTCTGAAGAAATCGGCAGGTGGTGCCTCAGGTGGCGTGGGAAGAAAGAAGCCCTGTTGCCCACAGATGCCTAAACATCAAGTTGCTGTTAAGCAGAAGCAGGATAAAGACCTATTTGCATGCACCTCTGGGGAAACCCCGGAGGAGCGAAGGCAATCCCAGCACAAAAGGCACACAAGGCTGATGTGCTAAATCGGACCATCTGTCCATCAAGGCTAGTGTCGTCTACTCAGACTGGCAGCGGCTCTCCAGAGCCGATGGAGTTTGTCCATCAGTGAGTCAGAGGAAAAGATTCCTTCAGAGGACGAGAAAAACAAATGTCTCCAAAGCGGGGGGAGGAATGAGCGAGTTCGGTAACTTGGGAGTGGCTGAAAGGAAGACTGAGTTTGGCTTTTCCGCACTTTCGCTTTCCTGTCAGAGTTCCAGGAGTGATGTCCCCTACCCCAGCCTCCAGACTTCGTGGCAAGAGAGTAGATAGCTGGACAGGCACGCCCTGGCCTTTCTTCCTGCGTTATTTTTCTTCCACTGTCCCCTATGAAATGTAGATTGGGTTCTCAGGGATGGTATCCCTCGTTCCATTCTCTCTCAGATGAAGATGAACTCTCCCTGAACACACTGAGACAGAGACATGTGGCCCTCTCTTGGCACTGTGAGGCCAGGGCTGGCGCTTCCATAAGGTGAGGTTAGGCAATTGCCCAGGGGCGCCGCCTGAAGGAGAGGGCCATGCTGGCCTGCTGCCCCACCCCTGCTGCGCTTCTCTTTCAGGCTTTAGGGCTGCCTCGCCTGGCTGCCCCAGGCTGCAAATGGCATGGGGACAGAGTGGCCTCTGGTTGACACAAGAGAACAGTGGTGGCTCCCCGCCCACTCCTCCTCTTTCGTAAGCGAGGCCACTCGCAGTGCCCCGCTACAGGGCCAGGCCTCATGCTAAATGGCAAGGGCTGTACAGGAGAAATAGTCCACAGTCCAGCCTGGGTGAGGACCCCCCCCACCCCATGCCACAAACCAGAGAGACTCTCTTTGGCTGAGCCTCTCCTCTGGACACAAGGGTGACTAGGAGGAGTCCCAGCAGGGCGATTGTGCCTTGATGACCCTCCCCCATATTCCAAAGGGCAGGGGAGGGGGCACCTTGCCCTCTCTCCCCATCCACTCCACAGCAAGGCTTTTCAGCACTTGTCCTCGAAGTGCGGGGTCCGAATGCTGTAGTGAGGACACCCAGTGATATGTGCAGATCTAAGGACAGCACCCTTAGCTGGGGCCAAAAACTTCCGAGTCCATTTGCATCCCTCCCATCCTCTCTCCGAGGGGTCCGAAGCCAATATTAGAATGCAGCGACATCAAGGAGCGACCCCTCCCCCGGTTTCGAGTTCTGCTCCGCTTTAGATTTCACTCCTGTTGCCAGTCCCCCAAGTCTCTAGCTTGTAAACAAATCAGCTTTGAAATCACTTCCATGTACGCTTGCAACCCCCCCCTTTGTTTGAAGCGGGGTGACGATGAAATACTTTTATATATGCATTTATTTTCTGTTCTAGTTAGGATGAGGGACTGTTCCGATTGCATTCAAGGTTTTGAATGATTTCTCCTCTAATGTCACCGAGAAGGTGGCTAAGTTTCTCTGTTCTGCTATAAAAGTACACCAAAGGGATCTCACAGAAATAGTTTTATATTTACACTGATGTATATATATATATATGTTGTGGTTTTAAATTACTTTCTAGACTGTACTGACTTGTATCAAAAAATTTTCTATGCCAGATAGATTTGATGTTGAATTTGAATATGATTGGTTGAAGTATAGACAGATTTATGATTTATTTAAGACCGATAAAAGAGAACCATGGTTTTAGAGAAAAGAATATTGAAATTGAAACAGTATGGCTTGAGAAAGATAAAAAAATGATTTCTAAACTGTACAAAGTATTATTGAAATGGTATACTGAGGATGAAGTTGTAAAAGAGCAAATGATAAAATGGGCAGTAAATGTTAATAATGAGATATTAATGACATCTTGGGAATACTTGTGGAAAAAGTCAATGAAAATTTCAACGTGTAAATGTTAAAGAGAATTGTTATAAAATGATGTACAGATGGTACATGACGCCTAAAAAAATTGCTATTATAAATGAAAGTATGTCTAACAAATGTTGGAAATGTAAGAAACATGAAGGGTCTTTTTACCATATGTGGTGGACATGTGATAAAGCAGTAAAGTATTGGACAGAGATCCACAATGAGATACAAAAAATTCTGAATTGTACTTTTAAGAAAGACCCACAAATGTTATTGTTAGGTCTTAAAATGGAAGAAATAAATGTAGCCAAGAGAACACTACTATGGTACTTGACTACAGCAGCAAGACTGACTGACTTTTGCTCAATGTTGGAAACAAGATAAAATTCCTGAAACATGGGAATGGATTAAAAAGACGTTGTTTTTGGCGGAAATGGACAAGTTAACTAGAAAGTTAAACAACGAAGAAGATGAAACCTTTTTTGAAGATTGGAAAGACTTTCAAAAATATTTGCTAAAAAATTGGGACATTAAAAGTGGTTTGATTTGTTTTGACAGTTATTAAGAAGAAATGGAAAGAGAATTAGATTTTTGTATTGTTACCGTTAGTAAGAGAAAATAAGATTAGATGTAACTGTAATGGAATTAGCGAGACTTTAATGGGGTTGGAGCAGTGCGGGAAGCCTGATGTGGGGGGAGAAAGGGGAAAAAAGAAAAATGGATATGTATTAGGTATGCTTAAAGTGTATAAACTTGTGATATATCCAATAATAAATTGTATTTACAAAAAAAAAAAAAAAAAAATTCTATGCCAATAAAGGCTCGTTCACTTCACTGAAAAAGAAATACTTTTACTTTCCTTTTTCCCTTCCCCGCCTGCTATTTAAGAGAAGAGCTGCTTTCGTTTTCTCACACTGAACGGCAGCACAGGAGAGCGGCTGTTTCTCCGGGAGTAAGTACGTGTACGATGTCCCTTGCGGGGTGTGTGTTTGTGTGCGTGATCATTTCGATTGGCCCCATTTCGAGTGATTTAAAAGCTGAGTTAAGCCTTAACTGGGACTAATGCTGGGAACACATGCCCCGTGCCACATGCATTGGAAAAAGCATTGGAAAAAGTGCAGAGAAGGGCAACTAGAATGATAAAGGGGTTGGAACACCTTCCCTATGAAGAAAGGCTAAAATGCTTGGGGCTCTTTAGCTTGGAGAAACGACGGCTGAGGGGGTGACATGATCGAGATTTATCAGATTATGAATGGGATTGAGCAGGTTGAGAAAGAAGTACTTTTCTCCCTTTCTCACAATGCAAGAACTCGTGGGCACTCCATGAAATTGCTGAGCAGTCGGGTTAGAACAGATAAAAGGAAGTCCTTCTTCACCCAAAGAGTGATTAACATATGGAATTCACTGCCACAGGAGGTGGTGGCAGCTACAAGCATGGACAGTTTCAAGAGGAAATTAGATAAACATATGGAGCAGAAGTCCATCAGTGGCTATTAGCCACAGGGTATAGATGGGAACTCTCAGTCTGGGGCAGGTGATGCACTCTACTCTTGGTGCTGGAGGGGGCAGCAGTAGGAGGGCTTCTAGTGTCTTGGCCCCACTGCTGGACCTCCTGATAGCACCTAGTATATTTTGGCCGCTGTGTGACAGAGTGTTGGACTAGATGGGCCATTGGCCTGATTCAACATTGGCTTCTCTTATGTTCTTATGCAGCTTTGGTGCATGAGACAGAATAGTAAAGAAACATCCCTCTGATGTGACTTTGGTGTGTGTGTGTGGGGGGGGGGCGTGCCAGAAGGTAGCCTCGCCTTGTGTGCAAAAAAGCCCGGCACCGGCCCTGCATGAGGCAGATGGCCCTCTCGCTATCTGCTTCCACCCTTTAGCTAGTAAGTTAGTACTCTATCCCGTCCCTATGCTTTCCGATCCAAAGTGTGCTTCTCAAACCGAGAAGTATTTTCTCTTCTAAACTTGCAACGTGGCCCTGTGCAGCTTTGTGAGCCGAGCGACCTGGTAAAGTGTCGCTGCTGCGTTTGTAGCTTTGTCGAAGCGCTCTGCTAACTCGTGGGAACTGGACTAACCACACCAGTTAACACACACACACACACCCCTGATCGATGGTGGAGTTTGGAAAAACACCGAATGCATCCCACTGCCTTTACATCGGCTCCCTGTTCCTTTGGGATCCCCTTTTCTTAAGACGCCACTCCATGACCTCCAAGTACAGGCTGGGGATGTCCTGGAGAAAATGGCTGCTTCGGAAGCTGGACTCTTACGGAGCTGCCAACCTTAGCCGTGCTTCCTTGCCCCGATTCCCTGTTTGGATATTGTGGCGAGGCTAAAGGGGGGGGGGGCGTGTTTCCAATACTGGGAGGAAGGGTGCAAGGCGATGCATTCCTTTGCTAATGCACGAGCATCTTGTGTTTCTCATAGGGTGTCCCGGTATGCCCACAGCCCGTGGGATGTCTTGGTTGTGGCCCAAGGCACATGACAGGGGGGGAGAGAGAGAGTGAGTGAGTCAGTCTGGGCTGGGTGTTTGTATGAGGAAGGAAAGCTGTCATTTGCCTATTTTGCCTGCCTGTGATATGCCGTGGAAACAGATTTCTCTTTATATAGAAAGAAAGAACTTTTGCTGAAGGCAGGGACGGAGGGCTGGAGTGATCACAAAAATCTGCCTAGATTTCCAGCCTCTCTTCCTCGTCTGTGATCCAGGATGCAGGCAGCGGAGAACTTCAGGTAAGAGCCTCCGGCATATTGTGCTCTCTCTCTCTCTGTTCTGCATCACGGTACTTTTAACAGGTGATGCCAGGGACTGAACCTGGGACCTTCCCCGCTCCTCCACACGCAGCTGGTGGGTGTGACCTTGAGCAATGTTCCCTGTAAGCCGTGGAGTCCTGTGAGCAAAAATTCTACTTTGTGAGCGACTGGCATTTAAAGTTGTGAGCCAGCGATTTGGCTGACTGCATCCATTACTTTGTTCTGGAGCCCTCTTTCCTGAGCCAAGACAAAATCATGTGAGCCAGAAGCTAAAAAACGGTGAGCTAGCTCACACTCACTCACCTTAGAGGGAACATTGACCTTGAGCCAGTCACAAGTTCTCTCAGAGCTGTTCTCTCAAGGGCAGTCCTCCAAAGAGCTCTCTCGGCCCCACCTACCTCACAGGGGTGCCCGTTGCGGGGAGGGGAAAGGAGACGGTCAGCCGCTCTGAGACTCCTTCGGGTAGTGAAGGGCGGGGGAGACATCCAATCTTCTCCTCCTCCTCCTCTTCTTCCTCCCAAGCAGATGCTGTACCAGCGAGCCAAAAGGACCCCTTCCCCACACTTCTTTGCCACCGTCCTTTTTAAATTATTGTTCAGTCCCCAAATTGCCGGGACTTTTCCAAGCCAGTGCAGGCGACCCTATCGGAACGGCTTCCCTTCAGTCAACTGGTAGTGGAGACTGTCCGTCCTCGAGTCACAGACGATGGGTTTCCAAAGCAAGCAATGTCCCGAAGTGCTTGCCCTTCCCTCTGCTGTAACAATCCTGGAAGGAGGAAGTTAGACACACTTTCTGTCACTGTGACAGCCTTAAACCCCACCCACCCACCCCAGTGTTGGGGAGGGGGGTGAAGCCCCTTCCCTCCCGCCTCCGCAATTGGTTGGGATGGAGGATGGGTGAGTTAGGGCTGCTGGGAAGAAGGAGGCTGTGGAAAATGGCTGCCCTCGATTTGTCCTGCAAGGGGGTGGGAAGCTTGAAGGGCTGGCCATCTTATAGGGGAAGTGCTTCACTTGCAAACTTGCATTTTATTTTATTTTTTTTGGAGTCAGAAAAAGCCACAGTCTCTCCAAGCTTGCCCCCGTTTTCATGCAAAAATGCCCCCTCCCCTACTTTCTGGGCCAGCTCCAGAGGCAAGGGGGGGAGGACTTTCCCAGCTCCAGCTCAAAAACACGCACGCACAAAAGTCCCTTCAAAAGCAACCAGCACGCCGGCGCAGTTTTAACCCATAGAAAGCAGAGTTAGTTTGCAAACTTTAAAAAGAGAGAGAAAGCAGAGTTAGTTTGCAAACTTTAAAGAGAGAGAAAGCAGAGATAGTTTGCAAACTTTAAAAAAAGAGAGAAAGCAGAGTTAGTTTGCAAACTTTAAAAAGAGAGAGAAAGCAGAGATAGTTTGCAAACTTTAAAGAGAGAGAGAAAGCAGAGATAGTTTGCAAACTTTAAAGAGAGAGAGACAGAGATAGTTTGCAAACTTTAAAGAGAGAGAGAAAGCAGAGATAGTTTGCAAACTTTAAAAGAGAGAGAAAGCAGAGTTAGTTTGCAAACTTTAAAGAGAGAGAGAAAGCAGAGATAGTTTGCAAACTTTAAAAAGAGAGAGAAAGCAGAGTTAGTTTGCAAACTTTAAAAAGAGAGAGAAAGCAGAGATAGTTTGCAAACTTTAAAGAGAGAGAGAAAGCAGAGTTAGTTTGCAAACTTTAAAAAGAGAGAGAAAGCAGAGATAGTTTGCAAACTTTAAAAAGAGAGAGAGAGACAGAAAGCAGACAACAGAGTTTTACTTACCGAGAAGAGGCGGGGAGACGATGCCGGCAGTGCCCCCTCTAAGCTGTAGAGCCTTGTGAGCAAAAAATCTACTTTTATGAGCTACTGGCATTAAAGGGGCGAGCGGGCGACTTTGGCTGCGGCATAAATCGGTTTGCACTGGAGCCCCCGCTTTTCCTGGGCTAAGACAAAAAAATGCGTGAGCCGGAGGCTAAAAAACTGTTGAGCTGGCTCACAATAATTCAGCTTAGAGGGAACACGGGATGCCGGAGTCTCTGGTTCCCCCACCCCATCGTAAAGCATGCGGGCAGGAAATCCATCCATCCCCCCCCCCCCGTTTCCATCCTTAAAAAAAGAGAAAATAAGGAGTGCAAAAAAACAAAGAACTCTAGTGTGCCTGCCCCCCCCCCCCCCGGGCTATCAAAGAAGAAAAGACAATTTTTTTCTTCCCTTTTAAAAACAAAAAAAAGTTTTCCCCTGCAGCTGCGCGTCGGAGGGAGGCCGGCGACCTTCTGAATTCGGCAGAACGGGTTCCAAAAAGAGAAGTGAGGAAGGAGGCAGCCCCTTAGATTGGGGCTTGAAGCAAGGGCGGGGGGCGGGAGGTTTTTTTTGCAAAGGGTCTTCTGCAGACCCCCCCTCCAAACTAAAGCAGATTCCGTGTGTGCACAACCACCTCCCCACCCCTCAGAGTATTTGCAGCGTTGTTGCATCAACAGCTGGGCTGTTCCCCTCCCTCCAGCCTCATGCTAATTTTCCCCTCCCTGCGCTGTAGTTTTGCTGTCTGCAGGGCTATTTTGGGGGCAGGAACCCCCAGGAAGGGAGTTGGCTGGCTCCCAAGTTGGCCACGCCCAGCAGGAACTCATTGGCATAATAGGCCACACCCAACAGCAGAAACTCATTCGGATTGGCTACATTAGGGCTGCCTGGCCTATCATGCCAAAGACTTTCCTGCAACAAACTTGGCTGCTCAGTTCACATGCATTGTTTGATTTTTGCTGTTGTTAATTCCTTGAAAAGTCAACAATTGTTGTCTGGCAGATGAAGAAGAAGAAGAAGAAGAGATTGGCTTTATACCCGGCCCTTCACTACCCAAAGGTGTCTCTGAGCAGCTTACAGACTCCTTTCCCTTCCCCTCCCCACAACAGACACCCTGTGAGGTAGAAGAAGAAGAACAAGAAGAAGAGATTGGATTTATACCCCACCCTTCACTACCCGAGGAAGTCTCAGAGCGGCTCACAAACTCCTTTCTCTTCCCTTCCTCACAACAGACACCCTGTGAGGTAGAAGAAGAAGAGGAGATTGGATTTATATCCTGCCCTTCATTACCCAAAGGCGTCTCAGAGCGGCTTACAAACTCCTTTCCCTTCCCCTCCCCACAACAGACACCCTGTGAGGTAGAAGAAGAAGAAGAGATTGGATTTATACCCCGCCCTTCACTACCCAAAGGAGTCTCAGAGCAGCTTACAAACTCCTTTCCCTTCCCCTCCCCACAACAGACACCCTGTGAGGTAGAAGAAGAAGAAGAGATTGGATTTATACCCCGCCCTTCACTACCCAAAGGAGTCTCAGAGCAGCTTACAAACTCCTTTCCCTTCACCTCCCCACAACAGACACCCTGTGAGGTAGAAGACGAAGAAGAGATTGGATTTATACCCCACCCTTCACTACCCAGAGGAGTCTCAGAGCGGCTTACAGACTCCTTTCCCTTCCCCTCCCCACAACAGACACCCTGTGAGGTGGAAGAAGAAGAGATTGGATTTATACCCCGCCCTTCACTACCCAAGGGAGTCTCAGAGCGGCTGACAAACTCCTTTCCCTTCCCCTTCCCACAACCGACAACCTGTGAGGCAGGTGGGGCTGAGAGAGCTCTTGACAGAAACGGCTCTTTTTTCAAGAACAGCTCTTATCAGAACTACAGCTTGCCCAAGGTCAGCCAGCCAGCTGCAAGTGGAGGAGTGGGGAATCAAACCCGGTTCTCCCAGATTAGAGTCCGCGCACTTAACCACCACACCAGACTGGCTATAAAGCTAGGACGTTTGAGAATCATTGTGGTATAATACTTAAAGTGTTGGGCCAGCCTCGGGGAGACCCGGGTTTGAATTCCCGCTCACGCCGTGGATGCTTGCTGCGTGCAGGGCTATTTTGGGGGCAGGAACCCACAGGAACGGAGCTGGCTGGCTCCCAAGTTGGCCACGCCCAGCAGGAACTCAATTAAATTGGGGTGCTTCCATTGAAAACTGTCACGTTTTTTAAGTAATCTGGAGCTATTTGTGCATGCGTGTACATTCAGGTGGGTAGCTCTGTTGGTCTGAAGCAACAGAACAGAGTTTGAATCATAGACTCATAATAGAGTTGGAAGGGACCTCCAGGGTCAACCAGTCCCACACGCTGCACAATGCAGGGAATTCACAAAGGCCTGCCCTTCCAGTGGCCGCCTTTCAGACCAGCAAAGTTCAATTCGTGCACGCACACGAAAGCTTATATCCAGAATTAAACTTTTTGTTGGTCTTCAGCGTGCCACTGGACTCAAACACTGATGCGTGGGTGAGTTTAGAGCAGGGATGTCGAACTCATTTGTTAGGAGAGCCGGATCTGACATAAATGAGACCGGGCCGGGCCATGTGCGTCACAAAATGTGATGCCAGGCAGCGGAGATATAGACTTTATAAAGGACACAAACACAAAGGGGTGGGGTTTTTTTTACTTAAAATAAAAACCTGCTTAACACATTAGCACCCTTGCAATATTTTGTTTATTTCTGTCAGGTAATCCTGACATCAGATGGATGGAAGGGTAGGAGGGAGGGATGGTCTGCAACTTTTCATGCTCTGGAATGTGGGGAGGTGAGCAGGTTGCCTAGGAGATTCAGGATTCCACCGCCTGGGCACTCTGTTATCTCACCAAATGTCCTTGGTCTCACAGATCTTGTTTCCTCTGTTTGGGACAGCTCTGGGGCGTTTTGGTTATTTACTGCTTTAGTGCTTTCGCACCTTTTCCCGCGCGCGGGCTCAGCATCTATTGGTAGATAGAGAAGGGGGGGCATTTTGAGCTGGTATAACTGTGGGTGCCTTTTTAGATTTAGTTATCACTGACAATGAAGTGTTACCGTGTCCTTTAGAACTGCTTTCAATAAACGCTATCTTCTTTATGAAGCCTGGTGTTTGACTGACTTTCTAGGGAACCTGACAATTTCATAGTGTCTGATAACGGACCCCTCCTGCTCTGAATCATTGCATCAAAATGTCTGTGCCGCTGCAATCTCGAGTGTGCAGTTCAGTGGTGTATCTGTGATTTGCAAACCTACGATGACGCAGCAGTAGCAGCAGAACTGGAAGAAGAAGGAGAAGACAGCCAGTTCCACTGCGGGCCTGATAGAAACCCTCTGGGGGCCTCATCTGGCCCCCGGGCCACATGTTTGACAGCCCTGGTTTAGAGAGTAGCCATGTTGGGCTTGTGTAGAAGAGCTAGATTCGAGTCTGGTAGCACCATAAAATCTTCAGGGTTCGAGCTTTCGAGAGTCAGCGCTCCCTTTCATCAGAGGCATAGGCGGTATTTTTTGATCTTACTTATTCCCACGTGCAGACCCTCCCTTGATTGCCGCAGTCGGGAAATGTTACCCTTGCACAGGCCAATCGACCCCAGACTCAAAAATTCGTTCTTAACGGTGGATTCTCTCCTCACAGTTTCGACCACTGCAGAGAGACGGCGGATTGGCTCCTGGCCCAGACGAAGCAGCGGCCGCGGATCGCCATCGTCTGTGGCTCCGGGCTGGGCCTGCTGGCTGACAGCTTGAAGAACCAGGAGTCTTTCCAATACACGGAGATCCCCAACTTTCCACGTAGCACAGGTATGGCTCCATCCTTCCCGGCGGTCCCAATTCTTTCCATTTGTTTATTTTGTTTTATTAGATTTGTATCCTGCCCTCCCCGCATAGTGGGATCAGGGCGGGTTCCATCAAATATAATGTAAAGGTTTCCCCCTTGCGCGAAAGCCAGTCAAATCCGACTCTAGGGATGCGGTGCTCATCTCCGTTTCCAAGCTGAAGAGCCGGCGCTGTCCAGAGACGTTTCTGTGGTCATGTGGCCGGAACGCTGTTACCTTCCCACCAAAGCGGTACCTGTTTATCTACTTGCAATTCCTTGCTTTCAAACTACTAGGTTGGCAGGAGCTGGAACTAGAGATGGGAGCTCACTCAGTCATGCGGCGCTCTTGGGTCTCGAACTGCTGAACTACTGATCTGCCAGTCTGCAGCTCAGTGTCTTAACCTCTGAGCCACTGTGGCCCTTCAAATCTAATATAAAGGTAAAGGTAAAGGTTCCCTTGCTTGAAAGCCAGTCGAATTCGACTGTAGGGTTGCGGTGCTCATCTCCGTTTCAAAGTCGAAGAGCCAGCGCTGTCCAAAGACGTTTCCATGGTCATGTGGCCGGCATGACTAAACACCAAGGTGCACGGAATGCTGTTACCTTCCCACCGAAGTGGTACCTATTTATCTACTTGAAATTTCTTGCTTTCAAACTGCTAGGTTGGCAGGAGCTGGAACTAGAGATGGGAGCCCACTCCGTCACGCGGCACTCAGGTCTCGAACTGCCGAGCTACCGACCTTCCGGTCTGCAACTCAGCATCTTAACCTCTGAGCCATCGCGGCCCTTCAAATATAATGTACAGACCATTAAAAATAATTAAAATACATCAGATAAAATACAATATTCCTATGTCTCTTGTCAAAGCCTCAACGGATGAGGTCTGTTTCAGACTGGGGGTTCCCAGATGGTGATACAGATCTGAGCCAACTGAGTGGGAGGTCCAATAGTGGGGGGGACGCCCAGTGCCTCAACTAAAACCTGGTGGAAGAACTCCATCTTGTAAAAGGTCCTGCAGGGCCCTGATAAGAACATAAGAGAAGCCAATGTTGAATCAGGCCAATGGCCCATCTAGTCCAACACTCTGTCACACAGCAGCCAAAATATACCAGTTGCCATCAGGAGGTCCAGCAGTGGGGCCAGGACACTAGAAGCCCTCCCACTGCTGCCCCCCCAGCACCAAGAATAGAGTGCATCACCTGCCCCAGACTGAGAGTTCCCATCTATACCCTGTGGCTAATAGCCACTGATGGACTTCTGCTCCAGATGTTTATCTAATTCCCTCTTGAAACTGTCCATGCTTGTAGCTGCCACCACCTCCTGTGGCAGTGAATTCCATATGTTAATCACTCTTTGGGAGAAGAACTACTTCCTTTTATCCGTTCTAACCCGACTGCTCAGCAATTTCATGGAGTGCCCACGAGTTCTTGTCTTGTGAGAAAGGGAGAAAAGTACTTCTTTCTCAACCTCCTCAATCCCATTCATAATCTGATAAACCTCGATCATGTCACCCCTCAGCCATCGTTTCTCCAAGGTAAAGAGCCCCAAGCGCCTCAACCTTTCTTCATAGGGAAGGTGTTCCAACCCTTTGATCATTCTAGTTGCCCTTCTCTGCACTTTTTCCAATGCTATGATATCCTTTTTGAGATGTGGCGACCAGAACTGTACACAGTGTTCCAAATGAGGTTGCACCAATGATTTATACAGGGGCATTATGATACTGGCTGATTTGTTTTCAATTCCCATGATCTCATATGGGAGCTCATTCCACCAGGTGGGGGCCAGTGCTGAAAAGGCCCTGGCTCTAGTCGAGGCAAGACGCAGGTCCCTGGGGCCAGGGACCACCAGAAGATGTTGGTTGGCAGATCATAAAGCCCTTTGGGGCTCATAGGGGGTGAGGTGGTCTCTCAGATATGCAGGCTCCTGGCCGTACAGGACTTTGAAGGTCAGCGCTGCACACAGCCTTCCATGGAGACAACATCCTGAAAAGGATCAGGTACTCAATAAGCAGGCAGTGCAGTTTGCGCAGTGCAGTTCCACCTGGCCGTCGTCTGTTTGCTCCCAGGTAGGGTTCCCAACCTCCAGGTGGCCCCTGAACCATCCCCAAAGCACCAAGATTTCTCCAACCCAGGGCTGGCCCACCCTAGCAAAGACTGAGCGGGGAAAGCCCCACCCCCCGTGTGGATGACCACCCTGCCCGCTCTCTCCTCAGTGCCGGGCCACGAAGGACGTCTCGTCTTCGGGGAGCTGCAAGGCAAGCCGTGCATTTGCATGAAGGGGCGCTTCCACATGTACGAGGGATACCCTCTGGGGAAGGTAAGCTGCCGGCCGTGCCGTGAGGGACCCCGAACCAAGGCCTGACAGAGGCAAAGCAAAACCAGAAGGTGCCCTAGTTTGGAAGCGACGGGAGAGTCAGGGCTGGTTCCGGGTTCTGGGAGGCCCTGGGCGGACAGTGAGCAGGGCCCCTGTTCTGTCCACCAACAGACACTCCTCATGGCCCCCCTTTCTACCCATCTACCTGTGTGTGTGTTGGAGTGGGCGACTCAGCATGCCTGGAGTCTAGACATGGGGGGTGGCTATATCACTTTGTCTCTAGGTGTTATCTCCATGAATGGGATGCCACCTGGAAGCTGCCCTCTCTGACCTCTCTGTTCTCTCTCCCTTTGTCCTCTCCCTCCCTGCACATGGCCTTCCATGGAGACACACGTCTCTGCAGGTCCCTCCTGTAGAGATAATGCCCTCATACTCCCATGCACACGATGCCGGACAAGCTGGCTATTGGTGATAGGGAAAGTCCTCTTTAGATTCGGCCTCTCTCTCTCTCCTTTCGACTGCAACCTGAATGTGAACCGGATCTACTTGAATATACGGAAGCAGGGCTATGTTTGGGCAGGAACGCACAGGAACGGCGTTCCGGCTGGCTCCTGAGTTGGCTGCGCCCAGCAGGAACTCGTTAGCATAACAGGCCACCCCCAACAGCAGAAACTCATCAGGACTGGCTACATGAGGGGTGTGTGGCCTAACATGCAAAGGAGTTCCTGCTACATAAAAAGCCCCGGGTTTTGACAACAAACAAGGTAAACAGAATAAGAAGCAAAAGGTGGGTGCGGCTGGATGACCACACTTCTGGCAACATGGGGGTGTGGCCTAATATGCTAATGAGCTGTGTTGTCAGGGGTGTGGCCTAATATGCTAATGGATTCCTGCTGGGCTTTTTCTACAAAAAGAGCCTGCATGGAAGTTTACCTGTTTTGCAATGTACTACTCGGTGCCATACCCCGGTGCCATCAGGAGGTCCACCAGCGGGGCCAGGACTCCAGAAGTCCTCCCACCGTTGCCCCCCAAGCACCAAGAAGACAGCGCATCACTGCCCTGGAGTGTTCCATCCAGTTCTCACACTAAAATCCAGTTAGAAAGTGCATTGAAAGTGGATTATTTAGTCGCGTGTGATCACAGCCAAAATTACGCTTTGATGACTGGGCAAAACTCTCCGACCGACTGTGAATTCTTCCCCTTCTCACTGTTGGGATTCTCGGTAAAAATATATATTTAAGCAGAGTAAAAATCATTAGAGTCAACAGAGTAAAGACTGAGAGTTTGTGTATGCAAAATATGAAAGTTTTCTATAAACCTAACATGGGGAAAAGGTACCTGGGACGCAAAATAAGAAAAGAGCTAAATTGCTGCATCCTTACACCTAGGGAGATAAAAACAGGAATGGCCTCTCCTTCTCCCCAGTATGTTAAATACCTGATACATCGTTTTCCAATCAGAGAGCTAAGGTTCTTACAAAAATCAGGGCTTTCTATTGTGTAAACAGATTGGGTACAAACAAACATGTGACTTCCTGTTGACCATTACGAAAAACCTTAACCCTGAAAATACTGAAGTGTTTTGAACTTGCTATACCCAGCACTCACAAGCCTTCTCGCCACCTAGAACATAAGAGAGAGAACGTAAGAGAAGCCATGTTGGACCAGGCCAATGGCCCATCCAGTCCAACACTCCGTGTCACACGGTGGCCAAAAATACCAGGTGCCATCAGGAGGTCCAGCAGTGGGGCCAGAACTCCAGAAGCCCTCCCACTCTTGCCCCCCAGGCACCAAGAAGACAGAGCATCACCGCCCCAGACATAAGAACATAAGAGAAGCCATGCTGGATCAGGCCAATGGCCCATCCAGTCCAACACTCCGTGTCACACGGTGGCCAAAAATACCAGGTGCCATCAGGAGGTCCAGCAGTGGGGCCAGAACTCCAGAAGCCCTCCCACTCTTGACCCCCAGGCACCAAGAAGACAGAGCATCACTGCCCCAGACATAAGAACATAAGAGAAGCCATGTTGGATCAGGCCAATGGTCCATCTCATCCAACATTCTGTGTCACACACAGTGGCCAAAACGTAGGTGCCTGTACAAGGGATACCCTACGGTCAGAGCCACCTGCACCCCATTCAGGTCCTTTCCCTAACAGCCCCGGCTGCTCTGTGCAGCTGCTGTGGCCATCGTGAAGAAACGCCTCTGTGCAATACCTGCATGCACTTCCCCATCGATGCTAGAAAGCTGGGAGCATGGGTGGTGGAGTGCTTGCAAGCCAATGAGCTGGGAAAGGTACATGAACAGGAAGGTAAACAGGTTTGTGGGGGGGCGGGGCCTGTGACAGTGGGCACAACCAGGAGCCCCGGGCCGTGGCAACTGCTCCACCTTAGGATATGCTGACACCATCTCTGGAGAGAGAAAAGATGGCTCAGCCCAGCTGCTGCTAATGTGCTCTCTGAACATAAGAACATAAGAGAAGTTGTGTTGGATCAGGCCACTGGCCCATCCAGTCCAACACTCTGTGTCACACAGTGGCCAAAGCCCAGGTGCCATCAGGAGGTCCAGCAGTGCCACAGGATTCACTGCCACAGGAGGTGGTGGCAGCTACAAGCATGGACGGTTTCAAGAGGGAATTAGATAAACATCTGGAGCAGAAGTCCATCAGTGGCTAATAGCCACAGGGTATAGATGGGAACTCTCAGTCTGGGGCAGGTGATGCACTCTATTCTTGGTGCTGGAGGGGCAGCAGTGGGAGGGCTTCTAGCGTCCTGGCCCCACCGCTGGACCTCCTGATGGCCCCTGGTATATTTTGGCCGCTGTGTGACAGAGTGTTGGACTGGATGGGCCATTGGCCTGATTCAACATTGGCTTCTCTTATGTTCTTATGTTAGTGGGGCCAGAACGCCAGAAGCCCTCCCACTGTGGCCCCCCAAGCACCAAGAATACAGAGCATCACTGCCCCAGACAGGGTGTTTCGTCTGTACTTTGTGGCTAATAGCCACTGACGGACCTCCACTCCATATGTTCACCAAGTCCCCTCTTGAAGGTGTTGTTGCCTGTAGCCGCCACCAGTTCCTGGGGCAGTGAATTCCACATGTTAATTCGTCTTGGGGTGAAGAAGTCCTTCCTTCAATCTGTTTTAGGCCTGCGGCTCATTCATTTCATGGTGTGCCCACGAGTTCTTGTATTGTGAGGGAGGGAGAAAAGTCATTCTTTCTCCACCTTCTCTATTTCTGGTCTCTCCTGCAGGTCACCTTCCCGATCCGCGTGTTTAAGCTCTTGGGTGTAGAGATTCTGATGGTGACCAATGCGGCCGGAGCCTTGGCAGATTCGTACCGTGTCGGAGATTTCATGGTTATCCGGGACCACATCAACTTGCCGGGCTTGGTCGGGCAAAACCCACTTCTTGGACCCAATGAAGAGAGGTAAGAACATAAGAACATAAGAGAAGCCAATGTTGAATCAGGCCAATGGCCCATCTAGTCCGACACTCTGTCATACAGCGGCCAAAATATACCAGGTGCCATCAGGAGGTCCAGCAGTGGGGCCAGGTACATGCCGTGTGGCAGAGGCCTGGCCAGAAGTTCGTGCCTCGGTCTGTGATGCAGTCTCAGCTTTCCCTTCCTGCCTGACATCCTCCTGAGTCCTTGCTCCAGGGGTCCCCGAGGTGGTCGTTCCGCTCTGTTCTGCTGTGGCCAGGCCCCACCTGGAGTCCTGTGTCCAGTTTTGGGCTCCACATTTTAGGAAGGATGTTGACAAGCTCAAGCATGTGCAGAAGAGGGCAACCAGGATGGTGAGAGGGTTTGAATCCAAGTCTTACGAGGAAAGGCTGAAAGAGTTGGGTGTGTTTAGCCTGGGAAAGAGAAGACTTAGAGGGGACATGACTGCAGTCTTCAAGTATTTGAAGGGCTGTCATGCAGAAGATGGAGCGGATCTAGACTCTCTTGTTCCGGATTGCAAGACTAGAGCTAATGGGTGGAAATTACGCTCGAGAAGGAGAACCAGGATGGTGAGAGGGTGTCAGGTATCCCTGCCATAAGGGTGATGGGGGGGGAGATGAGACAGTAATTGATGTATCTGTGTTTCTCATTTGGAATGTGGGGAGGTGACGAGGTTGCCTGGGAGACCGGGCCATATCTCACCTCACCCAGGCCGAAATGGCCTTGGAACCAGGCTGTTCGTCTCCTTTCGCTTTCTAAAGACAACAGCTAGGCTTGAGAACTTTCAGGTGGTGGGAACGTAGTAATTTAGTGCCTCATAGCTTTCCCGCGCGTGGGCTGGCCACCTATTGGTAGAGGTGTGGGGCTCCTTTCCCCCTTAGAGTATAACCCCAATGCTTCATGTATCCAAGTTATTCTTAACAATGCTTCTGTTCTAGTGACCTAGTATTGCAGTCTAATAAATACTATCCTTGTTTCAATGAATAAGGCCTGGTGTTTGACTGACTAACTGAGGACTCTGACAGAGGGTTGGAATCCAAGTCTTACGAGGAAAGGCTGAAAGAGTTGGGTGTGTTTAGCCTGGGAAAGAGAAGGCTTAGGGGGGAACATGATGGCAGTCTTCAAGTATTTGAAGGGCTGTCACGTAGAAGACGGAGCAGATCTAGTCTCTCTTGTTCCGGGTTGCAAGACTAGATCTAATGGGTGGAAATTACAAGGGAGTCATTACTGGCTAGATATCAGGAGAAACCTCCTAACTGTAAGAGTGGTTGAGCAGTGGAACAGACTGCCTCGGGAGGTGGTGGATGCTCCTTCCCTGGACGTTTCCAAGCGGAGGCTGGACGACCATCTTTCGGGTATGTTGTAGGTATGTAGGGCTGTCTTTCAGCTGTGCCCCTGCAGAGTGCAGGGGGTTGGACTAGATGACCTGCAAGGTACCTTCCAACTCTAACATTCTATGATTCTATGTGTGTTCATGAATTGCCGGCAGTTCCCCAAAGACCACTTGGCACCGACCTGCCTATTAGTGGCAGCACCAGACTCCAGAGGCTTGGACTTGGTTTGTGGCAATGTGGGGAGATGTGCCTGGGGGCTCCCGTGCCCGTTCTTGGCGCCACCAGGGCCTCTGGATCCAAGCCAAGAGACTCCTCTAACCTCGCACGGGGCTGCTCCACTCTGCTCGAACGTCCCAGTCCACCCCGGCTGCGCTCACTCTGTGTGGTCATATCACAAGCAGAGCTGAAGCTGGAGAAGATGTCATGGGCCCCGATCGTTCCTTGGGCCCAGCCTGGCTCCAAAGCTTCAGTGCCAGTTTCCGGGGCTGCTCACAGTTGTCTTCATCCTCCGTCAGGTTCGGACCCCGTTTCCTGGCCCAATCCGATGCCTACGACAGGAAGATCCGCGCGCTGGCGATGGAGATCGCCGGGCAGTTTGGATACGACTCCTTTGTCAACGAGGGCGTCTACTGCATGGTCAGCGGCCCCACCTTTGAATCCATCGCAGAGGCCCGATTGCTGCACTTGTTGGGAGCGGATGCTGTGGGTAAGGAACGGCGCGAGCCGGAGGCCCTTTAGCCACCAACAACCCCCAAGCTCTCCCACCACTCACAGGTCAGGTTGCCAGATTTGTTTTTTAAAAAAAATACCAGGCACACAGAGGTTCCACGCTGCCTTGCGCAATTCAGGGTTGGTAAGATTGCCAGTTGACCCAGAGAGAGAAGAAGAGATGGGATTTAGACCCCGCCCTTCACTGCCCAAAGGTGTCTCAGAGCGGCTTACAAACTCCTTTCCCTTCCCCTCCCCACAACAGACACCCTGTGAGGTAGAAAAAGAAGAAGAAGAGATTGGATTTATACCCCGCCCTTCACTGCCCAAAGGTGTCTCAGAGCGGCTTACAAACTCCTTTCCCTTCCCCTCCCCACAACAGACACCCTGTGAGGTAGAAAAAGAAGAACAAGAGATTGGATTTATACCCCGCCCTTCACTGCCCAAAGGTGTCTCAGAGCGGCTTACAAACTCCTTTCCCTTCCCCTCCTCACAACAGACACCCTGTGAGGTAGAAGAAGAAGAGATTGGATTTATACCCCGCCCTTCACTACCCAAAGGCGTCTCAGAGCGGCTTACAAACTCCTTTCCCTTCCCTTCCCCACAACAGACACCCTGTGAGGTAGAAGAAGAGATTGGATTTATACCCTGCCCTTCACTGCCCAAAGGCATCTCAGAGCGGCTTACAATCTCCTTTCCCTTCCCCTCCCCACAACAGACACCCTGTGAGGAAGGTGGGGTTGAGAGAACTTCTGACAGAAACTGCTCTTTTTCAAGAACAGCTGTGCCAGAGCTTGTGTTAATCACTCTTTGGGTGAAGAAGTACTTCCTTTTATCTGTTCTAACCCGACTGCGCAGCAATTTCATGGAGTGCCCACGAGTTCTTGTCTTGTGAGAAAGGGAGAAAAGGACTTCTTTCTCAACCTGCTCTATCCCATTCATAATCTTATAAACCTCGATCATGTCACTCCTCATCCGTCGTTTCTCCAAGCTAAAGAGCCCCAAGCGTTTTAACCTTTCTTCATGGGGAAAATGTTCCAACCCTTTTATCATTCTACTTGCCCTTCTCTGCACTTTTTCCAATGCTATAATATCCTTTTTGAGATGTGGCGACTAGAACTGTACACAGTATTCCAAATGAGGTCGAACCAATGATTTATACAGGGGCATGATGATACTGGTTGATTTGTTTCCAATTCCCTTCCTAATAATCCCCAGCATAGCGTTGGCCTTCTTTATTGCAGTTACACACTGTCTAGACATTTTCATTGAGTTATCTACTACGACTCCAAGATCTCTCTCTTGGTCAGTCTCTGCCAGTTCAGACCCCATCAACGTGTATTTATATTTAGGATTTCTGGCTCCAATGTGCATCACTTTGCACTTGGCCACACTGAACCCCATTTGCCACGTTGACGCCCACTCACCCATCCTCGACAGATCCCTTTGGAGTGCCTCACAATCCTCCCTAGTTTTCACCACCCTGAACAACTTCGTGTCTTCTGCAAATTTAGCCACTTCACTGCTTACTCCCAATTCCAAATCATTAATAAACAAGTTAAAAAGCATCGGACCGAGTACTGATCCCTGTGGTACCCCACTGCTTACCACCCTCCACTGAGAAAGTTTCCCATTTATACTCACTCTCTGTTTTCTATTTATAATCTTTGTGTGATGTTGGGCCAGTCCCAAGTTCTCTCAGAGCTGTTCTCTCAAGGGCAGTCCTTGAAAGAGCTCTCTCGGCCCCACCTACCTCATGGGGTCTCTGTTGTTGGAGGGGAGGAGAGGGGAAATTGTAAACTGCTCTGAGACTCTGAATGAAGGGCAGGGCATAAATCCAATCTCCTTCTCCTCCTCTTCCTCCTTCTTCTGAATAGCTACAATCTCCAGGTAAGTGGAAATTAGCCCCACCCCTCTTATTGTCTGGGTCTTCCTTGTCTCATGGATGCCGAACCAAACAACAATTTTTGATGTTTCCACGCTTTTCCTTCCTCACTGTTAGAAGAAAGCTTCCTTTAACTTTAAGCTGTGCTAGGCCCCCTCATCACCAAATGGACCTTGCCCTTGACTGACAATAGCAATACTGATGTTCAGCATTCTATGGCTGTCCTTCACCCCTGAGATATCAGAGTATGAAGCCTTTATGACCATCAGAAGTCCATCAGTGGCTATTAGCCACAAGGTATAGATAGGAACTCTCAGGCTGGGCCAAGTGATGCTCTGTATTCTTGGTGCTTGGGGGGGTCAACAGTGGGAGGGCTTCTGGTGTCCTGGCCCCACTGCTGGACCTCCTGATGGCACCTGGTATTTTTGGCCACTGTGTGACACGGAGTGTTGGACTGGATGGGCCATTGGCCTGATCCAACACGGGCTTCTCTTATGTTCTTAGGTTCTCACAATCAATCGTTGCAAGGCTGGTACCCCTAGCAATCTGCAATACAACCTCCATTAAACCTCAGTTGGTTCCCTCCACCACCAAATGGATCTTCTACTTTACTCAACAGTAGCTCTACTGATTCTCAATGTTCAGTCAGTGGCCTTCACCCTGAGAGATCAGAGTGTTTATGAAGCTTCTGTGACCTCACAGCAGTTCAGCCAGTGACTCACTTTCAGATCCTTGAGCTGTGAGACCCGTTTTCTGTTTCCTTGCAGGAATGAGCACAGCAGCCGAGGTGGTCGTGGCCAGGCACTGCGGATTACGGGTCTTTGGTCTGTCGCTGATCACTAACAAGGTGACCAAGGAGTATGACTCCAAGGAGGCCGTTGACCACCTCAAGGTGCTGGAGGTGAGCCAGAGGCGAGCTTCCATCCTCCAGACGTTCGTCACAGAACTGGTAGGCCGGCTGGAGTAGATCGACAATGGCTGCAGCGACCCAGAAGACAACGGGACCACCTGTCGGAATGGAAACGGAATGCTCCGGAGCTCAAATATGGGCTCCCCAGAGGAAGAGAGTAAGCTTGCCAACCTCCAGGTAGGGCCTGGAGATCTCCCAGAATTCCAACTGGTTTCCAGGCCACGGAGATCAGTTCTCCTGGGGGGAATGGTCTGCTTTGGAGGGTGGGTTCTGTGGCATTATACCCTGCTGATGGGATCTCTATCCCTACTCCTCCACACACCCCTTCCCCAGATTTTCCAACACCCTATCACCCAAAATTTTCTGGCTACAGCCTCAGCTTGCCAAGTCTGGATTGGAAAATACCTGGAGACTTTGGGGGTGGAGCCAGGGGAGGGCGTGGCTTGGGGAGGGAGGGGCCTCAGCATGCTCCAATGCCGGAGAGTCCACCCTCCAAAGTAGCCATTTTCTCCCAGGGAGCTTATCTCTGTCGGCTGGGGATCAGTTGTCAAAGCGGGAGACCCCCAGGCCCCACCTGGAGGCTGGCAACCCTATTACAGCCCTGGTAATTTGTTTGGTAACATTCCTAATAGCAGGGCTATTTCTGGGCAGGAACGCACAGGAACGGAGTTCCGGCTGGCTCCCGAGTTGGCCACGCCCAGCAGGAACTCATTAGCATAACAGGCCACACCCAGCAGCAGAAACTCATCAGGATTGGCTACATTGGGGGTGCGTGGCCCAACATGCAAAGGAGTTCCCGCTCCAAAGAAAGCCCTGGGTTTTGACAGCAAACAAGGTAAACAGAATAAGAAGCAAAAGGTGGGTGTGGCTGGATGACCACACTTCTGGTAACATGGGGGTGTGGCCTAATCTGCTAATGAGCTGTGCTGTCAGGGGTGTGGCCTAATATGCTAATGAGTTTCTGCTGTTGGGTGTGGCCTATTATGCTAATGAGTCCCTGCTGGGCTTTTTCTACAAAAAGAGCCCTGCCTAATAGCATGTCTTTATCTTCCATAGGGAATTTAAATTTTAATGTATTCTGCATTTTTCCATGTGTTTCCTTCCAGTATCTTTTTTGCTTTTTTACAAGTTCACTACCTCTGATAAAAGGTTCTGTCTGTATCTTGACATTTCCAATATTTTCTCGATATGTCCCTTGAAGGGCTGCTGCTCTGGGTGTGTGCAGGGTGCTAGACCCTGGTGAGGGAAACGCCGCTTTTCTGCTGCTGCTGAGCTAAAGCGGTGACGTTTCCTTGTCGGGCTCCCTGGGGTGGTCTTTGCCCATTCCTCCCCAGCTCATTTATGCTCAGCTTCTTAGCCTGCACCGAAAATGGAGCTCCCGAGACCAAAAACCCCAAATCCTCTTCATGATAGTGAGAAGCGAGAATTAGCCAGACTGGTTGCACATTATAGGAGGCGACAGCAGGAGAGACGGGGGGGGCGTGTGCGTGCGTGGGGGGGGTTAACGTGCATGGCAATCTGCAGCCCTTCTGGCTTAGCCCCGCGTCCCTTCCCCTGCCCACCTCCCCGCCTGAATTTTGCACTTCGGCTGCTGTATTTGCATTTTTTTTAATCAGTTTTGTGCTGCTGTGTCACCGTCTTTCTCGATGCTTGTTTGAATGTTGTTTGGAGGATCGAATCTGCATTGGTCTTTCCCACCGGTGTCCTCGCCTTTTGACTCCGTCTTCAAAAAAAGCTGTCTACATTTGGTGTCATTTTCACACCTCAGCAGTGCTAGCATACTTTCACACATCCACATATGTTTATTGTCCTTTCGGGGCGGCTCCCCTGTCATCGCGCCTCTGCACTGCTTTAAAAGAATCTTCTCCAAACAGCATTCAAACAAGCATAGAGAAAGACAGCGTCACAGAAGCACGCAACTGATTTAAAAATGCCAATGCAGATTCGACCCGAGAAGATTCTTTTAAAGCAGTGTGGAGGTGCAATGACAGTGGAGCCGTCCTGAAAATAAAACGATACTTTAGATGCAAGATGTCTTGCATACTGCTGTGGCGTATCTTTCAAAACATGCCGGGTGAAGCATAGAAAGAATATAAACCAGTACTAGAAACTACTACCAATATGTAAACCATTGCTAGAAATCACTCCTATAAAAAGGGTTTTGTTTTTAAAAGTTAGACATTGTTTTTCATATCATTGTCTTTGTGATTACATGGAAAGCCGTGATAAACGGTTGCAGTAGCTACATTACTAATTTGAAATCCAGCTCTTATATGCTGCACAGAAAATGAGTTGAATGCTCATGTAGCATCTAAAATGAGACAGATAATTTCACCGATAAGAAAAACGTTTATATGCAATGTCTACAGAGACTAATAACCAAACTAACTGTTGCCTTATCTACACAATTCAGATTACTAGGATGTGCTAACAGAGGGCACAGTGACATGTGAAAACCCATGTTCACGCATGGCATTACGTGAGAACAGAGGTCATAAGGGCATTTTATGTAGGGAGTGCCACTGTACTCTTCCTACAACATAATCCTTTTGGAAAGTTAAGGTTGTAACAATCAACCTAATGCAATCATCCTAATACAATCTTAGGATGCATTAACAGAAACATTGTGTCCAGATCACAGGAGGTGGTAGTTCCACTCTATTCTGCTATGGTCAGGCCTCACCTGAAGTCCTGTGTCCAGTTTGGGGCACCAGATCTTAGGAAGGATGTTGACAAGCTCGAGTGTGTCCAGAAGAGGGCGACCGGGATGGTGAGAGGATCTGAATCCATGTCTTATTAGGAAAGGGTGTAAGAGCTGGGTATGTTTAGCCTGGGAAAAGAGACGACTTAGAGGGGACATGATTGCAGTCTTCAAGTATTTGAAGGGCTGTCATGTAGAAGCTGGAGCAGATCTATTCTCTCTTGCTCCGGATCGCAAGACTAGATCTAACGGGTGGAAATTACGAGGGAGTTGTTACCGGCTAGATATCAGGAGAAACTTCCTAACTGTCAGAGTGGTTGAACAGACTGCCTCGGGAGGTGGTGGATGCTCTTTTGCTGGATGTTTTCAAGCGGAGGCTGGACGACCATCTTTCGGGTATGTTGTAGGGCTATCTTTTGGCTATGCTCCTGCAGAGTGCAGGGGGTTGGACTAGATGACCTGTAAGGTCCCTTCCAACTCTAACACTCTATGATTCTATGCTACTATATCTTCATGTATTGATATAAATAATATACTTGAATATAATAGAGGCTCGAGTGTCTGTGATTCATTATAGTACGAAAGCCTAAAGAACAGAATGTATCTAGTAAAAAAGTCCGCAGCTACAGTGGCAGATTTCAGTGCTGTAGACTATCTTGCTTCTGATGAGAGACTGCAAGGTCCCTTCCAACTCTAACATTCTATGATTCTATGTCATTTGGTGTACAAGACCTTCTGCCCTTCCTGACTGGGGAGAATACAGCTTGGTGTCACTGGCTGCCAAGGTATCCAGTTCTGTATTTTCCTGTTATTGCAATAAACAGTTAATTATCCAAATTGCTGGACTCCGACTGTATGTTCCTTACCCGGCCCTGGGAGCACATGGGGCACAGATTTGTGCATCAGATTCTGGTGATCCAGGTGGTGGATTCCCCCTGCTGGTAGCGAAGAGCATTGCCACTGGACCGGAGAGGCAGACACGGTGAAACCTGGTGCACCACGGCTGATTTCAGCTTCTCCTCAACGTCTCGGCTGACCCGTAAAAGCGGTCTTTGCCTGAGCACCGGCGGAGAAGAACCCGCAAGGAGTCCAGCGACTTGGACCAAGGTCCAGGAACGGCCGGAAAAAGGTACTCCGTTTTTGGGCAGGGTGGGTAAGACCAGTGTAAGTCTTCTAAAATTAGGAGCAGGGTGCCGCTCTCCCAGAGGAGCTGGGTTCGGGTTCAGCTCAGTCAGTGATCGGGCTTTCTAACTGCCAAATATTTGTCTGGGCCTGTCTGTTTTTTGTACATCAGTCGCTTTAGCCTCCATAAGCCGGTTGAGCTGGGCCTTAAACCGCAAGGGGGAATCCCGTGCTCCAACCGGTAGGCTCTGTTCTCTGGGGTAAAAAGTGGTAAAAAGGCAAAGGTTCCCTTGCTCGAAAGCCAGTCGAATCCGACTCTAGGGTTGTGGTGCTCATCTCCGTTTCCAAACCGAAGAGCCAGCGCTGTCTGAAGACATTTCCGTGGTCATGTGGCCGGCATGACTGAACACCAAGGCGCACGGAACGCTGTTACCTTCCCACTGAAGTGGTACCTATTTATCTACTTGCAATTTCTTGCTTTCGAACTGCTAGGTTGGCAGGAGCTGGAACTAGAGACGGGAGCTCACCCCGTCAGGTGGCACTCTCGGGTCTCGAACTGCTGAACTACTGACCTTCCACAGCCTGCAGTTCAGCATCTTAACCACTTGAGCCACCGCAGCACAAAAGTGGTAGCAGAGCGAAAAAAGGTCTCTCCAGAAGGGGCACCAGTCGGCCATTCCAGCGGCTGCCCCTCCTGCATTGGGTGCAGCCTGCAGGGAGTGAAAACTCAGGTGGTGGGGCGCGCTCACTGATCCCACTTCTGGGGCATCCTGGAACTAACATCAAAACAAAGCTGCATGCTTGGCAGGACATTAACAACTTCCATAGACTGGCCTGGACTTCCCTCCTCTGAACTTACCATCGGTGTCTACCAGGGCAGCTGTAATGTATCTAAACCCGACCGCATGCAAGGCTAGGTCCCCACACGGTCATGCGAAGCCTTTGAGCTTTGCTCCGGGAGACAATGGCCCGAGCAGATCCTAACCCGTGCCAATCAGAGGGCTAGGATCCCGGCCAGGACCTATGGAACTCTCGTCCACAAGAAATAGCCTATCACTAGAGTAGGGTGTGTTCTGGGAGCGGGTTTTGCTGTAAGATAGTTGTCTTGTTCCTGAATCTGTCAGCCCATAGATCACCGGGATTGATTCGGCTGACCTGGCTGGCTAGGGGGGTGTTGTAATAATTCCTTGTTTTGATGTGTGTGTGTGTTCCTTTAAATGTTGGTTTGACTGCAGTAATGCAAGGGGGGTGATCGGGGAAGATGCGTGTGCTGTGACTGGCTGGTGACTGAGTGCGGAAGGAGAGATGTTCTGAGAGGAAACTGTGTGTGGGTGCGTTCGGACGCGCCATTTGAACCGCTTTCGGCACGCTTCAGTAATGGATTTTATCTGCACGATCACACAGTCAACATCAGCCTCCCGTCCCCAGCTGCTGGTTTCCGGCTCAAAACCGCTTTAGCCCGGAGTATTTTGTTACCCTTATAAGGGTCAAGAAGCAACAGTTAGAACCGGATATGGAACAACAGATTGGTTTAGCATAGGAAAAGGAGTACAGCAAGGATGTATATTGTTTAATTTATATGCCGAGTACATCATGCAAAATGCTGGCCTGGATGAATCACAAGCTGGAGTTAAGATTGCTGGGGAAAAGATCAATAACCTCAGATATGCAGACGATACCACTCTGATGGAAGAAAGTGAAGAGGACCTAAAGAGCCTCTTGCTCAGAGTGAAAGAGGAGAGCGCAAAAGTGGGCTTGAAGCTCAACATCAAAAAAACTAAGATCATGGCATCCGGCCCCATCACTCCTTGGCAAATAGAAGGGGATGTCGTAGAAGTAGTGACAGACTTCATATTCCTGGGATCCCAGATCACTGCAGATGGTGACTGCAGCCATGAAATTAAAAGACGCCTGCTCCTTGGGAGGAAAGCGATGGCAAACCTAAACAGCATGATAAAAAGCAGAGACATCACCCTGCCAACAAAAGTCCGCATGGTCAAAGCAATGGTATTCCCCGTAGTCATGTATGGCTGCGAGAGTTGGACTATAAGGAAGGCCGAGCGCCGAAGAATAGATTCTTTTGAACTATGGTGCTGGAGAAGACTCTTGAGAGTCCCTTGGACGGCAAGGAGATCAAATCATTCAATCCTAAAAGAAATCAACCCTGACTGTTCCCTGGAAGGCCAGATCCTGAAGCTGAAGCTCAAATACTTTGGCCACTAAATGAGAAGGGAGCATTCACTGGAGAAGACCCTGATGCTGGGAAAGATTGAAGGTCAAAGAAGAAGAGGACGGCAAAGGATGAGATGGTTAGACAGTGTCATCGATGCAACGAACATGAAATTGAGCAAACTTCAGCGGACAGCGGAAGACAGGAGGGCCTGGCGTGATCTGGTTCATGGGGTCGCGAAGAGTCGGATTCGACTGTGCGACTGAACAACAACAACAATTTTGTTACCAGGTCCCAAAGTGGTGTTTTCGCAGCTGTCCCATTTAAAGCCGCATTTCCCCCCCTATGTGATCGCTTCTCCGGAGTCGAGCCACTTCCGGTTTAAACCCCTTCCCCGCTCGAAAGCTGCCCAAGGCTTCTGCTTTTCGCCCACCATTTTTTTATGCGTTGGCGGTGTGCGCATAGGCGGAGCTCTGCCACTGCGTTTAGAAAACTGACGTTTAAACGGTCACTTGTTTTAGCGTTTAGATGAGTTCGGGATCTCACAGAGGCCATTTTCGGGTCAAACCTTTAAAGGGAAGTCTTTTGTTGGAGGGGGTTGGATTGATTCACCCTGGTGGTTCTGCACATGCGCCATGATAATTCCCCCCCATTCTACGGATGAGCACCTATGCGCATGCGCAAACTGAGAAAAATGGGGAAAAAAACACCAACACTCTCCCGCACGTCGGTAGTGTAGACACCTGGGAGCACTGCAACTGCGCAGTAAAGCAGGATAAGGGAGGTAAGTGTGATCACGATTATCCAGATCAAATATAATCTGGTTAGAACTGGAGCAGTTTAACCCGCTCTCAGCATGCCATCTGACCACACCCTGTGTGTGTTTTTAGGACAGTGTTTGGTTTGTGTGTCTTTGGAGAGTGAAGTGTGAAAAGCTCTAAAGAGAGTCTGTGGAACTCTAAAATTCTGGGAGAGATACTATATGAAAAGGAAACGAGCTGTGTCTAAACTGTGTGATTAGACCAATGTTTTACCTAGTGTGGAAAAATCAAAGAGTTTAGCTGGTTTGGCTATGTTTATGAGAGAGAGAGAGAAGCCTGTCAGAGTGGAATTCTGGTGTCTGAGGGACTGGGTTTGACAACAGGATTGCTAGTTATATTTCCATTTTTGTTTAAACATATCCCAGGATTCAGTACAATACTTCCTCAGGCCACATAGCCCTCTGAAGTGCCCAGACCCTGGGTCACACTACCAAAGGAGAGAGATTTGGAATTTTTAATTCCTGGCAGCAGCAGATAACTACCAAATATATATACAAAGTGTGAATTAAAGGTAAAACCACTTCCCCTCTAAGCAAGCATGTCCGCAGAGTATGATCTAAAGGAAAAACAGTTCCCCCTCAATAGGAACAACGCCACTGATGTCCTCTATCTCCTTCACTGCTTCATGTGCACCCCTCCCGAAGCTGCACACTTGGTCCGATGACCATCCCAGATCACAGACTCATAGAATGTTAGGAGTGGGAAGGGACCTCGCAGGTCATCTAGTCCAACCCCTGCACTCTGCAGGAGCATAGCCAAAAGGTAGCCCTACAACATACCCAAAAGAAGGTAGTCTGGCCTCCACTTGAAAACGTCCAGGAAAGGAGCAGACTGTTCCACTGCTCAGGAGGCAGACTGCTCCATCTCCAATTCTCCAGGAATTTCTCAACCTGGAGTAGGCAACCCTATGCGGGGAATACAGAAAGCAGGGGCCAGTGCCTATCTGCCCCCTATTCTCCGCTTCTGCATTCCATTTTCAAAGTCAGAAATAATCGGGGCAATTTTGGGGCAGGAAGGCATAGGAATGGAGTTCCAGCTGGCTCCCGAATTGGCCACGCCCAGCAGGGACTCATTAGCATAACAGGCCACACCCAACAGCAGAAACTTATTAGGATTGGCTACATGAGGGGTGTGTGGCCTAACATGCAAAGGAGTTCCTGCTACAAAAAGAGCCCTGGCTTTTGACCACAAGCAAGATAAATAGAATAAGAAGCAAAAGGTGGGTGTGGCTGGATGACCACACTGCTGGTAACATGGGGTTGTGACCTAATATGCTAATAAACTATGCTGTCAGGGGTGTGGCCTAATATGCTAATAGATTTCTGCTGTTGGGTGTCGCCTATTATGCTAATGAGTTCCTGCTGAGCTTTTTCTACAAGAAAAGCCCTGGAAATAATAATAATTGCGCTTAAGCCTTGCTTGCAAAAAAACACCCCCTGAGATTCCAAGGAGATTCCAAAAAAAGAGCACGCATGCGCAGGATGCCAACCGAAGACAGAGGGAGAGGAGGGGGGGTGAACGCTCGCCGGCGTAGCCTCAGGGGGTCGTCCATCAACTACTCGACCTGTGTTCGGCGGGTGGTGGGGAGACCCGCAGCAAGGGGAGCGAACTTGTCTTCAGAAAACGTCCAGAACTCGAGCAGCGCCCGGGGGTAGAGGCCGACGGTCACAGCTGGGGAAGGCAAAGAGCCCCGTTTCTTTAGAAGACCGACGTACTTTGTTGACGGTCCCTTGATTCTTTCCCCGCTTCGCCTTCTTCGTTCGCGCTCCGGATCTGCCACTGGGGCCTCCGTAGTTCTCGCGGTAGCCACGGAGACCGCTTCGGCGCTGGTTGCTAGGAGACGTAAGGACTCGAGGAAGAGCGGCAGGTAAAGGGGGAGGAAAGGGAGGGGAGCCTTTGGGCGGTGGAGCCTCCCTGTTGCGCGGCAGTCTACCTCAGAAAGCCGCGCTGCCGGGTGGCAATTGCAAGGGGAGGGCTTGGCTTTTCGGAGCTCCTGCTTGCGGTGGGCCACCCTGGGAAGCGGGATGTCGGGACGGGAGGGGGCGGCGCTGGGCTGGGTTGCCAATCTCCAGGCGGGGCCTGGAGTTCTCCCGGAAATGACCACTGATCACCAGCTTACAGAGATCAGCTCCCCCTTGGAGGCAATGGCTGCTTTGGATGGGGGGACGACTCCCTGGCATTTTTGCCCCGCTGAGGTCCCTCCCAATGTTCCCTCCAAACTGTGGAGTCTTCTGAGCAAAAATTCTACTTTGTGAGCAACTGGTATTAAGGTTGTGAGCAAGTGATTTGGCTGTTGCATCAATTAGTTTGCTCTGGAGCCATCCTTCCTGAACTAAGACAAAAATGTGTGAGCCGGAGGCTAAAAAAACTGAGCTAGCTCACACTAACTCAGCTTAGAGGGAACACTGGTTCCTCCCCCTAAACCCCGCCTTCCCTAGGCTCCACCCCCCAAACCTCCAGGAATCCCCCAGCCTGGACTTGGCAACCCTACGGCCAGCTCCTGGTCCCTGCTCTGCAAGAGCTGCAAGACAGATGGGATTTCGACAGGTAAACGCTGCACTAGCTGCAGTGGCAGATTCACCATTAAGCAGACGGAGCACGTGCTTAGGGCACCAGGGCCAAAGGGGGCACCACAAAGTTGGGGAAAGGGCAAAAAGAGAAAAAAAAGAACGAATGAAGATTTGTAAAAAAAATAAAAATTGATAAAACTAGTGCAAATCGATCATGGCGCCACCCTAGGGTTATCCTCTATTTTTTTGTTGGCGAGGTGCAGCATCATAGGTAAAGGTAAAGGTTTCCCTTGCTCGAAAGCCAGCCAAATCTTTGGTGCTCATCTCCATTTCAAAACCGAAGAGCCAGCGCTGTCCAAAGACGTTTCCATGGTCATGTGGCCGGCATGACTATATGCCAAGGGGCACAGAAAGCTGTTCCCTTCCCACCGAAGCGGTACCTATTTATCGACTTGCAATTTCTTGCTTTCAAATTGCTAGGTTGGCAGGAGCTGGAACTAGAGACGGGAGCTCACTCTGCCATGCGGCACTCTTGGGTCTCAAACTGCTGAACTATTGACCTTCCACAGCCTGCAGTTCAGTCTCTTAACCACTTGAGCCACTGCAGCTCATAGGCTACATTTAAAAATAAAATGCATGTGCTTAAAAGTAAAATGATGGAGCCAAATTCAAATGGGCGGGGTCAGTGTGGAAAGGAGGGGGGCACCAAGATTGGTCAGTGCTTAGGGCACCAGTGAGCCTTCATCCGCCCCTGACTAGCTGTGATCACTTTTTAAAAGGGCTGTTCTAGGATTCACCCTGTCAGCCGCTCGGTGGAACCTCCATGTCCAAAAGCAGCGTGCCTCTGAATGCCAGGGCTGGAAGGGCAACAACGAAAGAAGGCTGTACTGACTTTGACCTTTCATGGCATGGTAGGGATGCCAGCCTCCAGACGGGACCAGTCTTCCCTCTAAGCTGAGTTGGTGTGAGCTAGCTCACGGGTTTTTAGCCTCCGGCTCACACATTTTTGTCTTCGCTCAGGAAGGATGTCGCTCCAGAGCCAACTAATTATTGCAGCAGCCAAATTGCTGGCTCGCCACTTTAATGCCAGGAGCTCACAAAGTAGAATCTTTGCTCACAAGACTCCACAGCTTAGAGGGAGCATTGTTTGCAACCAGTGTTGCCTCTAAGCTGAGTTAGTGTGAGCTAGCTCATGGGTTTTTAGCCTCCGGGTCACACATTTACGTTTTAGCTCAGGAAGGATGGCTCCTTCTGCTTTTTTTCTTTTCTTTTTTAGAAAAAAAAAATCATATGTTGCCTCAACAGAACAATATGACACAACCAAAGATGGTAAAAAAACAACAAGGAAAAAGTAAATGAAACGTTTCAAGCCCATCTTTCTGTCATGGTGATGAACTACTTAAAAAAAAAAGTTTGGCTGGAGATCTGGGAGGTTTTTTGTCACCTTCTGGGCATGCAATGGGGGTCAGTGTGTGTGTGGGGGGAGGAGGAAGAGGTATTTGTGAAACCCCTGCATTGTGCAGGGGGTTGGACTAGATGACCCTGGAGGTCCCTTCCAACTCTATGATTCTATGAAAGCACGCATGAACCAGTAAATCTGCAGAAGCCTGGGGGATCCATCCTTAAAGACTTAGCAACCTGCATTTTGGTCAGGGCCCATGGGTTGCTGACCTTCCTTTGCCTCATCCCATGCCTTTCCTCTGTGAGCAGGGAGCAGGGCTGGAGAAGAAGACCACAACTTTCCACTGTGGCTCCAGCTCTGTGGAATGATGTAGTGGTTAAGTGTGCGGACTCTAATCTGGGAGAACCGGGTTTGATTCTCCACTCCTCCATTTGCAGCTGGCTGGATGACCTTGGGCAAACCGTAGTTCTGGTAAGAGCTGTTCTTGAAAAAAGCAGTCTCTGTCAAGAGCTCTCTCAGCCCCACCAACCTCACCGGATGTCTGTTGTGGGGAGGGGAAGGGAAAGGAGTTTGTAAGCTGCTCTGAGACACCTTTGGGTAGTGAAGGGTGGGGTATAAATCCAATCTCTTCTTCTTCTGGAAGAGGTGAGGGGGTCCCAACCTTGGAAATTATCAGGAGGCCCTGCAAGGCCTGCCTGTTTGCCAGGGCGTTGGAGGCGGTGCCTTGGCTAGCAGCTGTCAGGTAGCCCTGTCAAGGGGATGGAATGTGGAGGGAGTACTTTTCATCTACCAGCCTCTGAACATTACCATTTGCACTGTCTGTATGTTATCATCTATGTGACCTTGTAGGTGCTCCAGCTGCAGAAATCCTAAGCTGGGGACCAAAGGCTTTTAGATTGTTTACCTGCTTTGCCTGCTTGCTTTGCCCCCGTGTGCACACGAACTATATTCATTGGCTTCAGCTCGCTAAGGGGGGGGTGTTTGATTGTAGTATAACACAGAAGGCCCTATCGTTCCCGGGCATTCCTGACACAAGCTGTACACGTATCTTTAGTTACGATTCACCATTAAACCGTTTTCTTCTGATGGAGCCTTGTGTTGTGTGACCTAACTAAGGAGCCTGAGAGCAGCCTGTTTTGACGCTTCCCATCTGCCCCAGATAGAACAAGACAGGTAGCCTTGTTGGGCTGTCCGTAGCAGTAGAAAAGAGTCAAGAGTCCAGGAGTACCTTGAAGACTAACAAAATTTGCGGCAGGGGAGGAGGTTTCGTGAGTCACTGCTGACTGCGATCACTAATCCGTGACTGTGATCACCAATCCGTGACCCACGAAAGCTCCTACCCTACCACAAATTTTGTTAGTCTTGCTCCGTTCTACATCTGTCCTAAGGTGAACCAGGCCGCAGCATCTGTCTCCAGAGGGGGTGTAAATATGGAAGCTTGCATGTCCTGAGCCAAGACTTAAAAGTATTTAAGGCACAAGAGTGTCTTTCTAAGGAACACCTGAATACCTGGAGCTGCATTATACTGCCCCAGACCATCAGTCCAGCAAGGTTAATATTGTTTACTCGGACTGGCAGTGGCTCTCCGAGGTCTCAGGCAGAAGTCTTTCATATCACTCGAAGACAAAGGAAGGTGTCTTATACTGAATCAGACCACTGATTGTCTACCCAAGACCGGCAGCAGCTCTCCAGGGTCTCCGTCAGAGGTCTTTCACATTGCTTCCTCCGGGTCCTTTTATTGGGACATGTCGGGGATTGAACCTGGGACTTTCTGCGTGCCAAGCAGAGGCTCTTCCACTGAGCCACAGCACCTCTCCCGGTTAAGAACATAAGAACATAAGAGAAGCCAATGTTGAATCAGGCCAATGGCCCATCTAGTCCAACACTCTGTCACACAGCGGCCAAAATATACCAGGTGCCATCAGGAGGTCCAGCAGTGGGGCCATCCATTCCATCTGGCTGGCACTCTTGCCTTTCGCCCATGAGGCAGTGACATACTCTGGCAGTTTCATCACCATCTTAAGGTAAAGGTAAAGGTCCTCCTTGCTCGAAAGCCAGTCGATTCTGACTCTAGGGGTGCGGTGCTCATCTCCGTTTCCAGGCCAAAGAGCCAGCGCTGTCCGAAGACGTTTCCGTGGTCATGTGGCCGGCATGACTAGACACCGAGCCGCACGGAACACTGTTCCCAGGGTACCAATTCTTTCCATTTGTTTATTTTATCTTATTAGATTTGAATCCTGCCCTCCCCGCATAGCAGGATCAGGGCGAGTTCTATCAAATATAATGTAAAGGTTTCCCTTGCTCGAAAGCCAGTCAAATCCGACTCTAGGGATGCGGTGCTCGTCTCCGTTTCCAAGCCGAAGAGCCAGTGCTGTCCGAAGACGTTTCCGTGGTCATGTGGCCGGCATGACTAGACGCTGAGCCTCACGGAATGCTGTTACCTTCCCACCGCAGCGGTACCTATTTATCTACTTGCATTTCTTGCTTTCGAACTGCTAGGTTGGCAGGAGCTGGGACCAGAGACGGGAGCTCACGCCGTCCCGCGGCACTCGGGTCTCAAACTGCCGAACTATAGACCTTCCAGTCTGCAGCTCAGTGTCTTAACCCTCTGCGCCACCGCAGCTGGTTATTTATTGCTGTATTTTCGTGATTTTTAACTTTTGACTATAATTATGTAAAGATTTTTTTTTAATGTACGCCGCCCATTTAAAAATGGAAAATAAATAAATAATAATAAATATTAGCGCTGCTGCCCTTCCCACAAAGGCTTTGGCCAGATCCCCACGGCCTGTTGCATGATGTGTGTTTTTTCCGCAGTGCTCTTCTGTGGCCCCGAAGATGTCTTCGAAGAAACTAGATGCCTTTCCCAAGAGCCTCCTCAGTACCTTGAACAAGACCGTGAGTCCCAGAAACGCAGCCATGACCTCCAGATCCCCTCCAGCCGCATCAGCCTCGATCGGAAAGCTGTGTCCGCGCATGTGACGGGAAAAAAAATTAAATATACAGGAGGCCGGCTTTTGTGCTTGCTTGTCTCCTGCTCAGGCTGGAGTCGGTGGCTTCTGCACTGTGCATGAACCTCTGCCGTGAATAGAAAGATGCACGGGGGAAGGAAGTCTGGAGAAGAATGTGGTAGCCGGGCTCACGGGGCGGCAAACACAAGCTGTTCTTGTTGGGGCACAGGTCTAAAGGGCGGCGGGGGGCGGGGGAGCTGCATTTACGGTGGTGTGCGCATATGTGTGTGACGAGTCCTGGTTGCTGTGAATACCAGCTTGTGCACACGGTACTGCTCTGTAGCTTAATGGAGGAGGTATGAATATGGGGGTGCCATTTTAAAGGGGACTAGATGTTGACAAGCTCGAGCGTGTCCAGAAGAGGGCGACCAGGATGGTGAGAGGGTTGGAATCCAAGTCTTATGAGGAAAGGCTGAAAGAGTTGGGTCTGTTTAGCCTGGGAAAGAGAAGGCTTAGAGGGGACACGATGGCAGTCTTCAAATATCTGAAGGGCTGTCATGTAGAAGATGGAGCAGATCTATTCTCTCTTGCTCCGGATTGCAAGACTAGATCTAATGGGTGGAAATCACAAGGGAGTCGTTACTGGCTAAATATCAGGAGAAACTTCCTAACTATAAGAGTGGTTGAGCAGTGGAACAGACTGCCTCGGGAAGTGGTGGATGCTCCTTTGCTGGACGTTTTCAAGCGGAAGCTGGACGACCATCTTTCGGGTATGTTGTAGGTATGTAGGTATGTAGGGCTACTGCTCCTGCAGAGTGCAGGGGGTTTGACTAGATGACCTGCAAGGTACCTTCCAACTCTAACGTTCTATGATTCTATGAGAACAAATTCATGGAGGCAACAAGAGGCAGAGCAGTTGAAAGCCAAAATGCTTGCTCTGGAGATGGACGCTCAACAAAAATAACTTAAAATTAAGAGGTTTCCCAGAGCAGATAGAAGAGGAAGCTGACTTATCGTGCATAGCAAACTGGCTGGCTTCTATTTTGAAGCTAGACATTATCCTATATAATGCCGATATTATTTATTGTAAATGGATAATTGAAAATTGAATAAAACATAGTTTTAAAAAAATTCTTGAAGGATAGGTTTATCAGTGGCTACTAGCCTTGGTGACTAATGGGAACCTCTGAATAAACTGCTGAACCCCAGAGCCAGGACTAGATGAGGTACTGGTCTGATCCAGCAGGTCTCTTCTGATGTTCTTATGAAGGCCTCGGCCTCTCTGTCCTGTTGTTGGCCCTCCAGAGGAACTGGTTGGCCCCTGTGTGAGACAGGAGGCTGGACTAGGTGGACCCTCACTGGTCTGATCCAGCAGGGCTCTTCTGATGTTCTTATGAAGGCCTCGGCCTCTCTGCCCTGTTGTTGGCCCTCCAGAGGAACTGGCTGGCCACTGTGTGAGACAGGAGGCTGGACTAGATGGACCCTCACTGGTCTGATCCAGCAGGGCTCTTCTCATGTTCTTATGAAGGCCTTGGCCTCTCTGCCCTGTTGTTGGCCCTCCAGAGGAACTGGCTGGCCACTGTGTGAGACAGGAGGTTGGACTAGGTGGACCCTCCTGGTCTGATCCAGCAGGGCTCTTCTGATGTTCTTATGAAGGTCTCGGCCCCTGTTTCCTGTGGTTGGCCCTCCAGAAGAACTGGTTGGCCACTCTCTGAATGAAACCTCATGAGTGAAATGGAGGGGGGTGGGACAGGGAACGTGATGGAGGTTGATAAAATTACACAAGGGGTAGAGTAATTGAATAGAAATAACGTTTTCTCCCTTTCCCATAATACTAGGATTCAGAGACACCCAATGACGTAGACATGCAGGGCAGACAAAAGGAAGTATTTCTTTGATTCACTCGTGGATCTCACTGCCAGCGAACCTAGTGATGGCCATGATCTTAGATGGCTTTAAAAGGGGGTCAGACAGATTCAGGGAGGGTAGGCCTATCAGTAGCCAGTAGCCATGGTGACGAAAGCGAACCTCCATATTCAGAGGCAGTCAACCTCTTCTGATGTTCTTCTTATGTCATTTGACAAAGCCCATCTGATGAGCTCGGATACAGACACCCATTTTCCACATGCCTGACAGCCCAGAGTACATACAGTGCCCTTCAGTTGAATGACTGCCTTCCATCTCCCCTTAGTTCACTTCTTAGGCCAGGGCTGTCAAACATGCGGCCCGGGGGCTGGATCAGGCCCCCGGAGGGCTTCCACCAGGCCCGCGGAGTAAAATATAAAGTTTATCTCTCCGCTACCTGGCATTACCTTTTATGACATACACGGCCCGGCCCAACAAGGTCTCATTTATGTCAGATCCGGCCCTTGCAACAAATGAGGTCGACGCACCTGGTCTAGGCAGTGAAGCATCCGTGGGGACCCTGTAAGTAGGCATGCTGAGAGGCAAACGCTCGATTGCACAGTCTACTGCAAGGCAAGAGAGTGTCTCTTCCCCTGGGACCCTTTTCCAAAAGACTGTTTTCCCCCCTTACTAGAGTGTCTCCGTTTCCGTGCGATGAAATCGCCTCTTTTCTTGCGCTAACGTTTAGGATTATAGCCAATGGCAACGGCACACTGCAGTGAAGAAGGCCGCCTCCGTCAAGATTTTCTTGCCCCCCGTCACGACGGCAACAGCGACAAAGGAAGACCGAAAGCTTTCCCCACCCCAGCCCAAAGACAAGCTCTCAGGTGGGGACTGCGGCTTGACTTCTGCCCTCTGGCCTTCCTGGAGGAGCCCTTCATTTATTTATTTATTAAATTTGTATCCTGCCCTCTCTACCATGGCAGGCTCAGGGCATCTTACAGAATATATATATATATAACACCAAAAAAGCCCAGCGGGAACTCATTAGCATATTAGGCCACACCCCTGACAGCACAGCTCATTAGCATTTTAGGCCACACCCCATGTTACCAGACATGTGGTCATCCAGCCACACCCACCTTTTGCTTCCTATTCTGTTTACCTTGTTTGTTGTTAAAACCCCAGGGCTTTTTTTGGAGCAGGAACTCCTTTGCATGTTAGGCCACACAGCCCTAATGTAGCCAATCCTAATGAGTTTTTGCTGTTGGGTGTGGCCTATTATGCTAATGAGTTCCTGCTGGGCATGCCCAACTTGGGAGCCAGCCGGAACTCTGTTCCTGTGCGTTCCTGCCCCAAAATAGCCCTGTATATATATGTGTGTGTGTGTGGCTACAGAGGGAAGGCCTGGAGAGCGATCCCCCCCCGCAGCTCTGAGGCAGGCGGGCCAGAGGATCTAAATGGAAGGATTTAAATGCCTCCCCGCGCCTTCCCTGGCCTGTCCAAGGGCCGGCTTGCCTGGACTCCCTGCAGCCGCGGGGCGCCTGAACAAGCCAAGGGAAGGCATGGGGCTGTGGCCTAATATGCTAATAGGTTTCTGCTGTTGGGTGTGACTTATTATGCTAATGAATTCCTGCTGGGCTTTTTCTACAACAAAAGCCCTGACATAGATGTTATTAAGAGATGGTGGCATTCTTTCAGCGTTGGAATGGTCGCTTACCGCCATAGTCCAGGCTCCTGCCAGGCTGTAGATCGTCGAGTTGGTACTGGCGTCGATGTTGGGGGCCAGGGCCTTGATGTCAAAAGGCGACGCCTAATCGGAAGCCTGGTGGAAGAGCTTTGTTTTACAGGCCCTGTGGAACTGTAAAAGGTCCCGCAGGGCCCTGATGTCATCTGGGAGCTCATTCCACCAGTGCGGGGCCATTGGATGCTATACCACATTTTCCAGGCCCAAAGGAACTATCCGTCCACGTTTCCCGGAGATTTTATTTATGTCATTCATTGGTATCCCGCCTTTCTCCCCCAATGGGGACCCCGTCTGGCCTTATGTCACTCTCCTCTTCTCCGTTTTTAGCCTCACAACAACCCTGCGAGGTAGGTTAAGTTGAGAGAGTGTGACTGGCCCAAGGTCACCCAGTGGACTTCCGTGGGATGAGTGGGGATTTGAACCTGGATCTCCCAGATACTAGTCCGACACTGTAATGATTCCATGTTTTGGTGTGTGTGTTCCTTTAAATGTTTAGTTTGAATGCAGTAATATGAGAAGAGCGATAGAGGGTGACAAGTGTGATGTAATTGGCTGCTGACTTACAGCGTGGGAGGAGGGGTGTCTGAGAGGACTCTGTGTGTGTGTCTTGAGAGAAAGACAAGAGTGGAGGGGCTTTGAAGAGAGTCTATGTGAAGTTTAGTCTGTGTGACTATAAGAGTTTTGTGAGAGAGCCTGTATGGCCAAAGAAACAAGTTGTGTCTATCCTGTGTGGTTAGACAAATGGTTCATTCTGTGTGAATAAGACGGTTTTGCCTGTGTGACTGTGAGAGAGAAAGAGATTAGCCTGTCAGAGTGGAGTTTGATGTTTAAGAGACTGAGTGTGACACCAGGCTTTGCCAATTATATTTACAAGTCCCTTTCTTCAACAGCAGTTCAAAAATAACCAGACACCTATTTTGTTCTTTTTAAAATAAATCATTTCTTGTTTAAACTTATCCCAGAAATCAGAACAGTCCTCCCTCAGGGCCACGTAGTCCTCTGAAGTGCCCAGATCCTGAGTCATTCTACCAAAAGAGAGAGAGATTTGGAATTTTTAATTCCTGGTGGCAGCAGAAATCTACCAAGCTTAGGTATGCAGAGAGTGTTTTAAAAGGTAAAAACAGTCTCCCCGAATAAGCGAGGACGCCACAGACACTCTTAACCGTTACACTGTGCTGGCTTTCCCTTCCCAAAAGCTGCAGCAACAATCAGTTTACTGCTGTAATTTGTATGATTTATCGATTGATTGATTTTATTCTATTTGTCTCCCGCCCTCCCCACCAGGGCAGGCTCAGGGCGACTAATAATAATAATAATAAGGGCTCTTTTTGTAGCAGGAACCTACTTTGCCTATTAGGCGACACACCCCTGATGTAGCCAATCCTCTCAGAGCTTACAGTCGCCCCTGTAAGAAGAGCTCTGTAAACTCTCGGAGGATTGGCTACATTAGGGGGGGCGTCGCCTAATATGCAAAGGAGTTTCCTGCTACAAAAAGAGCCCTGATAATACCTGTGGGCTTCCCTTGAGCGGTGCCCCGGTGGAATAATGCCGCGTTTCGTTCTAGGGAACAAATCCACTTCGGCCTCCCGTTCGAAAAGTACGCGCTTCAGGAGGGGGAAGACCGGTCAGCACAAAGCGATGGGAAGTGAAGTGAAGCTTACCAAGAGCATGGCAAACATCAGGATCCTGCAGGTATGTGGAGCCACCCCCACCCCCACCACGAGCATCTGGAATTGTTTTTAATGCAGAAGAAGAAGAGGTTGGATTTCTGCCCCGCCCTTTCACTACCCAAAGGAGTCTCAGAGCGGCTGACAATCTCCTCTCCCTTCCCCTCCCCACAACAGACACCCTGTGAGGTAGAAGAAGAAGAAGAGACTGGATTTATACCCCGCCCTTCACTACCCAAAGGAGTCTCAGAGCATCTGACAATCTCCTTTCCCTTCCCCTCCCCACAACAGACACCCTGTGAGGTAGAAGAAGAAGAAGAGATTGGATTTATACCCCGCCCTTCACTACCCGAAGGAGTCTCAGAGCGGCTTACAATCTCCTTTCCCTTCCCCTCCCCACAACAGACACCCTGTGAGGTAGAAGAAGAAGAAGAGATTGGATTTATACCCCGCCCTTCACTACCCGAAGGAGTCTCAGAGCGGCTTACAATCTCCTTTCCCTTCCCCTCCCCACAACAGACACCCTGTGAGGTAGAAGAAGAAGAAGAGATTGGATTTATACCCCGCCCTTCACTACCCGAAGGAGTCTCAGAGCGGCTTACAATCTCCTTTCCCTTCCCCTCCCCACAATAGACACCCTGTGAGGTAGAAGAAGAAGAAGAAGAGATTGGATTTATACCCTGCCCTTCACTACCCAAGGGAGTCTCAGAGCGGCTGACAATCTCCTTTCCCTTCCCCTCCCCACAACAGACACCCTGTGAGGTAGAAGAAGAAGAAGAGATTGGATTTATACCCCGCCCTTCACTACCCGAAGGAGTCTCAGAGCGGCTTACAAACTCCTTTCCCTTCCCCTCCCCACAACAGACACCCTCTGAGATAGAAGAAGAAGAAGAGATTGGATTTATACCCCGCCCTTCACTACCCGAAGGAGTCTCAGAGCGGCTTACAATCTCCTTTCCCTTCCCCTCCCCACAATAGACACCCTGTGAGGTAGAAGAAGAAGAAGAAGAGATTGGATTTATACCCTGCCCTTCACTACCCGAAGGAGTCTCAGAGCGGCTTACAATCTCCTTTCCCTTCCCCTCCCCACAACAGACACCCTGTGAGGTAGAAGAAGAAGAAGAGATTGGATTTATACCCCGCCCTTCACTACCCGAAGGAGTCTCAGAGCGGCTTACAATCTCCTTTCCCTTCCCCTCCCCACAATAGACACCCTGTGAGGTAGAAGAAGAAGAAGAGGAGATTGGATTTATACCCTGCCCTTCACTACCCAAAGGAGTCTCAGAGCGGCTGACAATCTCCTTTCCCTTCCCTTCCCCCCACAGACACCCTGTGACCAACGTTCCCTCTAAGCTGTGGAGTCTTGTGAGCAAAAATTCTACTTTGTGAGCTATTGGCATTAAAGTTGTGAGCAAGCGATTTGTCTGCTGCTTAAATTAGTTTGCTCTGGAGCGACATCCTTTCTGAGCTAAGGCAAAAATGTGTGAGCCGGAGGCTAAAGAACTGTGAGCTAGCTCACACTAACTCAGCTGAGAGGGAACACTGCCTTTGGGGGAGGTGGGGCTGAGAGAGCTCTTTCGAGGACTGCTCTTGAGGGAACAGCTCTGAGAGAACGTGTGACTGACCCCAGGTCACCCCAGCAGCTGCATGTGGAGGATTGGGGGAATCAAACCCGGTTTCTCCCAGATTAGAGTCCCTCACTCCTAACCACTACGTCAAACTGGTGGAGATGACAGCTAGCGGGCTTAGGGTGTAAAAATGGCCAATGCCAAATGATCTTATCTGGAGCAGAGAAAGCAAGGAAAGGAATTTCCGGAGAAGGTCAGACCAGAACTGAAGGGTTCAAATTAAATCAGAAGAATTTTTGGCTAAGCGTTAGGAAGAACCTCCTGACAGTTAAGAGCGGTTCCTCAGTGGAACAGGCTTCCTCGGGAGGTGGCGGGCTCTCCTCCTGTGGAGGTTTCCAAACAGAGGCTAGGTGGCCGTCTGCCAGGCAATGGCGATTGTGTGAACTTAGGCAGATCGTAGAAAAGAGGGCAGGAAGGGACCAGCCAGTGATCCGCTCTTCTGATCTCTTCTTATTGTCAGGCTCCGTAGTCAGGTCACACAACACAGGGCTCCTTCAGAAGGCAATGTTTATTGGTGAACCAGAACTAAAGACACGTGTACAGCTTGTGTCAGTAACGGCCACGTACAATAAGGCCTTCTAAGTTATACTACATTCAAGCACCCCCCCACATAGCTGAAGCCAATGAATACATTTCGCACGTGCGGGCAAAGCAAGCAGGCAAAGCTAAGCCCAACATTCTAGAAACCGTTGGTTCCCAGCATAAGACTCCAGCAGCTGGAGAAATACAAGGTCGGAGACCTGATAACAGACAGTGAGTAAAAGTGCAAAGGATGGGAGACTTCACATGACAGGGCTACCTGACACTTATATGCCCAGATTGGCCCTGTGGATCCCGGAGGGTTTTTTGCCTTCCTCTGGGCATAGATCAGTGGTCACTGGGAGTTGCGGGGGGAGGCAGTGGTGAATTTCCTGCATTGTGCAGGGGGTTGGACTAGATGAACCCTGAGGTCCCCTTCCAGCTCTGTATTTCTGTGAATGGGAGGAGAAGCAGAACCGGAAAAGGTCAGTCCAATTGAAAAGAGGGCCAACAACAAAGGCTAAATATATCTACAGTGTATAAAAAGATACATGTATTTATTAACAAAGAATTTAAAAAATATATAAAGGCCCAATCGCACCTCATGTAAAAATACCAGAATCTAACACACAAGGGCTGATGGAGGATTCTGTGGGTGTGTAACTGGTCATGACAGGATCAACAAGTGTTCTCCTTTTGTGATACGCATTTTGCAGGGGCGGGGGGAAGAGTGTGTCCTTTGTTTGAGTCCGACAGACGTGAGGTCCTGCTTCTGAACCGTCACGTTTCTTTTTCTGTAGCCCACAGTAGAGATGGATGGTTGGGGAGGGGCTGTGGCTCAGTGACAGTGCATCCGCTCGGCACGCAGAAGGTCTCAGGTTAACATAAGAACATAAGAGAAGCCAATGTTGAATCAGGCCAATGGCCCATCTAGTCCAACACTCTGTCACACAGCGGCCAAAATATACCAGGTGCCATCAGGAGGGCCAGCAGTGGGGCCAAGACACTAGCAGCCCTCCCACTGCTGCCCCCTCCAGCACCAAGAATAGAGTGCATCACCTGCCCCAGACTGAGAGTTCCCATCTATACCCTGTGGCTAATAGCCACTGATGGACTTCTGCTCCATATGTTTAACTAATTCCCTCTTGAAACTGTCCATGCTTGTAGCTGCCACCACCTCTTGTGGCAGTGAATTCCATATGTTAATCACTCTTTGGGTGAAGAAGGACTTCCTTTTATCTGATCTAACCCGACTGCTCAGCAATTTCATGGAGTGCCCACGAGTTCTTGTATTGTGAGAAAGGGAGAAGAGTACTTCTTTCTCAACCTGCTCAATCCCATTCATAATCTTATAAACCTCGATCATGTCACCCCTCAGCCGTCGTTTTTCCAAGCTAAAGAGCCCCAAGCATTTTAACCTTTCTTCATAGGGAAGGTGTTCCAACCCTTTTATCATTCTAGTTGCCCTTCTCTGCACTTTTTCCAATGCTATAATATCCTTTTTGAGATGTGGTGATCAGAACTGTACACAGTATTCCAAATGAGGTTGCACCAATGATTTATACAGGGGCAGTATGATACTGGCTGATTTGTTTTCAATTCCCTTCCTAATAATCCCCAGCATAGCGTTGAGTCCCCGACACCTTCAGTCCAAAGAAACAAGCAGTAGATATTGTGAAAAACCTCTGCACGAAACCTTGGAGAGCTGCTGCCGGTCTGTGTCAGGTTCCCAGTCAAATCACTCTCCTCACACACTTCCTTTGTTGAAGGTTTTATTTAGAGGTTTGAGATGCTCATGGGTTGAGACTCTTTGTCAGGACTGAGGTGCCAAGGCAGGAAAGTAGCGTATAATTCCAAACCCCACCTTCCACACAAACACGTCGGCAATACTTGGGTCAGTCACGAGCTCTGGCACGGCTGTTCCTGAAAGGGCAGTTTGTGTTAGAGTTCTCTCAGCCCTACCTACCTCATAGAGTGTCTGATGTGGGGAGGGAAAGGGAAAGGAGTTTGTGAGCCGCTCTGAGACTCCTTTGGGTAGTGAAGGGCGGGGTATAAATCCCATCTCTTCCTCTTCTTCTGCCTCACAGGGTGTCTGTTGTGGGGAGGGGAAGGAGTTTGTGAGTCGCTCTGAGACTCCTTTGGGTAGTGAAGGGTGGGGTATAAATCCCATCTCTTCTTCTTCTACCCCACAGGGTGTCTGTTGTGGGGAGGGGAAGGGAAAGGAGTTTGTAAGCCGCTCTGAGACTCCTTTGGGTAGTGAAGGGCGGGGTATAAATCCCATCTCTTCCTCTTCTTCTGCCTCACAGGGTGTCTGTTGTGGGGAGGGGAAGGGAAAGGAGTTTGTGAGTCGCTCTGAGACTCCTTTGGGTAGTGAAGGGTGGGGTATAAATCCCATCTCTTCTTCTTCTACCTCACAGGGTGTCTGCTGTGGGGAGGGGAAGGGAAAGGAGTTTGTCAGCCGCTCTGAGACTCCTTTGGGTAGTGAAGGGCGGGGGATAAATCGAATCTCTTCTTCTTCTTCTTCTATCTCACAGGGTGCCTGTTGTGGGGAGGGGAAGGGAAGGGAGTTTGTGAGCCGCTCTGAGACTCCTTTGGGTAGTGAAGGGTGGGGTATAAATCCAACCTCTTCCTCTTCTTCTGCCTCACAGGGTGTCTGTTGTGGGGAGGGGAAGGGAAAGGAGTTTGTAAGCCACTGTGAGACTCCAAGTGAAGGGTGGGGTATAAATCCAATCTCTCCTTCTTCTTCTACTCTCCAGACCATGACAGGTATACGATCTACCCCTAGCCAAACACAGACGTCTTCAAGGTCGCTTCCTGTGTGGAAAGCCATCCTTGTGGCGCCATGGAAGAGTTACCAAAGCTAGCCTCCCTAATTCTACAGGCACTCACTCCTCCCCCTTAGGAATGCAATGGCAGGGGTTAACAAGCAAGTGGAACTACTAACAGAGGAATGGGGAACAGCACAGGTTAGGAATACACATTAGGGATACGCAAGGCAGGAATACAACAGTTGGCCAAATGCTTGAGTCTGACAGTCTGAGTAGACAACACTGACTTTGGTGGAGCAATGGTCGGATGCAGTCTAAGATAGCACCATTTAGGGAGGGTCCATGGGTGAGAGGCAGAGCATCTGCTTGCCATGCAGAGGGCCCCCGGTTCGATCCCTGGGCACCTCCACTTGAAAAGAGCAAGCGGTAGGTGACGTGAAAGACCTCCGCCTGTGACCCTGAAGAGCTGCTGCCAGTCTGAGTAGACAACGCTGTCCTCGATGGACCAGGGGTCGGATTCTGCCTAAGGCAGCTTTGTGTGTTCTTCCCACAGCGACTTTCCAAGGCCAAGGGGAACTCCTTGGAGGAACTGAAGCGCCATTCCCGTGTCCTCTTGGAGAAGAACCGGCGGCTGATGGAGGACATCCAGGAGATGGACGGTGACATGGCTCGACGTGCCAGGGACCTCCTCCAGCAGTATGACATGTTTGGGGTAAGGCTGGGTTTGGTGGCCGGGGGTTGGAGGACCTGCAGTGATAGAACACCCCCCCCTTGGTCCTGGTTTTCCAGGCCCGGTACCTGTCAGAGTCCCTGGAAAAATCAGTTCCCAATAATAGTCATCCAGAAGAAGTAAAGTTTATTGAGACGTTGATAAGGTCCAGACTCATAACGTTCTTTGTAAGGACTGGGGACAAGCGTGCGAAGCCAGCAATTATAGCATAATCACACAGACATCAGTGACTCTTGGCCAATCACCTCTAAGCTAAAAGCCCACCAAATTAACTCTCTAAGATTCCCAGGGGGAAAGAATACTAAAGGCAGCGCAGGTCTCAAGGTTACATGGCTACACCAGACAGCAACGGCAACCAAAGAGGAGCACACAGTGCAGGTATACAAGGGAACAGCAATCTGTGTGAAAAAGACGCTAACACTAGTTCAATAATGACCAAAGTATTAATTCAAATGCAACCATATATGCACGATATTAAAGTAGAAGAGTATCCTCTTGAGATGAAGACGTATGAAGAATAATAAACAAAGAATCCGGATATTAAGAACTCCGTTTCGAAGAACTTCCTCAGTAACTGAATATACTGAACAATATATCTTCAGATAAATTAAGAACATAAGAACATAAGAGAAGCCAATGTTGAATCAGGCCAATGGCCCATCTAGTCCAACACTCTGTGTCACACAGTGGCCAAAAAATACCAGGTGCCATCAGGAGGTCCAGCAGTGGGGCCAGGACACCAGAAGCCCTCCCACTGCTGCCCCCTCCAGCACCAAGAACAGAGTGCATCACCTGCCCCAGACTGAGAGTTCCCATCTATACCCTGTGGCTAAGAGCCACTGATGGACTTCTGCTCCATATGCTTATCCAATTCCCTCTTGAAACTGTCCATGCTTGCAGCTGCCACCACCTCCTGCGGCAGTGAATTCCATATGTTAATCACTCTTTGGGTGAAGAAGTACTTCCTTTTATCTGTTCTAAAACAGATAAATTATACGCACTCTTGTGAGTTACAGCAAACAAATCTCATAAATGGGCAGTTATTGACAACACATCTCAGGAAAAGCTCAAGGCTTTACATCACACTTCCTTCCATGATTACTGCCTGTGATGTAAAGCCTTGAGCTTTAAAAGCCGTTGATTCCCAGCAAAGGAGTTCTGCAGCTGGAGACGCTACAAGGTCAGGAAGATGATAACATACAGACGGTAGAGCAGTAATGGTCAGAGGCTGGTAGACTGAGAGTACTCCCCTCGCATTCCAGCTCCATGACAGGGCTGACACCTTGCTGCTAGTGGACCTCTGCAGCCTTGAACCTCTGGCTTTTCTGGAACCCCTGACCTTGGGGTTTGCCCGCTTGCTTTGCCCCCACGCCCGCACGACCTATACTCATTGGCTTCAGCTCGTTTAGGGGGGTGTTTGAATCCACCCTGTGACAGAGTGCTGGACTGGATGGGCCATTGGCCTGACCCAACATTGGCTTCTCTCTTGCGTTCTCAGAGCTACAAGGTGTTGGCTCGGTTTCAGCTGTAGGCCGTGACTTTGCCTCCACCCAACTTTCCCAGCCAGGCCATGATGCCGGACCTCCTTTGGGGGGAAATCACACAGATGATCCTCTGCTTCCTTGTCGGCCTCCCCTTCATCTTTCCTAGCACGCAGCGGAGGGTGTAGTGTCTGTTAGCGGAGAGTGGTGTGGTTCGTCCTTGCCCCAAGGAGGCCCGCAAATCACTGCTCACACGTACAGCACAGTCCCGGTCCGCAACACCGTTTATTCAGCAGTTTCATTAGTGATAACACAAGCCCCGACCTGCAGGGAAGAAGGCTTAAAAGACGGAGAGTGGGAGGGTGTGTCTCGTAATCCTTTCCAGGTGTGTAGAAACAATACAATTCCGTCTTAAAGAGATACACACCACCGAGGGGGAGTGGAAAAGGGTGCCTCTCTCTTAGGGTTCCCAAGTACTTTCCGCGTGCGGGTGGGGGAAACATGCTCCCTGGCCGGGCCATTCCTCCCTGTAACGCACCATGGCGTCGCCAGGAAGTGACGCCAGGCGACGCTCTGGCAATGGGGCTGAAAACTCAATGGTACCATTGAGTTTCCAGCCACATTGCCAGAGCGTTGCCTAGCGTCACTTCCTGGCGACAGTATTGTGCGGCGCGTCTTTCCTTCCCCCGGGGATGGTGCTGCCAGGACGTATCCGTCCCCCGCCGGCACGAGGTAAGTATTTGGGAAGCCTGCTCTCTCTCGCACATGTGCCTCGATTCCCGGGGTGGGGGGAGCGGTTCTCTGAATTCCAGCAGCTCTCAAAGTGCCCGGCGGCCAGGCCACACCATTCTGAGCGTCGCCTCAAGCCGCTGGTATTCCTGTGCTCCTGTCTCTGCAGACAATCATCACCACCCTCCAGGACTCCAGTCAGAACCAAGTGGGCGTGGCAAAAGCGGAGCTTCAAGCGACGGAGAAAATGGTGGAGAAGAATATGGGGAGTAAGTGGCGTTCTGTCTGTGAGCCCCGGCCAGTGGATCCAGTGGGGTACTGCTGGCCCTGGTTTGAGGGCCTGATGTCGCCTTGGCACTCGCAGAAATCGTGTCCCGGTTTGATAAGGTGCCCTGGCAGTCCAGGCAGGTTTCCGTAAAGGTGGAGAGAAGAGCCCATCTGCCCCCTTTCTTAAAGGCACAGCCCCACAAGAATGTCTCCTGTAAATGCTTTTTTCAATCATTTTAAAACATTTTTTTAAAGGCATGTGTCCTTTAAGCAGAGGGGGGTGCTGTACATAAGAACATAAGAGAAGCCAGTGTTGGATCAGGACAATGGCTCATCCAGTCCAACACTCTGTCCCATAGTGGCCAAAATACCAGGTGCCATTAGGAGGCCCAGCAGTGGGGCCAGGACACTAGAAGTACTCCCACTGTTGACCCCCCCAAGCACCAAGAATACAGAGCATCACTTGCCCCAGAGTCCCTATCTATACCTTGTCCCTGTCTATACCACTAATGGACCTCTGTAGTTGATTGATTCCCACACTGAGCAAGGGGGTTGGAGTAGGTGACCTCTAGGGTCCCTTCTAACTCTGTGTCACGAAACTGGCCTCCTTGAAGAGAGTTTTTCTGCCTAAATGTCAGCTTTCTGGACTAGAGAAGTCATCACCCCCACCTGTCACCTGCCAGAAGTGATTAATTTGCCACAGCTGAGAACTGTCATCTGAAGTGGTGGAGAGCTTGCAGTTTAGAGATCTATCCTGGTAACAGCTTTCTGTTGGCTAAATGGCTTTTCTTTCTGCACCGTGAACTTCAGTCCCACCAGGAAAAAAAAAACCTGCCTTCAGTCCCACCAGGAAAAAAAAAACCTGCCGCGGAATCCTGGCTACAGGCCTGGAGCCCATCTCTGTGCCTTTAGTTCTTGCATTTATTCGTTCATTTACATCTCACTTTTCTTCGAAGCTAGGTTTCAGAGCAGAGTTTAGGATATTGTCCTCTGTTTTCTTTTTTTTTTAAGAAAATTTTATTAGTTTCAAAAGTAAAAGAGACGAAGAAAACAACATAGAACAGAAGAGTAAATAAATAAATAGAACACGCAACAGTAAATAAACAAACACTGGGGTCTAAACTCTAATCTCTTAGTTACATTTAACATAATACCCTAAAATCTTGTTCTTGTACACCTAGCTCGGTTTATGTGCAGCAACGATGTTGTTCTTGTTCGAGTCATGCGATTGAATCATTTACGCATATGCTCTTACGTTGTGAATATTACCAAGAAGAAAGATGCCAGATACTTATTCCCCTGCTTTCTAGATTTAAGCCATCACAGTATCATGTTGATTTTAACCCTGAAATTCTTCGGATATACCTTTTAGAAGATGGTCAAAAACCTGTAACCTATGCAGTGGCAAGTTTTATGCATTGGCTCTAAGAAAACGGAACCCATTTCTCTACAAAAATGCTAAAGGCTGAAGTATAAATTTTAATCGTGCTGTGATTTTAATCTTTATGTACTAGTTGTCCAAGTTGTGTTTTAACCTTGCTGGTCTTGACCGTAATTAATTTGATTTGATTTGTACTTATTTTCACAGCATTATTTCGCCAGCCTTCCAAGATAGTTTTCCTATCCCATTTATATGCTCTCGACCAGTTTTTCTCAAAAATCTCTTCTTTTTTCCTCTTGTAGTTGCAGAGTTAATTTATCCATTCCCGCTTCTTCCAAAAGTTTATAAATCAATTCTTCTTTTGTGGGGATGTCTTCTTTTTTCCCAGGACTTAGCATACAATACAGAAGTTGAGGTTTATAAGATTATGAATGTGATTGAGCAGGTTGAGAAAGAAGTACTTTTCTCCCTTTCTCACAATACAAGAACTCGTGGGCACTCCATGAAATTGCTGAGCAGTCGGGTTAGAACAGATAAAAGGAAATACTTCTTCACCCAAAGAGTGATTAACACATGGAATTCACTGCCACAGGAGGTGGTGGCAGCTGCAAGCATGGACAGTTTCAAGAGGGAATTAGATAAACATATGGAGCAGAAGTCCATCAGTGGCTATTAGCCACAGGGTATAGATGGGAACTCTCAGTCTGGGGCAGGTGATGCACTCTATTCTTGGTGCTGGAGGGGGCAGCAGTGGGAGGGCTTCTCGTGCCCTGGCCCCACATCTGGACCTCCTGATGGCACCTGGTATATTTTGGCCCCTGTGTGACAGAGTGTTGGACTAGATGGGCCATTGGCCTGATTCAACATTGGCTTCTCTTATGTGCTTATGTTCAATATCCTAGCTATGGTTACATCATGTGTGATCATATATTCACCTGCTTTCTTATAACTTTGTCCTCTGTTTTCTCACAACAACAACCCTATGAGGAAGGCCAGGTGGAGAGTCTGTGACAGGTCCAAGGTCACCCAGCAAGCTTCCGTGGCAGAGGCAGGGACTGGAACCCGGGTCGCCCCGAGTCATGATCTTGACACGCTGCACGCTGCGCCACACTGGCTCTCTGTGGAAAAGACCTGGCCTATCATCACCAGGGAATGTTTGTTGTGGGGATGGCTGTGCAGCCACTGCCTCCTGTCCCAGAGCTCGGAGTGTGTGTGGGGGGTATGCCCCAGGAGGCATCCCTGTGTGGAGACCCAGGAGTTGTGTGCCACAGCGGTCCTTCTCTGCTGTGCAGAACCGGGGGGGGTCGGGGGGTCAGAAGCAATGCTCCCTCTAAGCTGGGGAGTCTTGTGAGCAAAAATTCTACTTTGTGGGCTACTGGCATTAGAGTTGTGAGCGAGCCGTTTGGCGGCGGCATAAATTAGTTTGCTCTGGAGCCCTCCTCGCTGAGCTAAGACAAAACTGCGTGAGCCGGAGGCTAAGAAACTATGAGCTAGCTCACACTAACTCAGCTTAGAGGGAACACTCTTCAGAAGTCCCCAGATAGCCCGGGCGAGCCCGGTCTCGTCAGATCTCAGAAGCTAAGCCAGGGCGAACCTGGCTGCTACTTGGAAGGGTGACCTCCAAGGAATACCAGGGCTGAGATGCCGAGGCAAGCAATAGCAAGCCACCTCTCTGAAACGTCGAAGCCTCACTGCAGGTCGCCAGAAGTCACCACGACTTCCAATCACATACGCATGCACAAAATATCCAAAAAGTAGAAAAAAAGGGGTCATAGAATCATAGTGTCGTAGAATCATAGAGTTGGAAGGGACCGCTGTTGTCATCTAGACCAACCCTCTACACAATACAGGAAATTCACAAAGACCTCCTGCCCCACACCCTCACGGACCCCTGTTCCATGCCCAGATGGCAAAATACCTCCAGGATCCCCGACCAAACTGGCCTGGAGAAAAACTGCTTCCTGACCCCAAAGTGGCAATCGGCATTTCCCGGGGCGTGTAAGACAGGGCCACGAGAACTAAGCACTGGTGCAACCCTTCCTGCCCTCCCTTCTCACGATCTGCCTCCGTTCACACAATCAGCCTGGCTGTCAGATGGCCATCTACCCTCTGTTTGAAAACCTCCCAAGGAGGAGAGCCCGCCACCTCCCGAGGAAGCCTGTTCCACTGAGGAACCCCTCTAACCATCAGAAGTCAGCGTATCCATTCCCCTAAATCAGAGCAACCTTCCGCCTCCTCTCCTTGATTTATTCTTTGGCCAGAGCTGGAGCTGGAGCTGAGCCGCATGAACGCCAAGGTCCGCGTCCTCCAGGATGAGCTCAACGTCCTGCGGACGTACATGGACAAGGAGTACCCGGTGAAATCCGTCCAGATCGCCTCTCTGCTCCGCAGCATCCAGGACCTGAGCGACGAGCAGCAGGTGTGAGCCGGGGAGTGGGGTGGCGGCGACTTTGGGAGTCTCCGTCCTCCTCCTCCTCGCCGCGGGGCTCCAGCGTGTCCCCTCTTCTGTTCCTAGGATGAGCTGGAGGAGGCCCAGGAGATGGCCAAGCAGTTCTTGGAGACCATTGTAGAGAGGACCAAGGTGGAAACTGAGCGCATCTTACAGGCTGTCGTAGAGGTGAGCGGGAGCCATTTGGGTGCCTGCAGTGTAAATACATACAGGTGGTTCACCACGTTGGTCAGCAGCAGCAGAACACAGTTTGAGCCCAGTGGCACCTTTGAGACCGACAAAGTTTTACTCGAAGTGTAAACTTCTGTGTGCAAAGCACACTTCTTCAGGCAGAACTGGAATAAAATCTCAGCTCTGCCTTTGCGCCTGGGCTCTGATGGCCTCTGCTAACGGCTGACCCCCCCACACACCCTCTTTCTTCCTCCAACTAGCTTTTGAGCTTTGACCTCGGACCCTCTTATTTGCCGGATCTCCCCATACGCTCCGCCCCGACAACTTCACTCAAGTCAGCAGGAGTTTCTGCAAGTGCCAGCCTGCCGATGGGCAAACTCAGCAGCTACCCATACACGTGCTCTCTCCATTATGTCCCCTGCCTTGTGGAATGGGCTGCCCGGGAAGGTCAGGAAAGCTCCCCCTCTCCTGGCCTTCCGCAAACTAGGCAAAACCGAACTATTCAAGAGGGCTTTTCTGCGCAGGTGATAGGGCTGCCCTGCACAAAATGATTTTATAAACTTGCTTGGATACATGTGTCATGACCCCAGTGGGTTGCCACCTTCTGCTGCCGCCACTCTGGACTTAGGGTCCCTTGAGAAGGCCCAGAGTACCCTCCCAAGCCCAACCAAAATGCCCCTTTAAAGCCGAGAAACTATAGGCGTGATGACCAGGCAGAGAACAAACAAATGGTTTATTAACACAGTACTGGGGCAAGAAAAACAAGACAAGGTGCTTTAAAATATATAACAGTGTCTAAAGGCAAAATATATCTAACACAACTTCCTATTTCTCTTAACTGTTCACTACTTCAAGGCCCACAGCCTGTACTTTTATACCAGGCCTGTGCCTGTACTCTCTCAGTCCCAAGTGAGGGGTCTTTCTCTCAGACCCAGACTGTTCCCTCAGTTTAACTCTGTGAGAGGGAAGGTTGCAGGAGAGAAAAGAACACAGTTCCACAGTTTCCAATGCTTAAGTTACATCTCCTCACACAATCCCTATACACCGATTGGTTACAACTGGCACTGAGCATTATGGGAATTGTAGGCTGTCTGCTTTCCACTCCCACACAGGTCTTTAGAGGCCTAGGCCTCTAGGCCTTGTTGCCCAGTCCTGCACAGATCATGACAACATGATTAGGGACTGTGATCTACACTGCTGTGTTTAGCTCATTGTTAAGTAGGATTTCTATTTTTATTGTTGTTGTTGTTGTTTATTATATTTATGAATTTGCCCAACCCCTGCCACAGAAGGGTCTGGGCGACATGCGAAAGCCATAAAATAAAAACAAGATCGAATCAGTTAAAACATTAATAAAACATTTCAGAAAATCAGATGGTGAATAATCAGCCTATCCGAGTTCCCACTGCCAGCTCCTTCACAGACAGAGGGGAAGAGGGCGAGGTAGATGTAAGTAGCAGAAAGAAGGGCGCCAGCCAAGATGGAACCATTGCTGTCCTCAAATTTATGTAATTTCTGTACCGCAGAACGTGTCATGTGAATGCTTCTGCTCTGCTCCAGTTCTTTCTGGTGGTTCGAGACTTCTAAACTCCTGATGCATTGGTTACAGAATGTCCTAATTTTTGTGATTGTGCTGGCTCACTCTGTGTAATCCACCTTGAATCCCTTTGGGAAAGGTAGATCATGTATAACATCAGGGGTCATTTGGTAGAAAAAGAGGTGCAGGAGCTCATTTGCATATGCCACACCCCCTTCCCTGCCTGATCTTCTCCAGGTGGCCCAAATGGGAAAGGGAAAGAAAGGCATTTAAATCCCCCCAGGTGGGCTCTTTAGGCCTTCCCTGGCCCATCTACCTGTGCAGGTGGGCCAGGAATGGCGGCAGGGGAGGGGCCACCCCAGGCTCCTTACTGATGGAGCGCTGCTCCGCCACGCTCCGGCAGGAAATGACCCCTGAATAACATAAATAAAAATAAATAGTGGTAGTGCTGTTTCTGTGCACTGTGTGGAACAGCAGGCTGATAACCTGATCTCCCCACTCCCAATTTAGAGCTAACCTGTCAAAATTTCCCTTTCAAGAACAGCCCCTGGCAACTCCTTCCCTCTGTCCCCTTTTGGTGCCTTCCAGTTTGGTGTAGTGGTTCAGAGCGCGGACTCGAATCTGGGAGAACCAGGTTTGATTCCCCATTCCTGCACATGCAGCTGCTGGTGTGACCTTGGGTCAGTCACAAGTTCTCTCGGCACTGTTCTCTCAAGGGCAGTCCTTGAAGGAGCTCTCTCAGCCCCACCTACCTCACAGGGTGTCTGTTCTGGGGAGAGGTCAGGAAAGGCGATTGTAAGCCGCTCTGAGACCCCTTCGGGTAGTGAAAGGCGGGGTGTCAATCCAATCTCCTCTTCTTCTTCCACGTTTGTCCATTGCCTGGTTTGGTGTAGTGGTGAAGTGCGCGGACTCTAATCTGGGAGAACCGGGTTTGATTCCCCACTCCTCCACTTGCACCTGGCTGGCTGACCTTGGGCAAGCCGTAGTTCTGATAAGAGCTGTTCTTGGAAAAAGAGCCGTTTCTGTCAAGAGCTCTCTCAGCCCCACCGACCTCAGCAGGGTGTCTGTTGTGGGGAGGGGAAGGGAAAGGAGTTTGTCAGCCGCTCTGAGACTCCTTCAGGAAGTGAAGGGCAGGGTAAAAATCCAATCTCTTCATCTCTTCTTCTTCTTCTCCTCTTCTGCCCGTGTTTCCTTCTGTAACTCCACAGCATTTTCTACCTCAAGGAGGGTCTGTGGCTCAGTGGTAGAGTTATCTGCTTGGCATGCAGGTGGTCCCTGGTCCAATGCCCCAGCATCTCCACTTGGAAGGGATCAGGTAATAAGTGACGTGCTAGGCCTCCACCTGAGACCCTGGAGAGCCGTTTCCGGTCTAAGTGGACAATACTGACCTTGACGAACCAGGGGTCTGATTTCAAATGTTCTCATAAGTATCCTCCCCCTGTGCAGGAGAAGGTGGCAGAGTATCAGGATGGCCTCCAGCAGATGGCGAGGAACAACCAGGAGCTGCGGCGACAGATCGAGATGCAAAAGAAGGTGGGAACAGAAGCCGGGGACTCCTGGAACATCCACAGCTGGAAGGGCCTGGCGAGGTCCTGGCCCTTCTCATGCTAGCCGGCGGTTGCTCCATCCTTTAAGCAACTTCCCATTGAAAATCCTGTTGCTGGAACCCAGAACAAGACCAGCAAGCAGGGCTCTTTCTGTAGCAGGAACTCCTTTGCATATTAGGCGACACCGCCCCCTAATGTAGCCAATCCTCCAAGAGCTTACAGTGGCCCCTGTAAGAAGAACTCTGTAAGCTCTTGGAGGATTGGCTACATTAGGGGGTGGGTCACCTAATATGCAAACGAGTTCCTGCTACAAAAGAGCCCTGCCAGCAAGTAACTCGTACAATATGTAGAAGAAAGTGGGTGTCTAAGAACATGAACATCAGAACATAAGAGAAGCCCATGTTGGGCCAATGACCCATCCAGTCCACCACTCTGTGTCAAACAGTAGGCAAAAATACCAGGTGCCATCAGGAGGTCCAGCAGTGGGGCCAGGACACTAGAAGCCCTCCCACAGTTACCCCAGCACCAAGAATACAGAGCATCACTTGCCCCAGACTGAGAGTTCCTATCTAGACCTTGTGGCTAATAGCCACTGATGGACCTCTGCTCCAGATGTTTATTCAATTCCCTCTTATAAGAACATAAGAGAAGCCAGTGTTGGATCAGGCCAATGGCCCATCCAGTCCAACACTCTGTATCACACAGTGGCCAAAAAGACCAGGGGCCATCAGGAGGTCCAGCAGTGGGGCCAGTGGGGTCTGTCATGGAGCTGGCTATGTATCTAGCTAGGGAACACATGAACGTATGAAGCTGTCTTCTACTGAACTGGACTCGAGGTCCATCAAAAAAATCAGACTCTTGGTCCTCTATGCCCTGTGGTTGGCCCTCCAGAGGAACAGGTTGTCAGCTGTGTCAGATAGGATGCTGGACTAGATGGACCACTGGTCTGATCCAGCAGGGCTCTTCTGATGTTCTTAGGAAGGCCTCAGCCTCTCTGCCCTGTTGTTGGCCCTCCAGAGGAACTGGTTGTCAACTGTATGAGACAAAATGCTGGACTAGATGGACCCTCACTGGTCTGATCCAACAGGGCTCTTCTGATGTTCTTATGAAGGCCTCAGCCTCTATGCCCTGTTGTTGGCTGTCCAGAGGAACTGGTTGGCCACTGTGTGAGACAGGAGGCTGGACTAGATGGACCCCCACTGGTCTGATCCAGCAGGGCTCTTCTGATGCTCTTCTGAAGGCCTCAGCCTCTATGCTCTGTTGTTGGCCCTCCAGAGAAACTGGTTGGCCACTGTGTGAGACAGGATGCTGGACTAGATGGATCGCTGGTCTGATCCAGCAGGGCTCTTCTGATGTTCTTAGGAAGGCCTCAGCCTCTCTGCCCTGTTGTTGGCCCTCCAGAGGAACAGGTTGTCAACTGTATGAGACAAAATGCTGGACTAGATGGACCCTCACTGGTCTGATCCAACAGGGCTCTTCTGATGTTCTTATGAAGGCCTCAGCCTCTATGCCCTGTTGTTGGCTGTCCAGAGGAACTGGTTGGCCACTGTGTGAGACAGGAGGCTGGACTAGATGGACCCCCACTGGTCTGATCCAGCAGGGCTCTTCTGATGCTCTTCTGAAGGCCTCAGCCTCTATGCTCTGTTGTTGGCCCTCCAGAGAAACTGGTTGGCCACTGTGTGAGACAGGATGCTGGACTAGATGGATCGCTGGTCTGATCCAGCAGGGCTCTTCTGATGTTCTTGAGTCAGTGAAGGGGTCACAAAGCAGACACACGGCTCCTGTGCTGTCCTGCTGGTTTGGCAAGGGCCATTGGGCCACCGAGGCAGGCCTCCTTCCTTATAAGGGTTGAAGGTGGCCTTGGTGGGATCTGACGGTTGGTCCTTGAGGAATCTCCAGGGGGGTCAGAATGAATTCTCCAGGGGAGCATCAGAACACCTGACCTGCTGGCTTCTTCCTAAACTGCTTCTCAGATAATCGACGATCTAGGGAAAGAAATCGAAGTGTTGCGGAAGCACACCGTGGTACTTCACGAGTACATCCGGCACCCGCGTGACGTGATCTTCGAGGACGTGCTGCTCCAGAGGCCCATGTAAGTTCCTTCGGCTGTGGCCGGAGCCATAGATTTGGCTGAGCGTGCCTTGAGTCCCCTGCGGATCCTGTAGGCACCAGCCCTTTCCCCACAATGCATTTCACATCAAGTTCGCAAAGGAATCCCCTGAAGGTCAAGAAGCAAGAGAAGGCGATGGAGTTAACTCATAGACAAAATTGGGGTCCAAAACGGTAACTAGCCATGTAGGGGTGTGGGCGTTAAGTCCCATCAAGTTGTTTCCAGCTTACGGGGACTTTATGAATTTATGGCCTCCGAGATATCCTCTCGTCAACAGGCTTGCTCGGGTCTTGCAAACCGAGGGCTGTTGCTTCCTTGACTCTCAGGTTGGGCCTTCCTCTTCTCCTGCTGCCTTCAGCTTTTCCTAGCATTATTGTCTTTTCCACTGACTCCTGTCTTCTCGTGATGGGACCCAAGTACGAGAGCCTCAGCTCAGTCATTTCAGCTTCTAAGGCAAGTTCAGGCCTGATCTGGTCTCGAACCCCACTGGTTTGCCTATGTAGGGCCTGACCCTTATCTCCAACCCCCATCTTTGGCCTCTCCTGGGTTCCTCGCCCGTCACAGCAAGTATCTTTCCAAATGCTTCACCACCAACAACAGGACTCGAAAGTCTCTTTCTCTTTCTTTCTTTTTGCAATTCGGCTTTGCATAACACAGTCCAGTAAACATTATACCCGATAGACACACATTTATGCAGGCTGAATATCAGTGAGTTCAGCAGATTATAAAAGCATAAATGGAATATATATATATATAGAATCAGGGCTTTTTCTGTAGAAAAAACCCAGCAGGAACTCATTAGCATAATAGGCCACACCCAACAGCAGGAACTCATTAGCATAATAGGCCACACCCCTGACAAGCACAGCTCATTAGCTTATTAGGCCACACCCCCATGCTACCAGAAGTGTGGTCACCCAGCCACACCCACCTTTTGCTTCTTATTCTGTTTACCTTTTTTGTTGTCAAAACAGTCAGGGCTTTTTGTTGGAGCAGGAACTCCTTTGCATGTTAGGCCACACAGCCCTAAGGTAGCCAATCCGAATGAGTTTCTGCTGTTGGGTGTGGCCTATTATGCTAATGAGTTCCTGCTAGGCGTGACCAACTCGGGAGCCAGCCGGAACTCTGTTCCTATGCATTCCTGCCCCAAAATAGCCCTGCATAGAATATATATAGAATATCCTTCCTTATATATAAAAGGATTTTCGTCATACCTTATATGGTGAAAATGCGCGCCGGAATCAGTTGGCTGAGGGACCTGTCAGTCAGAGACAGGGTCCCTTGCCACTGGCTGCCTTGCTTGCCTGCGTTGCTGCCATTGGCCCGCCAGCTGCCGCTCAAGACTGCTGGTGTGCCATTGGCTGGGAGGCGGGAGGCGAACGCTGCGAGCGAACACCGCCACCAGGAGCCAGGGAAGGGAGGCTGCGATGCCAGCCGACGGTGCTGGCCGAGGAGCGAGGCAGGGCCAGTGCCAGGGGGACGTTGCAGCCCCGGAGCGACGGAGTCTCAACGAGAGGGACAGCGGAGGCTGGGGACGGCGGGTGAGCTCCTTCCCCAATGGCCGCCAGATACGCCTGCCTCCAGCACCTTCTTCGCGGGAAGGGGGCCTGTCTAGCGCCCGTTGTCTCGGTTCCACAACGGGCTTCCCTTCCTAGTATAAAATAAAGCATATATCTATAATATATATAAAAAACCTCACATCAGAACTCAGTGAGAAAAGCAGCCTATACAGATGTTCATAAGAAAATGTTACAACCTAAACAAATCTCAGTATTTCCATTTCTGCTGATTCTTTCGGTTTAATTTGGTTCTGATATATAATAAACTTGAGGATATTTATACTGTGACTGTCTCTCCCGTTCCTGCATCCTTTTCCCCTTCCTACTTGCCTGTCTCAGCTTTCAAGTTTGAAGTTTGTTCAGCATTAGGTTATTGCCAAACACCTTCAGAACTATCCAGTTAACTAAGCTGGACTAGATGGACCCCTGGTCTGATCCAGCAGGGCTCTTCTGATGTTCTTATGAAAATCTTGGCCTCTGTGCCCTGTTGTTGGCCCTTCAGAGGAACTGGTTGGCCACTGTGTGAGATGGGATGCTGGACTAGATGGACCCTCACTGGTCTGATCCAGCAGGGCTCTTCTGACGTTCTTACGAAGGCCTTGGCCTCTGTGCCCTGTTGTCGGCCCTCCAGAGGAACTGGTTGGCCACTGTGTGAGATGGGATGCTGGGCTAGATGGACCACTGGTCTGATCCAGCAGGGCTCTTCTGACGTTCTTACGAAAACCTTGGCCTCTCTGCCCTGTTATTGGCCCTTCAGAGGAACTGGTTGGCCACTGTGTGAGATGGGATGCTGGACTAGATGGACCACTGCTCTGATACAGGTCAGCATAGCATACTCAGACTGACAGCAGCTCTCCAGGGTCTCAGGCTGGAGTCTTTCACATCCCCTCCTTCCTGGTCCTTTTAACTGGAGATGCCGGGGATTGAACCGGGGACCTTCCGCATGCCAAGCAGACGCTCTGCCACTGAGCCAAGTCTTGGGTCCATCCGGCTGCAGGTTGTCTGCTCCGGCCAGTGGCCGCTTTCCAGGGTCTCGGCTGCAGGAAGGGGTCCTTCTACATGCACAGCACACGATCTGCTTATTCATTCATTGGTTTGAAATAGCGCCTTCCCCAGAAGCTCAAACGCTGATCTGAGCCCCGCCCCGATCTCTTCCTTGCTGTTTCCCACCAGATGCACCCCCGATATGGAAATCGTCCTCGACATCCCCACAGAGGAGGATTTTCCCCTGTAGTCGCCAAAAGGGGGCCGGATGAACTCTCCCCAGTCGCACAGCTACAGCCTCGTGGACCACAGCTGCCTTGTCGCTTGGCGGAGCTGAACGCAGAGCCTGAACGTTGCACAGCCTAAATGTCCCAGGATGGAGCTTTAGACCTCCCATCCAGGAACTGTCGGGTCCCCACCTGCATCCCTGTCCCCACCCCTTCCGCCCAGAATTAAATTTCATTAAAAACAGCCCTAGCTGGGCTAAAGAGAGTCAGTGTCTCAGTTAATTGTGATAGATTAAGATGGGTAGCTGTGTTGGTCTGTCTGTACTGGTAGGAAAGAGCAAGGTGTCACGGGTTGGGGTGCCAGGCAAAGGGAGTCCAGAACAGGCCAAGGTCAGGAGACAAGAAGACAGTGGAAAGTCCAAAAAGCCAAGCCGGGGTCAGGAGCCAGGGACACAGAGCCAAGTCCAAAGATCACTAACCAGAAACGTAGTCCAAAAAGCCAAGCCGGGGTCAGGAGCCAGGAACACAGAGCCAAGTCCAAAGCCAGGGGATCCAGAGGTCTAGGTGCAACAGCCGAGCTGAGGTGAATGCAAGCAGCACAAAGCTGACTTGTTACTTCCACAAAGAGTACTCCCCAGAGTGTGGAGTTAAATGCTACTACCAATTAGCCAGCTGTACAATCGGCCACGCTCCTGTTAGAACTCTGGGCTAGCTGAGCGTTTTCCCTTGTAGCCTGGCCTCTCTTCACCTGACTGCTACATTTTGCCGCAGTCGCTCCCTTCAACGAGCCTCACATGGGGGGGCGGGGTCAGGAGGACTTTCAGGTTGCAGTTCTCCTTTCTTATCTGGGCCAGGTGTGAAGACTGCAGTTACCGCACTTGCCAGCTCTCCTCCTCTGCTGCTTCGGAGGGGCCAGCTGTGGTTTCTGCAGGCTCTGTCAGCTCACCCTCATCCACGCCCGTGACACAAGAGTTCAGGAGTACCTGAAAGGCGGACATCTGTGGCAGGGGGTGAGCTTTCATGAGTCACTGTTCGCTTCTTCAGATAGCAGTGAAGTGGCTAAGTTTGCAGATGACACTGAGTTTGGTGTAGCGGTTAAGTGCACAGACTCTGATCTGGGAGAACCGGGTTTGATTCCCCACGCCTCCACTCGCACCTGCTGGATGACCTTGGGCAAGGCATAGTTCTGGCACAGCTGGCCTTGAAAAAGAGCCGTTTCTGTCAGAGCTCTCTCAGCCCCTCCTACCTCACAGGGTGTCTGTTGTGGGGAGGGGAAGGGAAAGGAGTCTGTAAGCCGCTCTGAGACTCCAAGTGAAGGGCAGGGTATAAATCCAATCTCCTCCTCCATCTGCTAGGTGACCTTGGGCAAGCCATAGTTCTGGCACAGCTGTCCTTGAAAAAGAGCCGTTTCTGTCAGAGCTCTCTCAGCCCCACCTACCTCACACGGTGTCTGTTGTGGGGAAGGGAAGGGAAAGGAGTTTGTGAGCCGCTCTGAGACGCCTTTGGGTAGTGAAGGGCGGGGTATAAATCCAATCTCTTCCCCTTCTTCTACCTTGCAGGGTGTCTGTTGTGGGGAGGGGAGGGAAAGGAGTTTGTAAGCCGCTCTGAGACGCCTTTGGGTAGTGAAGGGCGGGGTATAAATCCAATCTCTTCTTCTTCTTCTTCCACCTCACAGGGTGTCTGTTGTGGGGAGGGGAAGGGAAAGGAGTTTGTAAGCCACTATGAGACTCCCTTGGGTAGTGAAGGGCGGGGTATAAATCCAATCTCTTCTTCTTCTCTTCTAAGTTGTCCGGGGCAGTGAAAACCAGGCAGAACTGTAAGGCACTCTAGAGGAGTGGGCGTCAACGCGGCAAAGGAGGTTCAACATGGGCAAGTGCAAAGTAATGCACGTTGGAGCCAAAAAACGTCCAACTATAAATCACATTGAAGGGGTCCAATCTGGCAGTAACTGACCAGGAGAGAGATCTTGGAGTCATGGTAGATAACTCACCAAAAATGTCAATTCAGTGTGTGACTGCCACAAAAAAAAAAAAGCAAATGCTATGCCGGGAATCATTAGGAAGGGGATTGAAGACAAATCAGCCAGTTATCATCATGTCCCAGTCTAGATCGATGGTGCGGCCTCATTTGGAGTACTGTGTGCAGTTCTGGTCACCGTACCTCAAAAAAGATATTATAGCAGAAGGGTTGAACTCATTTGTTACGAGGGCCAGATCTGACATAAATATCAGTTTGCCGGGCCGGGTTTGCCATGAAACATAATGCCAGGTACCGGAGATATAAACTGTATAAAGGACAGCAGCTGGTAAGCTCCGAATTGATGTATCCTCTCTGCAAGGCACCTTGGGCTAGGAGAGGGGTGGAAATGGAAACCCGTGTGGGTGGACTGGAGATCCAGCGGTGCAGCACTGGGCAGACACTCCCACGCTGCTTGACTGCTGCCGACGAGGTTGTTCCGCCATGCCGAAACCACAATTGGAGTGTCTCCACCTGGTTCTCTCCAAGCAGTCTTCTGTTCCTTCCCTTACACTAGTTTCGTGTGGGCTGCATAAGAACCCTGGATGGGCCGGTTCTGGCCCCTGGGCCTTATGTTTGACACCCTTGTATTATAGCCTTGAAAAAGTTGCGGAAAAGGGCAACTAAAATGATTAAGGGGATGGAACACTTTACCTGTGAAGAAAGGTTGAAGAGGTTAGGGCTCTTTAGCTTGGAGAAACATCGACTGAGGGGTGACATGATCAAGGTTTATAAGATTATGAATGGACAACTAGATAGACAAGTGAAGACTGACTGAGTCTGGCAGTGAGTCTCTCTGGCCCCAGTATTGGTGGCTTCACCTAGTGAAGGCTTTACAAAGTCTGTCCTTTCTTTCTTTCTTTCTTTCTTTCTTTCTTTCTTTCTTTCTTTCTTTCTTTCTTTCTTTCTTTCTCTTTCTTTCTCTCTTTCTTTCTCTCTTTCTTTCTTTCTCTCTTTCTTCCTTCCTTCCTTCCTTCCTTCCTTCCTTCCTTCCTTCCTTCCTTCCTTCCTTCCTTGGTTAGGAGCATGGATTCTAATCTGGGAGAACTAGGTTTGATTTCCCCACTCCTCCACATGCAGCTGCTGATGTGACCTTAGGTCATTCATAAGTTCTTTCAGAGCTGTTCTCTCAAGGGCAGTCAGTGGGTTTAAACTCTAGCCAAAGCTGGGCGCCCGGATCGCTTTCGGATTCTAGCTGAAGAGCCCTGCAAAAAGCCAAGTAGACTCATTCAAGGTGGTCTCTGAAGAGGTACAGAGTGCACTTTCCAGTTTGGTGTAGTGATTAGGAGCGTTGACTCTAATCTGGGAGAACCGGGGGTTTGATTCCCCACTCCTTCATATGCAGCTGTTGATGTGACCTTGGGTCAGGCACAAGTTGTCTCAGAGCTGTTCTCTCAGGAGCAGTCCTCAAAAGATCTCTCTCGGCCCCACCTCCCTCACAGGGTGTCTGTTGTGGGGAAGGGAAGGGAAAGGAGTTTGTCAGCCGCTCTGAGACTCTTTTGGGCAGTGAAGGACGGGGTATAAATCCAATCTCTTCTTCTTCTTCTACCTCACAGGGTGTCTGTTGTGGGGAGGGGAAGGGAAAGGATATTGTAAGCCGCTCTGAGACTCTTTGGGCAGTGAAGGGCGGGGTATAAATCTAATCCCCCCCCCCGTGCAGTGTGGCCCTTCAGCAGCTGACATCTCTCTCCTCCCCCCACTGTATTGTCACAACAACCCTGCGAGGTAGGATAGGCCGAGAGTATGGGACCGGCCCGAGGCCACGCAGCAAACTTCTGTGGAAGAGCAGGCATTCAGACCTGGATCTCCCAGTCTGACTCTCTAACCAGTACCCCACACGGGTTTCTGAAGGATAATCCGCAAAGTGCCTTGAACACTGACAAGGTGGGTTCAAGAAATAATAATCACACTGGAGCTGGAGGCCGCAGACCCAGAATCCATTCCTAAACACGAATTTTTCTGAAGGGCCTTGACAAGGACCCAGGAAGGAGTTTGATGGCAAAGGCGAAGGATATCGCTTGCCTCCACCTACTGACAGGACCACAGAGAGCACATCAGGGTATGGAAAGGACCCTTTTCTGAAGGGGTGGTGGCAGCGAAGGACATAGCTTGTCGCCACCTAGTGGTAGATCAGGAGGCTGCAGCCAGATTATGCAGGAAATACTTTGGCCCCCAAATGGGAAGGGAGCCCTCACTGGAGAAGACCCTGATGCTGGGAAAGACGGAAGGTCTGTCATATAACTGCCACCATATCACATACATGTGTTGTAAATGCTTCGTCTATTAGAGCCCTGGGGTGCCAGGTGGGTGTTTGGCCACAGTATCTCTCAGGCAACCCCTTGGGTCTGGGCCTCAATTTAAGCTGGGGCTCAGGGTCACTCTGGTAGCGCGCTTCCCTTATCCTGAGTCCCCTTCGTTTCCAGAGCCAGCCGGCTCAGCTTAGGAGAAGCAAGGAGGGCACATGAACAGTCTCTACTGCCCACAGACTCGTTCAGACTCCCGGCTTATAAAACATAAAGGTTTATTCAAGAAAAGTAAAAACAGATAAAGGGGGAGTTGTGGAATAAAACGGACAATAGACAAAACTAACCCTAACTATCTAGCTACTATATACAGACGGTTTGTTGGTCCTTTCTCCCTGAACGTCCGGCTCCCTCTGGCTTAGCCACTTGCTTCAGGGTTTACACAGAACTGCCAAGACTCACTCGCTTGCAGACACTGGCTGTCCTCTGAGCAGCTCCTGCCCCCGGACTATACCTCACGGTGAGCAGTTCAGGAAGATTCCCGCCACAGCCTCTGGCTCTTCAAGGCCACGTGCAGCATTCCTGGCATTCGTCAAGTTGTCGAGAACCTCCGGTCTCACAGCTTCCTCCGAATGCGTAGATGTGTGCGTGTTCAGGCAAGTCCATCGGTTCCTCTGGTTCCTCTGGCTTTTCTCTGCTTCTTGGACTGGATTCTTATTCCTCACTTTCCCAATCCCCGTCCTAGGCTGATTAGAGATTGCGGCCTTGACCCAGCTGTCTCCCATTTGCTTAACTCACTGGATGTGCTGATCCTGACTAAACTTACAGGCATCTTATCCATGATGATTCTGCAAATCAGTACCTCTGGCATGACAAGGTCAAAGAAGAAGGGGACGGCAAAGGATGAGGCGGTTAGACAGTGTGATCGATGCGAGAACACGAAGTTAAGCAAACTCCGGAGCACGACGGAAGACAGGAGGGCCTCACGTGATGTGGTCCACGGGGTCGCGAAGAGTCGGACTTGACTGTAAGACTGAACAACAACAACGACAACGACAGCTCACTGGAGGAGGCTTATCTTGTAGAATTCCCGCTACACATAAAATCCAAGAGCCTGACTCACAAGAACTATTTATTTGTTTGAAAAAAAGATATATGCCACCTCTCCAGTGAGATGAGGTTAAAAAAAAACCCCACCGGGACGATAAAATGATAAAAACAACCGAGTTAGAAATTAGCAATATTAAAACTGTGAGCCACAAAACAATCTTCAAGCTGCAATCCAACCATACAACACCCAAAAAAATTAACGGAGCCCTTCGGTTAAAAGCCTGAGGTTTGTCCTGCAGCCTAAAGGGCAGTAAGGCAGAGGCAAGGCAGACCTCAAGGGGAAGGACATTTCAAAGTCAAGGCGCCACCACTACAAAGGCCCTGTCACTGACCCCCCACACCTGTATTAGATTAAATCAGGGATGTCAAACATGCGGCTCAGGGGCCGGACCAGGCCTTTGGAGGGCTTCCATCAGGCCCACAGTGGAACTGGCCATCTCCTGCTTCCAGATCTGCCGCTGCTGCGTCATAGCTCTCTCAGTCATTCAGCCATTTCACGTTTTAACCTGGGTCCTAGACTCGGAACTCTGAGCATGAGATTTCTGTGGTGAATGTCAGTAAATCAAAAGTGGGTTTGCAGTTTATGGAGGCACACCCGAACAGCACACTCAAGATTGCAACAGCACAGACATTTCGATGCAGTTATTCAGAGCAAGAGGAACACTTTCCCTTTGAAGAAAGGTTAAAACGCTTGGGGCTCTTTAGCTTGGAGAAACGACGGCTGAGGGGTGACACGATCGAGGTTTACAAGATTATGCGTGGGATAGAGCAGGTGGAGAAAGAAGTCCTTTTCTCCCTTTCTCACAATGCAAGAACTCTTTGTGAGCACTCCATGAAATTGCTGAGCAGTCGGGATAGAACAGATAAAAAGAAGTCCTTCTTCATCCAAAGAGTGATTAACACATGGAATTCACTGCCACAGGAGGTGGTGGCAGCTACAAGCATGGACAGTTTCAAGAGGGAATTAGATAAACATATGGAGCAGAAGTCCATCAGTGGCTATTAGCCACAAGGCATAGATAGGAACTCTCCGTCTGGGGCAGGTGATGCACTCTGTTCTTGGTGCTGGACTTGGTGCTTCTAGTGTCCTGGCCCCACTGGTGGACCTCCTGATGGCACCTGGTATTTTTGGCCGCTGTGTGACAGAGTGTTGGACTAGATGGGCCATTGGCCTGATTCAACATTGGCTTCTCTTATGTTCTCTTATGTTCTTATGAGTCAGTTATCAGATACTGTTAAACAAAATATTGGAAGAGTGCTGACGTTTTAAGCATGTTTTTATTTTGAGTAAAAGAAACACCCCTCTTTATGTTTGTGTCCTTTGTAAAGTTTATATCTCCACTACCTGGCATTGAGCTGTGGTGGCTCAAGTGGTTAAGACGCTGAACTGCAGGCTGTGGAAGGTCAGTAGTTCAGCAGTTCAAGACCCGAGAGTGCCGCATGACGGAGTGAGCTCCCGTCTCTAGTTCCAGCTCCTGCCAACCTAGCAGTTCGAAAGCAAGAAATTGCAAGTAGATAAATAGGTCCCACTTCGGTGGGAAGGTAACAGCGTTCCGTGCGCCTTGGTGTTTAGTCATGCCGGCCACATGACCACGGAAACGTCTTCGGACAGCGCTGGCTCTTCGGCTTTGAAACGGAGATGAGCACCGCAACCCTAGAGTCGGATTCGACTGGCTTTCGAGCAAGGGAACCTTTACCTTTTACCTGGCGTTACCTTTTATGACACACATGTGGCCCGGCCCAACCAGGTCTCATTTAGGTCAGATCCGGCTCTCGTAACAAATGAGTTCGACACCCCTGGATTAAATGTTAGGGGAAAAAATCAATTGCCTTTGAAGCACAAAACTTTACGCAGTATCCCCGATCCTCCACGTTTCCCAGGTAAGGGGAAAATGCTGTTCCAACAAATTACAAGGGTGATCTGACTCCGATGGTAACGAGAAAGAACAATTCAGGTGGGTTCCCGTGTCGGTCTGAAGGAACAAAGTTTGAGTCCAGTGGGGCACCTTTGAGACCAACAAAGTTTAATTCTGGATATAAGCTTTCATGTGCATTTGATGGGCAGTAGATTCAGTAGATCTGGGATCCCAGATCACTGCAGATGGTGACTGCAGCCATGAAATTAACAGACGCCTGCTCCTTGGGAGGAAAGCGATGGCAAACCTAAACAGCATGATAAAAAGCAGAGACATCACCCTGCCAACAAAAGTCCGCATGGTCAAAGCAATGGTATTCCCCGTAGTAATGTACGGCTGCGAGAGTTGGACCATAAGGAAGGCTGAGCGCTGAAGAATAGATGCTTTTGAACTGTGGTGCTGGAGAAGACTCTTGAGAGTCCCTCGGACTGCAAGGAGATCAAATCAGTCCATCCTAAAAGAAATCAACCCTGATTGTTCCCTGGAAGGCCAGATCCTGAAGCTGAAGCTCAAATACTTTGGCCACCCAATGAGAAGGGAGCATTCACTGGAGAAGACCTTGATGCTGGGAAAGACTGAAGGTCAAAGAAGAAGGGGACGGCCAAGGATGAGATGGTCAGACAGTGTCATCGATGCAACGAACATGAAATTGAGCAAACTTCAGCGGACAGCAGAAGACAGGAGGGCCTGGCGTAATCTGGTCCATGGGGTCGCAAAGAGTCGGACTCGACTGTGCGACTGAACAACAACAAGGTTCAGGGTGGACAAGAAGAAATACTTGTGATTAAAATGTAAAATTCAGTCCTAGAGGACGTCACGACGGCTGCAGGCATAAGTTAAGTTACAGTCCCCTCGCTCGAAAGCTAGTCGAATCCGACTCTATGGTTGCGGTGCTCATCTCCGTTTCCAAGCCAAAGAGCCAGCGCTGTCCAAAGACGTTTCTCTGGTCATGTGGCCAGCATGACTCGACGCTGAGTCGCATGGAACGCTGTTTCCTTCCCACCGAAGCGGTACCTATTTATCTACTTGCAATTCCTTGCTTTCGAACTGCTCGGGTGGCAGGAGCTGAGGCCAGAGACGGAAGCTCACTCCGTCACATGGCATTCGGGTCTCAAACTGCTGAACTACCAACTTTCCAGCCTGCAGTTCAGTGTCTTAACCGCTCAAACCACCGCAGCTCCTGGCTGCAGGCATGGACAGCTTTAAAAGGGGGTTAGAGAGATTCATGGAGGAGAAGTCTTATCAATGGCTACTCGCCATGGTGACTGGGGGAACCTCCACATTCAGAGGCACTAAATCTCTGAGTCCCAGAGCCAGGAGGCAACACTAGGGGAAGGCCTCGGCCTCCGCGCCCTGTCGCTGGCTGCCCAGAGGAATTGGTTGGACTATGGGCCACTGGCAATGTTCCCACTAAGCTGTGGAGTCTTGTGAGCAAAAATCCCACTTTGTGAGCTACTGGCATAAAAGTTGTGAGCAAATGAGTTGGCTTCCACGCGGATTAGTTTGCTCCGGAGCCCTCCTTCCTGAGCCAAGACAAAAATGTGTGAGCTGGAGGCTACAAAACTGTGAGCCAGCTCACACTAACTCGGCTTAGAGGGAACACTGGCCACTGGTCTGATCCAGCAGGGCTCTTCTTATGTCCCTATGAAGGTTTTTGCCCTCAAATGGTTTACAATCGAAACTCAGCTGCGGGAAAGACAAGAGAGGGGGATAGCAAAGGTAGGCAGGGACAGGTGTGAGAGCCAACCCACCACCACCTTCAGGTCCCAGTGGGAAGGCAGTCAAAGGGGTGGCTCCCAAGACCTTGCAGAAAGGGGGGATTTGTTTGGTTTTGCTAAGAGCAGTCCAGGTCGGAGATGGACATGGGCCCCAGACCTGTTTCCACCTGTCCCCATTTTCAGCTGATGCCTGTCCAGTCTCCCAGGAAGAGCACCTGAGTCTTTGTACTGCAGTGCCCCGGTCAGAGTGTCGGGCAAGGCGCAACTCAGGGTCTCAGTCCGGGGGCAGATGGTCCAGCCGCATCGTGAGGTGGCAGCCCGTTAAGAGTTCCGCGGGACTGTGGCCGGTGGACACGCTTGGGGCCGCTCAACGGCCGAACAAGACCACCTCAAGCTGGCAGTTCTGGTCCCTGTGGGTGAGCTGCTTTAGCATGTCCTTGGTAGTCCGCACCATCCTCTCAGCTTGTCCGTTGGTTTTTGTTGTTCAGTCGCACTGTCGAGTCCAACTCTTCGCGACCCCATGGACCACATCATGCCAGACCCTCCTGTTTTCTGTCGTGCTCCGGAGTTTGCTCAATTTCATGTTCATTGCATCGGTGACACTGTCTAACCATCTCATCCTTTGCCATCCCCTTCTTCTTCGACCTTCCGTCTTTCCCAGCATCAGGGTCTTCTCCAGCGAGTGCTCCCTTCTCATTTGGTGGCCAAAGTAGTTGAGCTTCAGCTTCAGTCTCTGGCCTTCCAGGGAACAGTCGGGGTTGATTTCTTTTAGGAATGGCTGATTCAATCTCCTTGCAGTCCAAGGGGCTCGCAAGAGTCTTCTCCAGCACCATAATGCAAAAGCATCTATCCTTCGGCACTCAGCCTTCCTCATAGTCCAACTCTCACAGCCATACATTACTACTGGGAATACCCTTGCTTTGACCATGCGGACTTTGGTTGGCAGGGTGCCTGATGAGGTTCTGGTCCAGGAATTCCTGGAACTCTCCCGAGGTGAAGGCGGTGCCGTTGTCGATCACGACTGTGTCTGGTAGGCCATGGGTGTTAAAAATCTGTCTCAGGGCCCGGATGGCTGCACGTGATGAGGTAGATGCGACCGGCACGACTTCCAGCCACTTGGTGTAGGAGTCCACCAGGAGGAAGAACAGCTGCCGGCAAAGGCCCAATGCATGCGGGTAGACTCCCACTGGTGAATGGGAGCCCTCGGAAGGTCGGGGCGCGTCTCCTGGCAGGCCTGGCAACGCTGTCCCCAGGCCTCGATTTCGCTGTCCATTCCCGGCCACCACACATAGCTTCTGGCCAGTACTTTCATCCTCACGATTCCCGGGGAGGTCTCGTGCAGGGCTACCAAAACCCATTTATGCAGCAGTGAGGGAATCACTAACCGGCTACTCCACAGGAGGCATCCCTTGTGCGCTGAGAGTTCATCCCTGCAGGACGCAAACACTCTGAATTCCGAGCCCACCGGACTGATGGGCCATCCCCTCCCCATTACATTTGTAGTCAGCGCAGATGCAGACGTCCCCGTTTGGCTTAATTGGGGTTACGATGGGGGTCTCCCAGGTGGCGTGGGGAACCGGCTCTAAAACGCCTTGTGCCACCGAGCAGTCCAGTCCCACCTCAGTTTTGGGCTTGAGTGCGAACGGAACTCTCCGGGCCTCGAGGCAGATGGGCCACACCTCAGAGCTAAGTTGGAGTGATACGGGGGCCCCCGTGTATCGGCCGAGGGTCCCATCGAAGATGGCAGGGAACTCGTCACACACGTTAATGAAGTCTGAGGGCTGTATGCGGTGCACCCGGGACAGTCCAAGCAAGCTGGCGAGCCGTCCTTCCACCACCAGGTCCAGAATTCCCTCAAACTGTCTGTATTTCATGTGGAATTTGCCCCACCCCTTAATGGCCACCTTGTTCTTTCGGAAGTCCCAGAAAGTGAAGCCAGCAGGTCTAAGGCGGGGACCCCCCTGTGGACAGAGCCTCCGGAGAGTCTCTTCCGAGAGGATGGAGACGGAGGACCCCGTGTCTAGTTCCATCTTGCAAGGTACCCCCTTCTATAAGCACAGTCACTTTAATTTTATCAGGGGTGTCCCGGGGCAAATTCAGTACCTGATGTTGGTGGACGGCGGTGCTGTGCAGATCCGCTGACTCCTGGTGCGTGGCGATGCGTCCCCAGGTTACCTTGGAGCGGCAGGCGCGGGCGATGTGGCCTGTCTTTCCACAGGTCCTGCAGGTAGCGTCTCAGAAACGGCAGGAGTGACGCTCACAGGCCTCTCTGCAACCGGTGCAGGGCATCGACGCGATGGTCTCCACTGGACGAGTGGCGGTGACAGAAGTTCATGAGTTGCGGTGAGCTGGCTGGTGAGTCCGATGGGTCTCTTCTTCATCCGATGCCTCAGGGGATGAAGGGGATGGAGGCCTGGTGTGCAGTGGCCGTCTGGTGGTCTCGCCAGGATTTCTCAAACTTTTTGTGATTTCAGCAACAGCAAGACAAGACTCCGGAGCCTCAGCTCTGTTAAACAGCATGCAATGGCCACACCCAAACACACCCCACTCCCAATGATAGGCTATTTACATAATATTACTACTATCTTGGTTACTTTCAGAATCCTGGTGGGCTATTGTTCTTGGGCTCCAAGCTCAGCCAGTCTCTGGCAGAACAGTCCTGGGATGTTTCAGTCCCAATGCATAACAAAAAGGCTCTGGTTTCAGTTCTATGTTAGTCTTTAAAATCTTCTGAGTCAGTGAGTGTGTTTGTATCTGATTTATTTTTATTTTTTTGCTTTCTTACATAATCCATGCATGGTAAAATATCCCTTCATATAAGTTTGCATTTTCCAACATAAATTCGAAATACATTCTGGCCAATTTCTCTGTAGACATACACCAGCGATACATCATTTTGTAAAAATTCTCTTTAAGGCTAGAACTCAGTGTAAATTTCAGTCCTTTCAACCACATATTACCCCATTGTTCCAATCATATACTGTATCCTATTTTTTTTTGGCCCATTTTATCATAGATCCTTTCACTTGTTCTTTCTCTGCCTCAAATTTCAACAAAAGTCTCTACATTTTAGCAATCAAATCTTCGTTTGTACATAATTATGCAATTAACACGTTGGAGCCAGTTTGGTGTCCTGGCTAAGTGTGCGCGGACTCTAATCAGGGAGAACCGGGTTTGATTCCCCCACTCGCAGCTGCTGGATGACCTTGGGCAAGCCACAGTTCTGACAAGAGCTGTTCTTGAAAAAGAGCGGTTTCTGTCAGAGCTCTCTCGGCCCCACCTGCCTCACAAGGTGTCTGTTGCAGGAAGGGAAAAGAGTTTGTAAGCCGCTCTGACTCCTTTGGGTAGTGAAGGGCGGGGTGTAAATCCAATCTCTTCCTCTTCTTCTGCCTCACAGGGTGTCTGTTGTGGGGAGGGGAAGGGAAAGGAGTTTGTCAACTGCTCTGAGACTCCTTTTGGGGAGTGAAGGGCAGGGTATAAATCCAATCTCCTCTTCTTCTAACTCACAGGGTGTCTGTTGTGGGGAGGGGAAGGGAAAGGAGTTTGTCAGCCGCTCTGAGACTCTCTTGGGTAGTGAAGGGCGGGGTATAAATCCAATCTCCTCTTCTTCTTCTTCTACCTCACAGGGTGTCTGTTGTGGGGAGGGGAAGGGAAAGGAGTTTGTCAGCTGCTCTGAGACTCCTTTTGGGGAGTGAAGGGTGGGATATAAATCTGATCTTTCTCTTCTTTTCTCCTTCTTATTTATGTATTTATTAAATTTGTACTCAGCCCTCCCCACCAAGACAGGCTCAGGGTGTTAATTAGGTAGTGTCTTCAAGTATACCTGGTATTTGCAAACTGAGCAAGAATAAGGAAGAAAGACATCTTAGAAGACAGAAATGGGGGTCAGGCTGGTGTGGTTTTCCCTCCACTTCCCCCTGCCACAGGTCCCTCTGGTAGCACCCCCTCCCCAGGCACAGGGCCTTTTTTCCGTTTCCCTTTTAAACCTTTGTAACTGGCTATAGTTATGACAATTAGCATAACAAGTTCTCTGAATTCCCAGCGTTCATTTCTTTCTTTTTTAAAAAAGTATGTCTCTAGCCTCCCCTCCCCACCACAGACACCCCGTGAGGCAGGCGGGGCGAGCAAGCTCTTTCGAGGACTGCCGGTGAGAGAACAGCTCCGAGAGAACTTGTGACTGACCCAAGGTCACCCCAGCAGCTGCATGTTGAGGAGCGGGGAATCAAACCCGGTTCTTCCAGAAAACAGTTCAGCCGCTCTTAATCACTACACCAAACTGGCTCTCCCTGGGTAGTCCTATTGGTCTGAAGGCAAACCCAAGTTCGAGTCCGGTGGGCACCTTAAAAGACCAACACGGTTTCATTCCTGGCACAAACTTTCCCTGGGCGAGCTCCCTGCTTCTACCAGATCCACTCAACTGGGGAAAAGGACAGCTTCGGCGACTGGCCTCTATGCTATTCTACCCCACCCCCAAACCTCCAGGAATTTCCCAACCGGGAGTTGGCAACCGGGAGGCGAGGGAGAACGAGGACGCCCCTTTCCGCTTCCCCTCCCCGCTGAAGTGTCAGGAAACCCCCCCTAACCCTCCTGCTCTCTTTCCCGGGATATCCCAAAGGGGGCGCTGTGGGCCAGGGCACGGGTCTGTCTCTCCCCCCTCGCCGCCCTCTGCACGTGCTCAGGAGCGCGCCTCCTCCTCCTCCTCCTCCTCCTCCTCTCTGGCTCCCTTCCCGGCCAGGGGTGTGTCCCGGCGGCGGGGGCGCCTCCTTTGCGGGCGGCCTTAAAAGTCCCTCCCCGGCCCGGCGGGGCGGCAGTCGCGGGCAGCATGGAGGCGGCCGGGAGGCAAGGGGGGAGGCGCGCCGGGGACGGCGGGAGACGCCGCCGCGATCGCCCCGCCGGGCAGCAGTGAGCGGGGAGCGGCGCCAACGCGCCCAGGTGAGCCGCCGGAGAAGTTGCATGTGTGTGTTTGGGGAGGGGGAGATGCGACGGGACGGGGAAGGGGCGCCTCCGCTTTCGACCAGGGGGCCTCTGAGCGCGTGCAGAGCGCGCCGACCAGTTCGGTTTGCCAGCTCCGGGTGAGAAAACGCCTGGCGATTGGGCTGGGGGGGCGCGCGGCGGAACTTGGGCAGGGTGGGACCTCCGCAGGGTGGGTTCACTGCCGTCGAGTCCACCCTCCAAAGCGGCCCTTTCCTCCGGGGGGGGGAATTGACCCCTGGAGTCTGCAGGTCCCGTTGTCATTCCGGGAGGTCTCCAGGCCCGCCCGGGGGGTTGACGGTAAGCGAGATCACGGGTTGGAAACGGTGTTCCCTCGAAGCCGAGTTAGCGTGAGTCAGCTCACCGTTTTTTAGCCTCTGGATCATGCATTTTTGTCTTGGCTCGGGAAGGGATGGCTCCAGAACAGACTAATTTAGGCAGCGGACAAATCGCTTGCCCGCAACTTTAACGCCAGTCGCTCGGCGAAGTAGAATTTTTTGCTCAGGAGGGCAGCTTAGAGGGAGCGTCGGTTGGAACGTAAGCGGCAAAATATAACCCTGGTAGAAGAACGGTATCTTTGTATTATCGAAAGCTTCCTTTCCCTCTTCCGTGCTGTAATACCGGGTCTAACGAAACCAGGCGTTACCCCGATGGGTTTTAATGAACAAGACAGAATCCAGCAGCAAGCTGGGCGTCCGCATAACGTCCATATAGCAGAACAAGTCTATAGAATGAATAACGACGGGATATTAAAATCTGGAGAAATCGTTCTCTGCGGGGTCTGCCTGGATGAAGCGTTGAAACGGGGTCCGCGCCGTCCCGTTGTGGAAACGGCAGGAGGTGCAGCGTTAAAACCACGATGCGGAAGAGAAAAAGAAAACGAAAAGTGGACTGCAAAATAGGACCGTTTACATTAATATTTATTATTATTATTTAATTATTAATTTGATTTTCTACCCTGCCGAGGCAGGCCCAGGGACGGCTTATAAAGGAAACAACAAGTAAAACAACAATATAAAACACACAATAAAGTTATTAATGTATCTGTTGGCGCGCAGTCATCCTTGGAAGTTTGTTGGAATGTTCACGAACAGAAACTTCTGTTGACGGTGGAAAGGCGAAGGAGTCGCATTGAGCTTTGATAATACAAAGACGTAGTTGTTATATCACGGTTGTGATTTGCTGTTTTACCTCCCTGGAAGTTGGCAACCTTGCCTGGCCTCTGCGGCCTGCCGCCCTCTGGGGAAGCCGGGGCTTCGGACGCGCGGAGGCCCTGGCGAGCCCTTTTCCTTTGGCACGGGGAGCCAGCGAGGGGTCCCAAACGTGCCCCCTCTGTGGAGGCATCAAGGGGATCGGGGACCTGCCAAAGGTCTCCTCGTCCCGCCTTTGATGGCCGTCTTGGATGCAGCCAGGCCCAGAAGCGGTTGGGAGGGTCCCGCCTCTAGAGGAGGAGAGTGCCTCTGAGCTTGTACAGAGGGCCTTTCCCTCCCCACTGAATCACAGGGGGTGGGCAGCATTGGGGGATGGAATTGCCCGGCGGGCGGGAGTCCAGAGGTCTCTCTCTCTCTCTCTCTCTCTCTCTCTCTCTCTCTCTCTCTCTCTCTCTCTCTCTGCCTCTCTCTCTCTCTAGGGGCCAGCTTTGTTGAAGGACGGTCATTGCAAAGAGTGGGTCAGAATGTCCCGGCTGGGTGTGGCAACAGAGCTGGTTGAGTCAGTCTGTTCTAAAGCGGTGGTTATTATTTTACCATCCAGTTACGGCTGACTTACGGAGACCCCTCCGTAGAATTCAGAGGCAAGCGGTGTTCGGAAGCAGCTTTGCTTCCGAGATCCAGTGAGATTGGCCTGGCCCGGGCCATCCGGGTCGGGGTTCTGAAATGATAAGAGATAGATCGAGATGAGTCGCCTTCGACGCTCCCTCTTAAGCTGTGGGGGGGTCTTGGGAGCAAAAATGCTACTTTGTGAGCTGCTGGCATTCAAGTCGCAAGCGAGCCGTTTGGCCGCCGCATCCATTAGTCTGCTCTGGGGCCCTCCTTCCTGAGCCGAGACGAAAATGTGTGTGAGCCGGAGGCTAAAAAACTATGAGCTGGCTCACACTCGCTCAGCTTAGAGGGAACGCCGGTCGCCTTGTCCGTCTGTGCGTGGCAGCAGAAAAGAGCCCAGAGTCCAACAGCACCTGAAAGACCGGCAAAAACCGTGGCAAGGGGATGAGCCACGACAACTCATCCCCAGCCACAAATTTTGTTAGTCTTTCCGGCGCTCCTGGACTCTCGGCTCTTTTCTACTAAAATTATAGGGGAGGGAGGTTAACTCCCAGCGCTCTGGAAGTGGCTCTTAGCACATGTTCCAGCGCGCTCTTCTCGCGCTTCTTCCAGCCCTGGCATTCAAACCGGGTCCCAGAGACGGCTGTGCTCATGGGCAATGCTTCCTCTGAGCTGTGGCATCTTGTTAGCAAGAATCCTATTTGGTGAGCTATACTGGCATTAAAGTGGTGAGCAAGCGAGTAAATTAGTTTGCTCTGGAGCCCTCCCTTCCTGAGCGGAAGACAAAAACGCGTGAGCCGGAGGCTTAAAAAGTGGTGGGATAGCTCACACTCACTCAGCTTGGAGGGAACGCTGCTCGCGGGGTCTTTGTGTGGGTAACCGGAGGCCGCCCCAGCAGAGACAATGGTGTCCTTCCCTGACAATTACTTTCCTTCTGAATTTTTAACCATGTTTCGGAGGCTGGCATAAACCGTGCCGTGGCGTTGGGTTACCAGGGCCGGCATGAAACCAGACCTGGGTTGGAAAAACACACACACATACAGAGATACGAGATTGCCCTTGTATCCTGCAAAAGAGACGGCTTGGTTGGGAAGGGCAGAGCAGTTCAGTTATCGATGCCGCCTTCAGGATTTCAGACCCGCACTTTCCTTCACATGCAGTGTTCCCTCTAAGTTCAGTTGGTGTGAGCTAGCTCATCGTTTTTTAGCCTCCGGCGCACACGTTTTTGTCTCGGCTCAGGAAGGCCGGCTCCAGAGCAAACTTAATTTAGGCAGTAGCCCAATCGCTCGCTCACAACTTGAACGCCAGTAGCTCGCAAAGCGGAATTCCTGCTCACAAGACTCCACGGCTTAGAGGGAGTGTTGTTCACCACCCCTACCTCACGGGGGGGGGGTCTGTTGTGGGGAGGGGGAGGGAAAGGCGTTTGTAAGCCGTTCTGAGACTCCCAAGTGCAGGGCGGGATATAAATCCAATCTCTTCTCTTCTTCTCAAACACTGTGAACTAGCTCACACGCACTCAGCTTAGAGGGAACACTGCCCCTGCCGTCCGGAGCAATTTCCTGTCCTTTCTCTCCCAGCTACGCAGTTCGCGTCTCTTTGCCCCGTGCTTTCTTGAGGCGTTGTTACAAACATATTCCAGCTGCCCTTATGAGATGCCGCAACTTCTGTTAGTTACCAAACAAGCCAAAATATAAAGTTTTTTTTAAAGGAATCTTTCTAATCCTTCCCCCTTTCTCCCACTCAGCCCTTGCCGGAGGTGGTGTGATCGGCGGAACAGGCTGAAATTCAGGACGCTCGACTCTTCGCAGTCCACCCCCCCCCCTTTCAGGCTTCCATTTATGAGACGCTCCAAGATAAATATGCCTTCCCTTCACTCTTCTCACACCCGCCATCCCTGAAGATAGATATACTCTGGTCTGGCTCTTGCTGGATGCGTTCCTGTTCCACATGCAGGAAAGCGCCGTTCTTTGACGTTAACGCAAACTAAACAGCTGCAGAATTGACTTAGCTAGCAAAGCAGGCTCATAGCTACGGTGGGGGCCGCCCGGGGCCCAGCCCCCCCAACTTCTTCCCATGCCCCCCCGACTTTTGGGGAGAAGCTGGGGGAGGCCGTGCACAGATTGGAGTGCAGGCATGCAGCCCCCGCTTCTCCCTCAAAGCTACACAGACCCCCCCCCAGGCCAACACTCCCTCTGAACTGTCCAGTCATGTGAGCCAAAAGTTTACTTTGTGAGCCGCCGGCATTTAAAGTTGTGAGCGAGCGATTTGGCTGCTGCATTAATTAGTTTGCTCCGGAGCCCTCCTTCCTGAGCGGAGACAAAAACGCGTGAGCCAGTTTGGCGTGGTGGCTAAGTACACGGACTCTAATCTGGGAGAACCAGGTTTGGTTTCCCCGCGCCGCCTCATGCAGCTGCTGGCGTGACCTTGGGACAGTCACAAGTTCTCTTGGAGCTGTTCTCTCAGGAGCAGTCCTCGAAAGAGCTCTCTCGGCCCCACTTACCTCAGGGGGGGGTCTGTTGTGGGGAGGGGAAGGGGAAGGGAGTTTCTGAGCCGCTCTGAGACTCCTCTGGGTAGTGAAGGGCAGGGTATAAATCCAATCTCTTCTTCTTCTTCTACCTCACAGGGTGTCTGTTGGGGGGAGGAGAAGGGAAAGGAGTTTGTAAGCCGCTCTGAGACTCCTTCGGGTAGTGAAGGGTGGGGTATAAATCCAATCTCTTCTTCTTCTCCTTCTACCTCACAGGGTGTCTATTGTGGGGAGGGGAAGGGAAGGGAGTTTGTCAGCCGCTCTGAGACTCCTTTGGGTAGTGAAGGGCAGGGTATAAATCCAATCTCTTCCTCTTCTTCTACCTCACAGGGTGCCTGTTGTGGGGAGGGGAAGGGAAGGGAGTTTGTCAGCTGATCTGAGACTCCTTTGGGTAGTGAAGGGCGGGGTATAAATCCAATCCCTTCTCTTCTTCTACCTCACAGGGTGCCTGTTGTGGGGAGGGGAAGGGAAAGGAGTTTGTAAGCCACTCTGAGACTCCCTTGGGTAGTGAAGGGCGGGGTATAAATCCAATGTCTTCTTTTTCTTCTCAAACACTGTGAGCTGGCTCACACTAACTCAGCTTAGAGGGAACACTGCCCCGGACCCACTGACTCCGATGCCTGTATTGTATTCGCCCCTCCTATATATGACGCAGCAGTCACAGTTGAACTCTCACCCCTCCACTGAGATTTACCTCCCCCCCCCCGGGAAGTCCTCCTTTACTCACCTCTCCTTCTTAAGATTCCACTGAGGACTAGAAACCTGGCTTCACAGAGTTATGCCTCCCACCCGAAGGGTGATAAGGTGTTGTTCACGAGCGTGCTGAATAAGTCATAGCCAAGGGGCTAGCTCTTGGCGGCGGAAAGGGCTATCGAGTTGTGGACAAATTATGGCGACCCCGTAGGCCAGGGGTGTCGAACTCATTTGTCACGAGGGCCGGATCTGACATAAATGAGACCTTGTCGGGCCGGGCCATGCGTGTCGTAAAAGGTAATGCCAGGTAGCGGGGAGATAGACTTTATAAAGGACACAAAGGGGGCTTTTTTAACTTAAAATAAAAACTTGCTTAAAACCAGGGCTATTTTTGGGCAGGAACGCACGGGAACGGAGTTCCGGCCGGCTCCTGAGTTGGTCACGCCCAGCAGAACTCATTAGCATAATAGGCCACACCCAGCAGCAGAAACTCATCAGGACTGGCTACACGAGGGGTGTGTGGCCTAACATGCAAAGGAGTTCCTGCTCCAAAAAAGCCCTGGGTTTTGACAACAAACAAGGCAAACAGAATAAGAAGCAAAAGGTGGGTGTGGCTGGATGGCCACACTTCTGGTAGCATGGGGGTGTGGCCTAATAGGCTAATGAACTCTGCTGTCAGGGGTGTGGCCTGTTATGCTAATGAGTTCCTGCTGGGCTTTTTCTACAAAAAGAGCCCTGCTTAAAACATTAGCTTTGTAAGCTGCAAACCTGCTTTTGATTTATCGACATTCACCGCAGAATTCCCATGCTCAGCGTTCTGGGTCTAGGACCCGGGTTAGAACATGAAATGGCCGAGTGATTGAGAGAGTCTGGCAAAGCAAGCGATGATGCAGCAGCAGCAGCGGATCTGGAAGCAGGAGATGGCCTGTTCCACTGCGGGCCTGAGGGAAGCCCTCCGGGGGCCCTGATTTGGCCCCCGGGCCGCGTGTTTGACACCCCTGCTGTAGGGTTTTCAAAGTGAGAGACTTTCAGCGGCAATTTGCCTATTAGTTTGCTCTGGAGCAATGCCCCCTCTAAGCTGTGACGCCTTGTGAGCAAAAATTCTACTTTGTGAGCGACTGGCATGAAAGCTGTGAGCGAGCGATTTGGCAACGGCGTAAATTAGATTTCTCTGGAGCCCCGTCCTTCCTGAGCGAAGACAACGGGGAATTTCAGACAGATGATATAATCCGGAAGAGGAACGGTTCCCAAACGGTTTCTGGCCTGGCATTTCAGACAGAACCGCTTTAGAACCGGTTCCCTACCGGAATATATTTGTAATTTCACACAGAATCGCTTCTGTCCCGTTCAGGAAACGGGGCTGAAGCATTTTACCTGTCAACCGCTTCCAAGTAGTCATCAGTTTCTTCTCTCGGATCCGATATGCTTTTTCCCCGCCTTTTTTTGCCCGCGCGGGCGATCTCCGGCTTTTTTTTTTTTTTTTTGAACGTTCGCTTTAGAGCGCTATAGCGCAATAGCACAATAGCATCATAGCAACCCTATTGGAATGCCTGCAGTGTTGTTTATAGCGCTATAGCGCTCTAAAGCGAACTTTTTTTAAAAAAAAAGGCGTGGCGGGAACTGGCGGGAAAACAAAGTGGTGCAATCTGAATTGCCAAACCGCTTCTGATTCGGCTCTTTTCCGGACAGGGAAAGCCATGTGTGAAATGGCAGCCCTGTACCGGTTTACTTCAAGACGAATCAGAAACGGCTTCAAACCGACAGAGTCTCGGTAATGTGAAATTCCCTAACAATGTGTGAGCCGGAGGCTAAGAAAATTGCGAGCTTGTTCACATTAACTCAGCTTAGAGGGAACAGTGCTCTGGAGCCCTCCTTCCTGAGCAAAGACGAAAATGTGTGAGCCGGAGGCTAAAAAAACAGTAAGCTTGCTCACACTGACTCAGCTTAGAGGGAACATGGATCACTACCAGTGTTCCCTCTAAGCTGAGTTAGTGTGAGCTAGCTCACAGTCTTTTAGCCTCCGGCTCACACATTTTGTCTTAGCTCAGGAAGGAGGGCTCCAGAGCAAGCTGATTTATGCAGCAGCCAGATTTCTTGCTCACAACTTAAAAATGCCGGTAGCTCACCAAGTAGAATTTTTGCTCACATGACTTCACAGCTTAGAGGGAGCATTGGTCACTTTTAAAGAGAACTTTTAAATTTGCAGTGTGCTTTATAAATCCTCAGCTTGGCTTTCCTTGCATGAGGCTCATGCTGTTTTAACAAACCAGAGAACTGAGGCTGGAAAGCCAAAATTGCAGCCGCACAGACGACAACAGACAGTTGGTAGGGAAGGGTGGCAAGAAAAACGGGGTGGTGGTGGTTTTGTCTAGGCCAGGGTGTCGGGCTCGTTTCGGTTTGGGATGGGGACAGATGAACTCCACGGAAGTGCCGTTCCGTAGCTCCGAAGACCATCTTTGGGAATCAGCTCCGATCCGGAACAAGGCCGGAGCGTCGCATGGGAGGCTTGGGGAGCCGTCTTTCCGTCCTCCTGCCGTTACGTTCCGTGCCAGGGTGGCCGGCAACTTTGCAACCTGGACTCCCCCCCCCCAGTGTAAAACAAAAAGAGAGTTGTTTATTGAATCGGTTCAGGGAGGATCCCCCCCCTTCCGGCGTGATTTATTCTTGTTTTCCTTGGGCCCGCGTCCAGCTCAGACAAACACAAGCAGAGTTTCTAAGGACCGTTGCCGCTTCCCCCGTAAGCCCGCCCGGGCACGGCGGAGGCTGATCCGTTCAGAGAGCTGACTGATCCTCTTTGCAGTTTGCAGGCCGAAGATGACGCTCAACCTCCAGCGGGGAGCCTGCCCTCTTCGCGGAGACGGGCCAGCACCCCTCTGCCCACCCTCTACCGGTCCCGCCCGGGGGCGCTGAGTGCCCGGCCCGCCCAAGCCGAACCCTGCCACCCACAGCTGGGGCACTCCTCCTCCTGCGAGCCGAAAGCCAGCCTGCCCGAAACGCGGGACAGCTGGTCGTCTGAATCCTCTGACTCCGACAACTCTTGGGAATCCTTGTATCGCGTGGTACTGCTGGGGGACCCCGGGGTGGGCAAGACCAGCCTGGTGAACCTCTTTGCCGGGGTTCAAGAGAAGGATCTGCCAGAACAACAGAGAGGTAAGAGTCTGATTTTTTTTGGGGGGGGGAGAGTGGCTGCGTACCTGTAATTCCTGTGGAGACTGGGCTCTCCGGACTAGAACATGGCATACAGATGGCACTGTGGGATGACTCAGGGGCGGCTGATCGTGGTGTCCAGGTTTTCCTTGTTTCTGTAGACTCCCTCTTCCCTGCAGCTGCTGGAGTGACCTTGGGTCAGTCACGAGTTCTCTCAGAGCTGTTCCCTCAAGAGCAGTCCTCGAAAGAGCTCTCTCAGCCCCACCTACCTCACAGGATATCTGTTGTGGGGAGGGAAAGGAGATTGCAAGCCGCTCTCTTCACCCAGAGAGTGATTAACACGTGGAATTCACTGCCACAGGAGGTGGTGGCAGCTACAAGCACGGACGGCTTCAAGAGGGAATTAGGTAAACATATGGAGCAGAGGTCCATCAGTGGCTATTAGCCACAAGGTCTAGATAGGGACTCTGGGGCAAGTGATGCTCTGTATTCTTGGTGCTGGGGGGGGCAACAGTGGGAGGGGCTTCTAGTGCCCTGGCCCCACTGGTGGACCTCCTGATGGCACCTGGTATTTTTGGCCACTGTGTGACACAGAGTGTTGGACTGGATGGGCCGTCAGCCTGATGCAATGTTGGCTTCTCTTATGTTCTCTGAGACTCTCAAGTGAAGGGTGGGTTATAAATCCAATCTCTCCTTTTTCTTCTCTTCTTCTTCTGCGCAGCATGGCTTACTTGCTTGAGCGAGCTATTTGTTCCCCAGGCGACCAGCACACTTGTGACTTGCCAGAGTTAGAAATGCAGCTTCCCTGTTTAGAAGCAACGTAAAAAAAAGGTGCATCTGCTTTACGGACTTTAAACTGGTTTATAAGACTCCTCCTTTTTTCCTAAGGGATCGTGGAAACTGTAGTCCTGGAGGGGGGGGGTATAGTATGATGTTCTCTGTTGGAAAATCTTCCAAAGGGTTACCATACCAGTGCTAGCCTCTTTGGAATTTCCTGTCCGCAACTGAACAAGCAGTGAAACTCCAAAGGGCGAAAAACACTAAAGACTAAAATGGAATTAAGTACTGAAGGAAGAGACACATGAACGCGTGAAGCTGTCATGCGGAATCAGACCCTTAGTTTGGTGTAGTGGTTAAGTGCGCAGACTCTAATCTGGGAGAACCGGGTTTGATTCCCCACTCCTCCACTCACAGCTGCTGGATGACCTTGAGCAAGCCACAGTTCTGTCAGAGCTGTTCTTGAAAAAAGGGCAGTTTCTGTCAGAGCTCTCTCAGCCCCACCAACCTCACAGGGTGTCCGTTGTGGGGAGGGGAAGGGAAAGGAGTTTGTAAACCGCTCTGAGACTCCGAGTGAAGGGGGGATATAAATCCAATCTCTTCCTCTTCCTCCTCTTCTTCTTCAGTTTGGTGTAGCGGTTAAGTGCATGGACTCTAATCTGGGTGAACCAGTTTGATTCCCCCACTCCTCCACTCGCGCCTGCTGGATGACCTTCAGCAAGCCATAGTTCTGGCACAGCTGTTCTTGAAAAAACAGCAGTTTCTGTCAGAGCTCTCTCAGCCCTGCCTTCCTGACAGGGTGTCTGTTGTGGGGGGGGGAGGAGTTTGTAAGTCGCTCTGAGACTCCTTCGGGTAGTGAAGGGCGGGGTATAAATCCAATCTCTTCTTCCTCTTCTTCTACCTCACAGGGTGTCTGTTGTGGGGAGGGGAAGGGAAAGGAGTTTGTCAGCCGCTCTGAGACTCCTCTGGGATTCAGAGGATTAGTGCCTTTGAATGTGGAGGTTCTCCTCAGGCACCATGGCTAGGAGCCATTGACAGACATATTAAGAACAAGCTTGTGGGAAGTTTGTTTTCAGGGGGGAAAAATTGCAAGCATTTGAGGAAAAACTGAAATATATGCAGTTGCCTGGTTATTAAATAATCTTAAACATGTGTTACAGCTTTAACAACATAAAATATATAGTTTATAACTTTATAAAAATGGACTTATTTATAGAATTCAAAAATACAAGTTCCTCATTTTCTGCACGCGGAGTTTGTGAATATACCCAGTACTAAAGAGAGAGCGAGCTACAAACTGCTTACACCCTGTGCTAATTTAGCTAACATTATCTTAATTGTTGCCCGCAGGGGGGGAAAACTTGGAAACAGAAAAACACAAATTTTGTAGTTCACAAAAAGATGACATTATGCAAACAGCAACGGTTTTTGTTCCACAACAATAGAGCTAGCACCATAATTGGATATAGATTTAAACGTTAGTGAAAAAGTTGAACTGGTCTGTATTATCATGCATATTATAGCAAATTAATTGTGGATAAAATTGATTCCATTTAAACGATAAAAGTATCCTTTAATATCCATGTGGCTCCAGTAGGCACAGGAAGTGTACAGAAATCAAATGCTGTACCTTGTTTTATAAAAAAACAAAAACCCCAAGCCCTTTATACTACAACTTTTGAGTGAAAACAACATTGTCTTTAAAGAGAATGTTACTCATTGCAAAAAAGAAAATATTTCTCAATAATTAATGTCTGTGTTACCTCAGATTTCCAATTTTTCTGTTGGAAAACTTTAAAAGTCCTGGAAAATGTATTTCCATGGTCCTTCTCATTTCTTGTTCCGTGGTGAAGGCAGAATATACATTGAAATAAATAAAAGAAGTAAATAAACTAAGAAGAGCCCTGCTGGACCAGTGGTCCGGACCAGTGATCCGTCCAGTCCAGCCTCCTGTCTCATACAGTGGCCAGCCAGTTCCTCTGAAGGGCCAGCAACAGGGCAGAGAGGCCGAGGCCTTCCTAAGAACATCAGAAGAGCCCTGCTGGGTCAGACCAATGAGGGTCCATCTAGTCCAGCCTCCTGTCTCACACAGGGGCCAACCAGCTCCTCTGGAGGGCCAACAACAGGGCAGAGAGGCCGAGTCCTTCATAAGAACATCAGAAGAGCCCTGCTGGGTCAGACCAATGAGGGTCCATCTAGTCCAGCCTCCTGTCTCACACAGGGGCCAACCAGTTCCTCTGAAGGGCCAACAAACAGGGCAGAGAGGCCGAGGCCTTCATAAGAACATCAGAAGAGCCCTGCTGGGTCAGACCAATGAGGGTCCATCTAGTCCAGCCTCCTGTCTCACACAGGGGCCAACCAGTTCCTCTGAAGGGCCAACAAACAGGGCAGGGAGGCCGAGGCCTTCCTAAGAACATCAGAAGAGCCCTGCTGGGTCAGACCAATGAGGGTCCATCTAGTCCAGCCTCCTGTCTCACACAGGGGCCAACCAGTTCCTCTGAAGGGCCAACAAACAGGGCAGAGAGGCCGAGGCCTTCATAAGAACATCAGAAGAGCCCTGCTGGGTCAGACCAATGAGGGTCCATCTAGTCCAGCCTCCTGTCTCATACAGTGGCCAGCCAGTTCCTCTGAAGGGCCAACAAACAGGGCAGAGAGGCCGAGGCCTTCCTAAGAACATCAGAAGAGCCCTGCTGGGTCAGACCAATGAGGGTCCATCTAGTCCAGCCTCCTGTCTCACACAGGGGCCAACCAGTTCCTCTGAAGGGCCAACAAACAGGGCAGAGAGGCCGAGGCCTTCATAAGAACATCAGAAGAGCCCTGCTGGGTCAGACCAGTGAGGGTCCATCTAGTCCAGCCTCCTGTCTCACACGGGCCAACCAGTTCCTCTGAAGGGCCAACAAACAGGGCAGAGAGGCCGAGGCCTTCATAAGAACATCAGAAGAGCCCTGCTGGGTCAGACCAATGAGGGTCCATCTAGCCCAGCATCCCGTCTCACACAGGGGCCAACCAGTTCCTCTGAAGGGCCAACAAACAGGGCAGGGAGGCCGAGGCCTTCCTAAGAACATCAGAAGAGCCCTGCTGGGTCAGACCAATGAGGGTCCATCTAGTCCAGCCTCCTGTCTCACACAGGGGCCAACCAGTTCCTCTGAAGGGCCAACAAACAGGGCAGAGAGGCCGAGGCCTTCATAAGAACATCAGAAGAGCCCTGCTGGGTCAGACCAATGAGGGTCCATCTAGTCCAGCCTCCTGTCTCACACGGGCCAACCAGTTCCTCTGAAGGGCCAACAAACAGGGCAGAGAGGCCGAGGCCTTCATAAGAACATCAGAAGAGCTCCTGCTGGGTCAGACCAATGAGGGTCCATCTAGTCCAGCCTCCTGTCCTCACACAGGGGCCAACCAGTTCCTCTGAAGGGCCAACAAACAGGGCAGGGAGGCCGAGGCCTTCCTAAGAACATCAGAAGAGCCCTGCTGGGTCAGACCAATGAGGGTCCATCTAGTCCAGCCTCCTGTCTCACACGGGCCAACCAGTTCCTCTGAAGGGCCAACAAACAGGGCAGAGAGGCCGAGGCCTTCATAAGAACATCAGAAGAGCCCTGTTGGGTCAGACCAATGAGGGTCCATCTAGCCCAGCATCCCGTCTCACACAGGGGCCAACCAGTTCCTCTGGAGGGCCAACAACAGGGCAGAGAGGCCGAGGCCTTCATAAGAACATCAGAAGAGCCCTGCTGGATCAGACCAGTGAGGGTCCACCTAGTCCAGCCTCCTGTCTCACACAGTGGCCAACCAGTTCCTCTGGAGGGCCAACAACAGGGCAGAGAGGCCGAGGCCTTCTCTTGATAAGAACATCAGAAGAGCCCTGCTGGATCAGACCAGTGAGGGTCCACCTAGTCCAGCCTCCTGTCTCACACAGTGGCCAACCAGTTCCTCTGGAGGGCCAACAACAGGGCAGAGAGGCCAAGGCCTTCATAAGAACACCAGAAGAGCCCTGCTGGATCAGACCAGTGGTCCCTCTAGTCCAGCATCTTGTCTCACACAGTGGCTAAGCAGTTCCTCTGGAGGCCCAAGAACAGGACATAGAGGCCTGAGGCCTTCCCCTGATGTTGCCTCCTGGCTCTGGGATTCAAAGGTTTTGTGCCTCTGAATGTGGAGGTTCCCCTCAGTCACCATGGCTAGGAGCCACTGATAGACCTCTCCATGAATGTACCTAACCCTTCCCCTTTAAAGCTGTCTATTCTTATTGACAACTGTGATTGTGTGAACAATCTGTTGTGCTGAAAAATCAGTTAAGCGACCACTTCCCCTGTGTTGGTGGCCTATTCCTCTTTGCCCTCCCCCTTTACACCATTCACTTCTCTGAAGGACACGCAAGCCACAGTGTGGCCATGGAATGGTTCCTCCACGTGGAGCCCACATTGGAATTATTTCCTGCCTGGAGGTGCCATACGCCCTCTCTGGCTTCCCCCACCTGCCCCCCATTCCTTAGCTGACGTTGTCCCTCTCTGGCTTGTTGCAGAAGATACCTACGAGCGCACCCTCTCTGTGGACGGCGAGGAGACCACGCTGATGGTGATCGACACCTGGGAGACCGAGAAAAGGGTAGGTAGACTGGGGTGGGCTCTTTTGGAGATCCAGCGGGGACGAGGCTTCCGAGGTTTATAGATGCGATGTGGAAGGAAGCGGGGATCGAGCAGTCAGTGTGATGCGGTGGCCGAAAAAGGCAAATTCCAGTCTCGGGTTGTATTAAAAGGGCCATAGTATCGAGATCGCAGGAGGTTGTGGCCCCTCTGTATACTGCCTCGGTCAGGCCACACCTGGAGTCCTGTGTACAGTTCTGGAGGCCTCCCTTCAAAAAGGGCGTGGGCAAAATCGAGAGGGCGCAGAAGAGAGCGATGAGGATGATCGGGGGTCTGGAGACTGAGCCCTACGAGGAAAGGCTGAGTCTGGAGAAAAGGAGATTGAGGGGTGAATAGGATTGCTCTCTTTAAATCTTTGGAAGGCTGTCATTGGGAGGAGGGCAGGGAGCGGTTCCCGTTGGCAGCAGAGGAGAGGACCCAAAGCAATGAGGTTTAAATTACATGCAGGAAGGTATCAGCTGGATATTAGGGAAAACTTTTTCACAGATAGTGGTTCAGAGGTGGAATCAGCTGCCCAGGGAGGTGGTGAGCTCCCCTTCCCTGACAGCTGTCAGGAAGAGGCTGGACGAATCTTTGTCAGAGATGCTTTAAGCTGGTCCTGCATTGGGCAGGGGTTGGACTAGATGACCCTGGAGGTCCCTTCCAACTCTATGATTCTGTGACTCTGTGATTCTATGGTTTCTTCTCCAGGGGTGCAAGAGCTTTGTTTGTCCCAGGAATTGTCACTTCCTTTATCTTTGCTATAGCCTGTGCCCTTGTCTTTTCTCCAAGGAGATGGGCAGTTGGGGACGCATGGACTTATAAGACACACCCAGTTGGTGCAGAATGCCGCGGCTTCCTTGCGTGCCTGCTTGCTTGCTTTATGTATTAAATTAGATTTACGAGGCCACCCTCCCCTACAAGGGCTCAGGCGGCTTACAACAAAGTAACACATAAAGAGTAATTTAAGTCAAAAAACCAACATTAAAACTACCTTAAAAAAACAGATCAATAAATAAGACAATATACATTCCAGATGGCGGGAGAAATTCAGCTCCCCGGGCTTTTGTGGGGGGGGAGCATTATGAGGGAGGAGGAGAGTATACGAGAGGGCTGGGTGTTGTACTGTCCCGTCGCCGTCCTCGACCGAATGCCTGGCGGAACATCTCTGCCTTGCACCCCCTGCTGAAAGGCAGGGCTATTTTTGTGTGGGAACGCACAGGAACAGAGTTCCGGCTGGCTCCCCAGTTGGCCACGCCCAGCAGGAACTTGTTAGCATAATAGGCCACACCCAACAGCAGAAACTCATTAGGATTGGCTACATTAGGGGTGTGTGGCCTGACATGCTAATGAGTTTAGTCATGGAATTCCCTGCCACAGGAGGTGGTGGCAGCTACAAGCATGGACAGTTTCAAGAGGGAATTAGATAAACATATGGAGCAGAAGTCCATCAGTGGCTATTAGTCATAGGGTATAGACGGGAACTCTCAGTCTGGGGCAGGTGATGCACTCTATCCTTGGTGCTGGAGGGGGCAGCAGTGGGAGGGCTTCTGGTGTCCTGGCCCCACTGCTGGACCTCCTGATGGCACCTGGTACATTTTGGCCGCTGTGTGACAGAGTGTTGGACTAGATGGGCCATTGGCCTGATCCAACATTGGCTTCTCTTATGTTCTTATGACATGCAAAGGAGTCTCTGCTCCAAAAAAAGCCCTGGGGTTTTGACAACAAACAAGGTAAACAGAATAAGACAGCAAAATGTGGGTGTGGCTGGATGACCACATGTCTGGTAACATGGGGGGCGTGGCCTAATATGCGAATGAGCTGTGCTGTCAGGGGTGTGGCCTAATATGCTAATGAGCTCCTGCTGGGCTTTTTCTACAAAATTAGCCCTGCTGGAAGGTCATAACTCTCACAGGGCATGGATGTTTTTCAGTACAGCGTTCCACCGGGTAGGGACCCGGGCCGAAAAAGCCCTGGGCTTGGTTGAGGACAGCCGGACCACGCTCAGGCCGGGACCCCCAGGAGGTTCTTATTCCCTGAGCGTGACGCTCTTCCAGGGGCACACCGAGAGAGGCGGTCCCGAAGGTATGTAGGTCCCTGTCCGCTGAGGGGCGTAAGGGTCAAGACCAAAACCTTCAACCTGATCCGGTGCTCCACTGGAAGCCAGCGCCGCTCGCGTAGCACAGGATGGAAGTGTGCTGTCCGGGATGGAGGGGGTTCCCAGTAAGGACCCACGTGGCTGTTGGAGCTTCCAGGTCAGACACAGAGGTAGGCCCGAGGAAGTCAAGCTCCCCCTCTCCTGGCTTTCTGCAAACATGGAAAGGAAATACTTCTTCACCCAAAGAGTGATTAACGTATGGAACTCACTGCCACAGGAGGTGGTGGCAGCTACAAGCACGGACAGTTTCAAGAGGGAATTAGATAAACATATGGAGCAGAAGTCCATCAGTGGCTATTAGCCACAGGGTATCGATGGGAACTCTCAGTCTGGGGCAGGTGATGCCCTCTATTCTTGGTGCTGGGGGGGGCAGCAGTGGGAGGGGGCTTCTAGTGTCCTGGCCCCACTGCTGGACCTCCTGATGGCACCTGGTATATTTTGGCCGCTGTGTGACCCAGAGTGTTGGACTAGATGGGCCATTGGCCTGATCCAACATTGGCTTCTCTTATGTTCTTATGTTCTTAACTCTGGGAAACGGAATAATTGTAGAGGGCTTTTCTACACAGGCAGTGGATTCGTGCTGTGCTAACTGCTTCACAAAGCGACTTGGAGAAATTATTAGGGACTGAGCCAGCTGTGGTGCCGTGGTTAAGTGCGCGGACTCTAATCTGGGAGAACCGGGTTCGATTCCCCCGCTCCTCCGCTTGCAGCTGCTGGATGACCTTGGGCAAGCCGTAGTTCTGACCAGTGTTCCCGCTAAGCTGAGTTATTGTGAGCTGGCTCGCTGTTTTTTAGCCTCCGTCTCAAACTTTTTCTCTTAGCTCAGGAAGGAGGGCTCCAGGGCAAACTCATTGATGCAGTAGCCAAATCGCTTGCTCACAACTTGAATGCCAGTAGCTCACAAAGTAGAACGTTTGCTCACAGGACTCCACAGCTTAGAGGGAACACTGGTTCTGACAAGAGCTGTCCTTGAAAGAGCGGTTTCTGTCAGAGCTCTCTCAGCCCCACCTACCTCACAGGGTGTCTGTTGTGGGGAGGGGAAGGGAAAGGAGTTTGTGAGCCGCTCTGAGACTCCCGAGTGAAGGGCAGGGTAAAAATCGCACCTCTTCCCTTCTTCTCTTCTATCCTGCTGTGTGTAGCTTGTAGAAACTAGGGTCCTATTGTGGAATTTTGCATCATTTAGTGTGTCATTAATGGCTAACGAAATTTGTGGCAGGGGATGAGCTTTCGGAAGTCGCTGCTCACTTCTTCAGCAGTGACTCACAAACGCTCATGCCTGCCGCAAATATTGCTGGTTTTCAAGGTGCTCCTGGATTCTACAACCCTAATCCAATTGCCTCGTGTGTCGAGTGCCCCATCCGTCGATTGAATTGACTCCCTCAAGAGCCAGTTTGGTGTAGTGGTTAGGAGCGCGGGATCTTAATTTGGGAGAACTGGGTTTGAGTCCCTGCACCTCCATATGCAGTTGCTGGTGTGACCTTGGGTCAGTCACAAGTTCTCTCACGGGCAGTCCTGGAAAGAGCTCTCTCAGCCCCACCGACCTCACAGGGTGTCTCTTGTGAGGAGGGGAAGGGAAAGGAGATTGTAAGACGCTCTGAGACTCGTTCGGGTAGTGAAGGGCGGGGTATAAATCCAATCTCTTCTTCTTCTTCTTCTACCTCACAGGGTGTCTGCTGTGGGGAGGGGAAGGGAAAGGAGATTGTAAGCCGCTCTGAGACTCCCTCGGGTAGTGAAGGGTGGGGTATAAATCCAATCTTCTCTTCTTCTTTGTAATCCTCCTTGCGTGCTAGTGAGAAAGGCAGATTATGAATAACATAAAGTAAATCAGTAAATAAAATACACCCCCACAGTCTCGGCACCCAAATGCCCATCTGTGATACAGGGAGCCACAGCATAGGCCTACCCTGCATGGTCGTTGGAAGGATGACTGAGATCATTAGGTGAAGTGCTTTGAAGACTCTCCAGCCAGGTAACTGTTGCCCCAGGGTCTTTTCTTCTCTCGCAACAACCCTGTGAGGCTGAGCTTGCGTGATACCCCCGCCCCTCTCCAGGTGAGCTTCAACAGGGATTTGGCCTTCAGTCTCCTGGGTTCCAAATCCTACTTCATATCCAGTACATCTGACCAGTTACAGTGGGCAGTTCTGCATCCAGCATTCGCTCCACATTTTCTCAACACTGAGGAAAAGGTGCAGCTCAAAACCACATTCAGATACCCCAGGGCAACGCCATACTGACTGCAAAGTCACCCCTGAATGGCCATAAAATCTATGCAGAAGGGACCATAAAACCCGGTGAGCAAAGGAAGCGAAAGCGGCACGCAGTGTGGAGGGTACCATAGAATCCGGTGAGCAAAGGAAGCGAAAGCGGCACGCAGTGTGGAGGGTACCATAGAACCCGGTGAGCAAAGGAAGCGAAAGCGGCACGCAGTGTGGAGGGTACCATAGAACCCGGTGAGCAAAGGAAGCGAAAGCGGCACGCAGTGTGGAGGGTACCATAGAACCCGGTGAGCAAAGGAAGCGAAAGCGGCACGCAGTGTGGAGGGTACCATAGAACCCGGCGAGCAAAGGAAGCGAAAGCGGCACGCAGTGTGGAGGGTACCATAGAACCCGGCGAGCAAAGGAAGCGAAAGCGGCACGCAGTGTGGAGGGTACCATAGAACCCGGCGAGCAAAGGAAGCGAAAGCGGCACGCAGTGTGGAGGGTACCATAAAACCCGGTGAGCAAAGGAAGCGAAAGCGGCACGCAGTGTGGAGGGTACCATAGAACCCGGCGATCAAAGGAAGCGAAAGCGGCACGCAGTGTGGAGGGTACCATAAAACCCGGCGATCAAAGGAAGCGAAAGCAGCATGCCTTGCAGAGGGGAATTTCTGTTCCAAGGCGGGTGTGGTAAAACTACGGAGGGAAAAGCAAATGCAGAACCGCCCAGGGTCTCCCCTGTCATGTTTGTGGTTCTCCCGGAGACACCCGGCTAGCAACCGCTGGTACAGACAAAACTCAGCTAGATGGCCCGTCGGTCTAATCCAGAGTGACAATTGCTGTGCTGTTGCAGGCCGACACGCTGGCCTGCGTTCTGTGAGCGATCGCCCATCGATTTGCTTCAAGTTGTCACGCCGGCTACATTCCCGACACTTTGGCTGAATAGGAATCAATTAAAAGCAAATGCAGAACATTCCATTAGGTCAAGAACTGGGACGCTGGAAGGGCCTCGGTTCCAGTCCCACCTCTGCTGTGAATACGCATGAAGCTGCCATGGACTGGATCGGACCCTTGGTCCGTCAAGGGAGCCCCAGAGTCTGAGGTTGAGGTCTTTCACATCGCTTACTACCCAATCCTTTTAACTAGAGATGCCAGGGATTGAACCTGGGACCTTCTGCGTGCCAAGCAGAGGCTCTGCCACTAAGCCACAGCCCCTCACATCTGGTTTCCCATCTGAACCCAGAAGTATTAAAGAGCTTACGGCTCTTTAACTTGGAGAAACGATGACTGAAGGGTGACATGACAGAGGTTTGCAAAATTATGCACGGGATAGAGAAGGCAGAGAAAGGAGGACTTTTCTCCAAGCCGGTTTGGCTGGAGAACCTGGAGGGTTTTTTTGTTGTCTTCTGGGTGAAGAACAGCAGTCACTGGAGGTGTGTGTGTGGGGGGAGATATTTGTGAAATTCCTGCATTGTGCAGGGGGTTGGACTAGATGACCCTGGAGGTCCCTTCCAACTCTGTGATTCCATGATTCTCCCCTTTCTCCCAATACAAGAACTCGTGGGCACTCAGTGGCATGAAAGAGCAGTAGGTTTAGAACAGATCAAAGGAAGGAACTTCTTCCTCCAAAGTGTAACGGAAGACGTGGAATTCACTGCTGTGGGAAACGGTGGTGGCCACAAACGTGGACAGCTTCAAGAGGGGATTGGAGAAACATCTGGAGCAGAGGTCTTTGAGTGGCTCTTAGCCACAAGGAGTAGATGGAACACTCAATCTTGGGCAGTGACGCTCTGTCTTCTTGGTACTTGGTGGGCCACCGTGGGAGGGCTTCTGGAGCTCTGGCCCTGCTGGTGGACCTCCTGATGACACCTGGGTTTTGGCCACTGGGTGACACAGAGCGTTGGACTGGATGGGCCCATTGGCCTGATTCAACATGGCTTCTCTCGCATTCTCATATGGAGCAAAGGTCTATCAGTGGCTATTAGCCAGAAGGTCTAGAGGAAACACGCTGTCTGGGGCAGTGATGTTATGTATTCTTTTGATGCTTGGGGGGCAACCGTGGGAGGGCTTCTGGCGTTCTGGCCCAGCCAGTGGACCTCCTGATGGCCGCTGGGTTTTGGCCACTATGTGTGACACAGAGTGTTGGACTGGAGGGGCCACTGGCCTGACCCAACATGGCTTCTCTTATGTTCTTACGTCTGGGGCAGTGATGCTCTGTATACTTCGTGACTGGGGGGCAACAGTGGGAGGGCTTCTGGAGTTGTGGCCCCCTCCAGCGGACCTCCTGATGGCCCCTGGGTTTTGGCCACTGTGTGTGACACAGGGTGGGACCGATCCGATATGGCTTCTCTGATGTTCTTATAACAGCTCAAGGCAGTGCAAACGGGGGTTTTGTACACTGTCTCCAGTCCAGGTACTGGCTGGACCCCCAAAGGGCTTGACTTGAGCAAAGTTGCTGTTTGTGTCTTTGCGGGCTGCTGGATTGTTCCTGGGCCCAACATACAAGGATGTGGTACTGGGAGGCATTTAATCCGTGACACTCACACCACGTATTGCTGGGGAGACGGGATCTTTTCTTAGCCAGTTTGGTGTAGTGGTTAGGAGCACGGACTCCAATCTGGGAGAACTGGGTTTGATTCCCCACTCCTCTACAGGCAGAACAAGAGATTGGATTTATACCCCGCCCTTCACTACCCGAAGGAGTCTCAGAGCAGCTGACAAACTCCTTTCCCTTCCCCTCCGCACAATAGACACCCTGTGAGGTAGAAGAAGAAGAGGAAGAGATTGGATTTATACCCTGCCCTTCACTACCCAAAGGAGTCTCAGAGCGGCTGACAAACTCCTTTCCCTTCCCCTCCGCACAATAGACACCCTGTGAGGTAGAAGAAGAAGAGGAAGAGATTGGATTTATACCCTGCCCTTCACTACCCAAAGGAGTCTCAGAGCGGCTGACAAACTCCTTTCCCTTCCCCTCCCCACAATAGACACCCTGTGAGGTAGAAGAAGAAGAGGAAGAGATTGGATTTATACCCCGCCCTTCACTACCCAAAGGAGTCTCAGAGCGGCTGACAAACTCCTTTCCCTTCCCCTCCCCTCAACAGACACCCTCTGAGGTAGAAGAAGAAGAGATTGGATTTATACCCCGCCCTTCGCTACCCAAAGGAGTCTCAGAACGGCTTACAAACTCCTTTCCCTTCCCCTCCCCACAACAGAATCCCTGTGAGTTAGAAGAAGAAGAGATTGGATTTATACCCCGCCCTTCACTACCCGAAGGAGTCTCAGAGCGGCTCACAAACTCCTTTCCCTTCCCCTCCCCTCAACAGACACCCTGTGAGGTCAGTGGGGCTGAGAGAGATCTTTTGAAGACTGCTCCTGAGAGAGCTGCGGTGGCTCAAGTGGTTAAGATGCTGAACTGCATGCTGTCGAAGGTCAGTAGTTCAGCAGTTCGAGACCTGAGAGTGCCGCATGATGGAGTGAGCTCCCGTCTCTAGTTCCAGCTCCTGCCAACCTAGCAGTTCGAAAGCAAGAAATTGCAAGTAGATAAATAGGTACCACTTCGGTGGGAAGGTAACAGCGTTCCGTGCACCTTGGTGTTTAGTCATGCCGGCCACATGACCATGGAAATGTCTTTGGACAGCGCTGGCTCTTCGGCTTTGAAACAGATGAGCACCGCAACCCTAGAGTCGGATTCGACTGGCTTTCGAGCAAGGGAACCTTTACCTTTACCTTACCTGAGAGAACAGCTCAGAGAGAACTTGTGACTGACCCAAGATCACATGTGGAGGCGCAGCTGCATGTGGAGGAGTGGGAAATCAAACCCCAGTTCTCCCAGATTAGAGTCAACGCTCCTAATCACTACACCAAACTGGAAAGTGCACTCTGCACCTGCTCAGAGACCACCTTGAATGAGTCCACTTGGCTTTTTGCAATGCTCTTCAGCTAGAATTCGAAAGTGGTTCGGGAGCCCATCTTTGGCTAGAGTTTAAACCCTCCGACTCCCTTTGGGGAAGGGCGAGTTTGGTTTTCACCCAGGGCATCCACTCCGTGACTATTACAACCCTTTCCCTCTTCCTGATCCTTTCCGGGGTCTTACTGGCGGGGGACAGATTTAGTGGGATTCGTGGTGCACCGAGCAGGCCAGTTGTGCTGTTTGGAGGAGAGATCCCCGGGCAGTAATTTGTCCCTGACAGATCAACGGGGAAGGCTGTGTGTCAAACGCAGCCCCAAGGCAGAAAGCATTTTAATCTGCAGATGGTCAATTCCATCGTGCATAAAGGCAGTAGAACTTCCCAGCCTGAGTCTGGTGGGCCAGAGTGGATCAGAGATGATGAAGAGCTGGACAGGAACGCCTTGCCCCCTCACCTGATCCCCTCCCCTGCCAGAGTGATCTCTAGAGAGGCTGTGTCCTGGGTTCAAGCTCTGGTATCTCTGCTGAAGAGGTCTTGCAAAGCAAGAGAGGAGCTGGGTTCTAGTCCCGCAGCATCAGAGACCAGCAAAGTTTCAGAAAGTGAGAAAGTGCCTTCTCTGCCTGAGACTTTGGAGAGCGGTTGCCCGTCAAGTGTAGACCAATCAGGCATTGGGGAAGGGACTGTGGCTCAGTGGTAGAGCATCTGCTTGACATGCGGAAGGTCCCAGGTTCAATCCCCGGCATCTCCAGAATCAGGCACTAGGTAATGTGAAATACCTCTGCCTGGGGCCCTGAAGAGCCGCTGCCAATCTGAGTAGACAATACTGAACGTTGATGGACCAAGGGTCTGATTCCGTATAAGGCAACTTCATGTGTTAGCTGTTGTTGATTTTCCGGGTTGTGTGGCCGTGGTCTTGGCATTGTAGGACCTGACATTTCGCCAGCAGCTCTGACTGGCATCCTCAGAGGTATAACACAGAAGGACGGAGTACTCTCTGTGCCAAGGTGAGAAGAAGAAAAATGGTAGGCAGGAAATTTATATCTACTCAGGAAGGTGGGGTAGGGCTGAGTCATTATCATGTAGGAGCTCCCCAGGCTGTGAAACATGCTAATGGAGGAGCTTTCCTGAGGAGGTTCTTTTGTATATGGATTGGCTTGTTTCCTGAGGAGGTTCTTTTGCATATGGAATGGCTGTTGAAATTCTAATCTTATCTGTAATGCTATTCATGTGTGTTCACATGCCCCAGGATCTCCAGTTAAAAGGACCAGGTAGGAGGTGACGTGAAAGACCTTAGCCTCTGACCTTGGACATCTGCTGCCAGTCTGAGCAGACAATAGTGAACCTGATCGGTGCAGGGTCTGATTCACTAGAAGACAGCTTCATAAGAACATAAGAAGAGACCTACTGGATCAGACTAACGGTCCATCTAGTCCTTTGGAGGGCCTACAACAGGACATAGAGGCCGAGGCCTTCATAAGAACATCAGAAGAGCCCTGCTGGATCAGACCAGTGGTCCACCTAGTCCAGCCTCCCGTTTCACACAATGGCCAACCAGTTCCTCTGGAGGGCCAACCACGGGGCAGAGAGACCAAGGCTTTCTCCTGATGTTCCCTCCTGGCTCTAGGATTCAGAGGATGAGATGTTCTTATGAAGGCCTCAGCCTCAATGCCCTGTTGGCCCTCCAGAGGAACTGGCTGACAGGATGCTGGACTAGATGGACCACTGGTCTGATCCAGCAGGGCTCTTCTGATGTTCTTATGAAGGCCTCGGCCTCTCTGCCCTTTTGTTGACCCTCCAGAGGAACAGGTTGGCCACTGTGTTAAGACAGGAGGCTGGTCTAAATGGACCGCTGCTCTGATCCAGCAGGGCTCTTCCTATGTTCTTACAAAAGCCCCAGCCTCTATGACCTCTTGTCGTCCCTCCAGAGGAACTGGTTGCCACTGTGTGAGATAAGAGGTAGGATTAGATGGTCTGGATCCAGTGGGGCTTTCTTGTTGTCCGTTCTCCCAGACAGATTTCCCACAAGCTGCTGCTCCGTGTTTGTTCTTCCCTTTGCCCCAATGGTACGTGTCAATTTCACAGTAAGTGCTGTGCTGCGCAGCCGCGTTTTGCCCCGCAGTTTCACATGATTTCCCCCCACATCTAGTCAACCCTGTTTTTTGAGGATTGAGATTTTCCCCGCGTCTACTCAATCCCGTTTTTTGAGGATTGAGATTTTCCCCGCGTCTACTCAATCCCGTTTTTTGAGGATTGAGATTTCCCCCACGTCTACTCAATCCCGTTTTTTGAGGATTGAGATTTCCCCCGCGTCTACTCAATCCCGTTTTTTGAGGATTGAGATTTCCCCGTGTCTACTCAATCCCGTTTTTTGAGGATTGAGATTTCCCCCACGTTTACTCAATCCCGTTTTTTGAGGATTGAGATTTCCCCCGCGTCTACGCAATCCCGTTTTTTGAGGAGTGAGATTTCCCCCACATTTACTCAATCCCGTTTTTTGAGGATTGGGATTTTCCCCACATCTACTCAATCCCGTTTTTGAGGATTGAGATTTCCCCTCACTCAATCCGTTTTTGAGGATTGAGATTTTCCCCGTGTCTACCCAATCCCGGTTTTTGAGGATTGAGATTTCCCCCGCGTCTACTCTATCCCGTTTTTTGAGGAGTGAGATTTCCCCCGCATCTACTCTATCCCGTTTTTTGAGGAGTGAGATTTCCCCTGCGTCTACTCAATCCCGTTTTTTGAGGATTGAATAGACACGGGGAAAATTGCGCAAAGCTGCAGGGCAAAATGCGGCTGTGCAGCACTTATTGTGAATTTGAACCATTGGGGCAAAGGGAAGAGCGAGCGCGGAGCAGCGGCTTGTGGGAAATCGGTAAGAGTGTGCCGCCTAGGGCACCAGCATTCTTGGTCGCCGTGGTAAAGATAAGGTTGTTCTTCTGCCTTCTCACAGCTGCCGGAGGAGGACAACTGGTTCCACAATTACTGCATGCAGGTGGGCAATGCCTACGTCATCGTCTACTCCATCACTGACCGGGGGAGCTTTGAGAGCGCGTCGGAGCTGCGGATCGAGCTGCGTCGAACCAGGCAAGCGGAGAACATCCCCATCATCTTGGTGGGGAACAAGACGGACCTGGTACGCTGCCGAGAGGTGTCTGTGGAAGGTGGGTGCATAGCGGCCTGGAAGTAGGGTGTGAACAGCCAGTCTTTAGAGGGATGCCCTGAAGCCAGGTTTTCCTCATAGGGAGGCTAGTGTTGTGACCTGGCCTGTTAGATACATACGCAAGTGTCATCAAGTCGCAACTGAATTATGATGACCCCAGCAAGAGGCTTTTGAGGTATGTGAGAAGCAGAGGTGGTTGGCCATGGCCTTCCTCAGCAGAGCCTTCCTTGGTGGTCTCCCATCCAAGTACCAACCCTGCCTAGTTTCCAACTTACAGCAACCCCAGCAAGGGGTTTTCAAGGCAAGGGAGAAGCAGAGGTGGTTGGCCATTGCCTTCCTCTGCAGAGTCTTCCTTGGTGGTCTCCCTTCCAAGTACCAACCCTGCTTAGCTCCCAACTTATGGCAACCCCAGCAAGGGGTTTGCAAGGCAAGGGAGAAGCAGAGGTGGTTTGCCCCTGCCTTCCTCTGCAGAGCCTTCCTTGGTGGTCTCCCTTCCAAGTACCAACCCTGCTTAGCTTCCAACTTACAGCAATTCCAGCAAGAGGTTTTAAAGGCAAGGGAGAAGCAGAGGTGGTCAGCCATCGCCTTCCTCTCCAGAGCTTTCCTTGGTGGTTTCCCATCCAAGAATTATGGGAAACCCAGTAAGGGCTTTCAGGGCAAGGGAGAAACAGAGGTGGCTGGCCATTGCTTTCCTCTGCAGAGTCTTCCTTGGTGGTCTCCCATCCAGGTACCAACCCTGCTTAGCTTCCAACTTACAGCAATCCCAGCAAGGGGTTTTCAAGGCAAGGGAGAAGCAGACCACCTCTTTTTTTTGCTGTTGCCTTCCTCTGCAGAGCCTTCCTTGGTGGTCTCCCATCCAAGAATTATGGCAACCCCAGTAAGGGATTTCAGGGCAAGGAAGAAGCAGAGGTGGTTTGGCTCTGCCTTCTTCTGTAGAGCCTTCCTTGGTGGTCTCCCATCCAAGAATTATGGCAAACCCAGCAAGGGTCTTTCAAGGCAAGGGAGAAGCAGAGGTGGTTTGCCCCTGCCTTCCTCTGCAGAGCCTTCCTTGGTGGTCTCCCTTCCAAGTACCCGCCCTGCTTAGTTTCTGAGAACTGATGAGATCGGGGGGTCCATGCCCCTTTCCCTCCCACTGGGCCTGTTGCAGTGGCGAAAAGTGCCGCCAAGTCGCGGCCAACTCATAGTGACCCCAGAGGGTTTTCCAGTCAACCGAAGAACAGAGGTGATGTGTGGGAGCCCTAAAAGGCATCGGCAGGCAACGTGGCGCCCCGGGGCACCATGCTGGGGAATTCATACAACAGTCTGGGAAGAAAGAGGTGTACCCCAGACAGGGCAGGGAGCCCTGACTCTGTGGATGTACGATTTCTCAGTCCAGATCTTATTTTGGCATGCAGATCTTTTAAAATATCATCAGTATTTGTGGCTGGATTTGCAAATCAGGAATTGGGAAGCAGCATCGACCTTCTCCACGCTTGCACCATGTAGCCTGCATTTTGGCAGAGAGGCAGTGCTGTGCAGTGGTTAGTTAGCGTGTCACTACTGAGGTCTGGGACCCCGTAAATCCAACCCTCACCAAACTTGGAGGGCAGGTAGAGTCAGTCGGAGATCCCCGGCGAGTTTTGTGTCTCTAGCATGGGGGGGCACGTGTTCTACCAAGTCACAATGCTTACAGATTGAACTGGTTCACTTGGCTCTTGAAAATTCGTGACAGTTCGTGGTTTGCAAACCAGGCATGACACGAACCACGAACCGAGCTGCTTTTTCCTGGTTCGTGTCCGTCCCGAATCGTGGTCATATTGACTTTTTAAAAAAAACTTAAGCTTTTTTATTTCATAAACAACAGTTCTACAAAAATACAAATCATTGAACATTCTAAACTAAAAAAAATAAAATAAAGATTTCGTTTCACAACATCCTTTACATTTTATACTCCTAAATATAAACATTATTGAACATTTAGTAAAATACAAAGTTTAGATATTTCGTAGGTACTGAACACACCTTATTCGTAGAATTGGTAACAAATTCCAAGAAAGAAAATCCAACTTTTCAAAAATTTAGTTGAAGTCTTAATCCGGTCAACTGCTACCATCTGGGACGCTAATTTGTCTATGACTGCCAAGTCCCGTACCTTCATGTACCACCGACTTACATTTGGGTTTTTTTTTCAATTTCCAGTTTTGTGCCATTAACGTTTTTGCTGCAATGAGAAAAATTACCAGGAGATCCATTTTGTTTCCAAGTTTTTTTTATTATCTGGCCAATAATTTAAAAGTATACATTTGGGAGTACGTGGTACCTTGATTCCTAAAAATTTTTCAACATGTCCTAACATTTTAATCCAAAACTTGGCAATGAAAGGGCAGTCCCACCAACAATATTTGAATGTTCCAGTGCTTCCACATCCTTTCCAGCAGTGTGGGTTTACGTTGGGCATTATATGTGCTAACCTTTGAGGTGTTCAGTACCATTGTCAATACATTTTAAAATTTTGGAGTTTAATATTCAGTGCGTTCGTTTTAAAAAAAGATAATTAGACCAAATATGTTCCCATTGCTCCTTATCTAATTCTGATTCACAATCTCTATGCCAAGATTTTTGTATTGACGGGAGATGGTTCCATGGCCGTAGTGACTTTGGAGACTGTGCTGCCAGGGAGGTGTGTGTTTTGGGCACTGCCCCGAATGGTGTCATTTCTCTTGCCTTGGGCCCCCAGGGCCACCGTCCTTCCCCCATGTATCTGAGGATGTTTAGGGGCTTTTAAAATGGGCTAGATCACAGTACCATTGTAATGCTCTATGAAGCAATAGCTCCCAGCTTTCAGGGTGTTTAAACTTTGGTTTATTTATTTTATTTTCCTGGACTTGTACCCCATCCTCCCTGCATAGCACGGGCCCACATCAGACACAATAAGCGATACACAGCATACAACAATTAAAACAGTTAAAACGCCAATAAAATACAGCAACATTCCTCTGGTGCCAAGTCATAGCTAAAGCCTCACAGACGCCCATCTCTTTCAAGTTTTGGTCCTTGGATGGTAATGTGGATCTGACCTGCTGAGGGGAGGCCCGGTAGAGGGGAGGGATGCCCGCCACCCTAACCAAAAACCTGGCGGAAGAGCTCTGTCTTGCAGGCCCTGTGGAACTGTAAGAGGTCCCGCAGGGCCCTGATCTCATATGGGAGGTCATTCCACTTGGTAGCGGCCAGGGCTGAAAAAACTCTGGCCCGAGTCGAGTTGAGACGGACGTCCCTGTCAGTGTTCCCTCTAAGCTGAGTTAGTGTGAGCTAGCTCACAGTTTTTTAGCCTCCAGCTCACACATTTTTGTCTCAGCTCAGGAAGGATGGCTCCAGAGCAAACTATTTTATGCAGTGGCCAGATTGCTCCCTCACAACTTTAATGCCAGCAGCTCACAAAGTAGAATTTTTGCTCACAAGACTCCACAACTTAGAGGGAACATTGGTCCCTGTGGGCAGGGACTACCAGAAGATGTTGGCTGGCAGATCGTAAAGCCCTTTGGGGCTCATAGAGGGAGATTTTTTTTTTTAATGTCGCTGGCCATTTTCATTGCAGAGTCATAAGCAGAAATGTGCAGCCTGCACCTTTCCCCTTATATCTCTGCCAGAAAAAGGGCTAGACGCTTACTTTAATCAAAAGAGACAAAGGCTGGGAGGTAATAAATCGTGCCAACAGATCATTATAGCATAGCGATCTAGCAGGAACTGGCTGTTTTTATAAGGTCTCCAGTTAGGGAGGGGTTGAGGCAAGCAAGGAGCATGTCGGAAAAAACTGCTGTGTGGGTGCTCCATCGCCATTCTGAACACATCTGCTTTCGCAGCAGCAGCTAGAGCTGCTAAACTAATTCCTAAACTAACTCTCTCAACTGATTCCCCCCTCCCATTCCTTTTTAAAATCACTTTTAATGAAGTCCTCATTTTTGTCACACCGTGAAAGGCACTCTTATTTATTTATTAATCACACTCTGAGCTCTTGGGAGGCTGGGTGGGATAAAAACATGCTGGACAGGTGAACTTTGGATTTCAGGCATAGCATCCCATATAGGCAACGGGAGGAAGGTATGGGAGGTGTCATGGTGCCTTGCTGGCGACATGCCGACATCACTCCCAGGAAGCTTCCAGCATGTCTGCAAACACCGGGGACACTCTGGCATTTGAGCAAAACTCTATGGTATAACCATAGAGTTTTGCACAAGTGCCAGAGGGTCCCCAGCGACTTCTGACATCGCTTCTGGGTGCATGGGAAGTGGCGTTAGTGAGTCGTGACATTGCAGATGCCCTCCCCAATTTTCCTGACATTTCCCTCCACTGTCCAACCGACTGGCAGCAGGGGGGCGAGGGCTCTCTGACCCCAACTGTGGAGCTGGCCTTCCTGCATCCAGCTAGATTTGCCTTTTCCCCACTCGCCGCATGGAGCAGCACTGACCGGTGGTTCTTTCTCTCTCGGCAGAGGGCCGGGCCTGCGCCGTGGTCTTCGACTGCAAGTTCATCGAGACGTCGGCCACCCTGCAGCACAACGTGACGGAGCTCTTCGAGGGGGTGGTGCGGCAGATCCGCCTCCGGCGGGACAGCAAGGAAGCCAACGCCAGGCGCATGTCGCTCTACAAGCGCAAGGAGAGCCTCACCAAGAAGGTGCGCCGCTTCCTCGACCGGCTGGTGGCCCGCAACAACAAGAAGGTGGCCATGAGGGTCCGCTCCAAGTCCTGCCACGACCTCTCCGTCCTCTGAGCGACGGGCCGAAGGTGCTCCTCCCGCCTCCCGAGGGGGCCCTGCCTCGTTTTCCTTCCCACGTGTACATAGGACTTTGCACCCCTTTCTCCTGCTGTAGCGTCCCTTAGGACCGGACCTTTTGGTAGGGAAAACAGAAAGACTTGTGGGCATCAAGAAGACCCGTAGCCGAGCTGCTCCCGACGCCGAACAGAATCCTGAAGCCGGAAGTGCCCCTTTTCACAGTCGGGCCAACTTGCTGATGCGCATACTGTGGTCAGCTAAGGGGGACTGGGAAGCCAGCACACGGAACTGTGGCCTTCATATGTGGGGTGGGGTCTCTTGGACATGATCCTGGCTTGGGGGGGGGGCAGAGAGAACTCACAAGGATGTGGACATCATTCGGGCTGACCCTCTTCGCCCCAAAGTCTTGTGAGACCAATGGGTTGGGTCCGCAGGGCGTGGGCCCAGCATTATTGTCAAAGTCAGACCAATGCCAGGTAGAAATCCTGCCTGCGTGGACCCCTTGGTTCTTTGGGGGTCACGGCTTTTGCTCAACAGCTGAGCTGTGTTGGGCCTCGTGATGTGCAGACCGGGATGGATTGAGTGAGAGAGGTTTATAAAAGGACGCACGGGGTGGAGAGAGAGGACCGAGAGTGCTTTTTCCTCCCTCTCCTAAGATACTAGAACTCGAGGGCGTCTGATGAAACTGATGGGCAGTAGGTTCAGGACGGGCAAAAGGAAATACTTCTTTATGCAACGAGCGATTGAAACGTGGAGATGCTGCCAGAGGATGTAGTGATGGCCATGGGCACAGACAGCTTTAAAAGGGGGTTAGACAGATACATGGGCGATAAGTCTATCAATGGCTACTAGCCAAGGTGGTTGAGGGGAACCTCCACATTCAGGGGCACTAAGCCTCTGAATCCCAGAGCTAGGAGGCAATATCAGGGGAAGGCCTCAGCCTCTCTGTCTTCTTTTTGGCCTTCCAGAGGAACTGTCTGGCTTCTGTGTGAGACAGGATACTGGACTGGATGGACCACTGGTCTGATCCAGCAGGGCTCTTCTGATGTTCTTCTCAGGGGAAGGCCTCGGCCTCTATGCCCTGTTGTTGGGACCTTCAGAGGAACAGGTTGGCCACTGTGTGAGACAGGATGCTGGACTAGATGGACCCTCACTGGTCTGATCCAGCAGGGCTCTTCTGGTGTTAACAGGGGAAGGTCTCGGCCTCTGTGCCCTGTTGCTGGCCCTCCAGAGGAACTGGTTGGCCACTGTGTGAGAGAGGATGCTGGACTAGATGGACCACTGGTCTGATCCAGCAGGGCTCTTCTGATGTTCTTCTCAGGGGAAGGCCTTGGCGTTTCTGTCCTGTTGTTAGGACCTCCAGAGGAACTGGTTGGCCACTGTGTGAGAGAGGATGCTGGACTAGATGGGCCACTGGTCTGATCCAACAGGGCTCTTCTGATGTTCTTCTCAGGGGAAGGCCTTGGCGTTTCTGTCCTGTTGTTAGGACCTCCAGAGGAACTGGTTGGCCACTGTGTGAGAGAGGATGCTGGACTAGATGGACCACTGGTCTGATCCAGCAGGGCTCTTCTGATGTTCTTCTCAGGGGAAGGCCTTGGCGTTTCTGTCCTGTTGTTAGGACCTCCAGAGGAACTGGTTGGCCACTGTGTGAGAGAGGATGCTGGACTAGATGGGCCACTGGTCTGATCCAACAGGGCTCTTCTGATGTTCTTGTGAAGGCCTCAGCCTCTACCCCCTGTTGTTGTCCGTCCAGAGGAACTGGGTGGCCTCTGTGTGAGACAGGATGCTGGACTAGATAGACCACTGGTCTGGTCCAGCGGGGCTCTTCTGATGTTCTTATGAAGGCCTCGGCCTCTGTGCCCTGTTGTTGGCCCTCCAGAGGAACTCCAGACAGGACGCTGGACCCTCCGTGGCCTGATCCAGCAGGGCTCTTCTGATGTTCCAATGCCAGCAGGGCCAGGGTAGGCGTTCTGCCACACAGAGCGGGCACACCCATTGAAATGGGGCAGCCTGTTGTAATATAACTGCGTAGGAGTTCTCCAGCGGGAACTGTATTTTCTCCTTGATCCTAAACAATTTTTTAAAATCTCCAAAGCGTAGAAGTGCGGGGGGGGGGGCGTAACTCATCTGTAAATACTGCTACCAGGGCCAAGAGGGGAAACTGCCCTTTTTAATGGGTGCGCTGGCAGATGGGGACGAGTGCATCAGAGGAGAAAGGGGGCTTGCAGCAAGGGCGGCGGGGCATTTAGAAGGGTCACGTTTCCATCGTCCCGTGGCGATCCCGTGAGGTTTTCAAGGAAAGAGTTCGTCAGAGGTGGTTTTGCCCTTGACTGCTTCTGCATAGTGACCCTTGGACTTCCTTGGTGGTCTCCCACACAAATACAAACCAGGGCTGACCCTGCTTACCTTCCGAGATCTGATGGGATCGGGCTAGCCTTGGCCGTCAAGGTCAGGGTGAAAAGCTTCCGGGTGGTGGCAGTGTTTTTTCAACGGGGGGAAAGAGCCAGGGAGACGTTGAGGGTGTGGGCTTTTTGAAGCAGTCCTTTTTGGTTTCCGGGCAGGGCCCTCTTGCCCTTATCAGCTGTCTGGCGGGCTGAAAAACCAACTGGCGAAGCTCCTCCCCGGCGCTGGCGAGATGGAGAGCGGCATCTGTTGAATTTCCACCTGCCCGTCTGCTGCTGGAGAGTCAGCAGGCCTGCCAGGAAAGACGGAGGTGTTGGTGGCACAGCAAGAGGATTGTATGGCCGGCAGGGGAAGGCCCATTGCCCCGTCCCGCCCGGCAGAAGGGAAATCCATGGGAATGTTTGCCTTTCTTGCTGTCTGCCCATGCAGGACAGTTTTGCTACCCGACGTTTCCATTCTCGCCATCTTTGTGTAAACGCCGTGAGCGGCTCCCCTAGATGAAGAGCAATAAACCGCTGCCGGAGAATTACGCCTTTGTTTCTCGTGTCTGAGTGGTGGTAATTCATCTTTCGACTTCAGCCAGACACGGGCGGGCTGGGGAATGTAAAAGCACAGAGCTGGAAAGGGGAAAGGAAGGTTTGGTGTAGTGGTTAGAACCCGCTGAGCAGTCGGGTTAGGACAGATAAAAGGAATTCCTTCTTCACCCAAAGAGTGATTAACCCATGGGATTCACTGCCGCAGGAGGTGGTGGCAGCTACAAGCATGGACGGCTTCAAGAGGGAATTGGATAAGCATATGGAGCAGAGGTCCATCAGTGGCTATGAGCCACAAGGTATCGATAGGGACTCTGGGGCAGGTGAGGCTCTGTCTTCTTGGTGCTTGGGGGGAGGGCAACAGTGGGAGGGCTTCCAGTGTCCTGGCCCCACTGGTGGACCTCCTGATGGCACCAGGTATTTTTGGCCACAGAATGTTGAACTGGATGGGCCATTGGCCCGATCCAACATTGGCTTCTCTTATGTTCTTGTGTTAGTAGCGTGGACTCTAATCTGGGAGAACTGGGTTTGACTCCCCATTCCTCCACGTGCAGCTAGTTGGGTGACCTTGAGTCAGCTACAGGTTCTTTGAGAGCTGTTCTCTCAAGAGCTCTCTCCATCCCACCTGTCTCACAGGGTGTCTGTAGTGGGGAGGGGAAGGGGAAGGAGTTTGCAAGCCGCTCTGAGACTCCTTCGGGTAGCAAAAGGTGGGGTATAAATCCAATCTCTTCTTCCTCTTCTTCTTCTTCTCCTCCTCCTCCTTCTCCTCCTCCTCTCATGAGCGGTTTCTGTCAGAGCTCTCTCAGCCCCACCTACCTCACAAGGGTGTCTGTTTTGGGGAGGGGAAGGGAAAGGAGTTTGTGAGCCGCTCTGAGACTCCCTTGGGTAGACTCCCTTGCCCCCTTTCTCTGTTCGGAGAGGAGAGATGTTCCCCCCCCCAAGAAAGAAGCATCCCAGGCCAGTTGCAGGCGTCTGAAAGCAGGTGAGATACAGGGAACCTGGTTACTTAAGATGAAAGATGAGCGAGAAGGTCTTCCGTCTTTCAGCAACTGGGCGTGCCTCCTCCGCAGGGTGGGGCCGTATCCTTCTGCTCTGTGCTTGCCAGCCTCCAGGTGGAGCAAACGCAGAAAAACGCCGTGTTAGAACAAAACTTGGGTTGGAATCCAAGTCTAGGATGGTGAGAGGGCTGGAATCCAAGTCTTATGAGGAAAGGCTGGAAGAGCTGGGTGTGTTTAGCCTGGGAAAGAGAAGGCTCAGAGGGGACACAATTGCAGTCTTCGAGTCTCTGAAGGGCTGTCATGTAGAAGATGGAGCAGATCTATTCTCTCTTGCTCCGGATTGCAAGACTAGATCTAATGGGTGGAAATTACAAGGGAGTCGTTACTGGCTAAATATCAGGAGAAACTTCCTAACTGTGAGAGTGGTTGAGCCGTGGGACAGACTGCCTCGGGAGGTGGTGGATGCTCCTTCCCTGGACGTTTTCAAGAGGAGGCTGGACGACCATCTTCCGGGTATGTTCTAGGTATGTAGGTCCCTTCCAACTCTAACATTCTATGATTCTATGCTACTATATCTCCACATATTGATATAAATAATATACTTGAATATAATAGAGCCCCTAGTGTATCTTATTCATTATAGTAAAGGTAAAGGTTCCCTTGCTCGAAAGCCAGTCGAATCCGACTCTAGGGTTGTGGTGCTCATCTCCGTTACCAAGCCAAAGAGCCAGCGCTGTCCGAAGACGTTTCCGTGGTCATGTGGCCGGCATGACTAAACACCAAGGCACACGGAACGCTGTTACCTTCCCACCAAAGTGGTACCTATTTATCTACTTGCAATTTCTTGCTTTCGAACTGCTAGGTTGGCAGGAGCTGGAACTAGAGACGGGAGCTCACTCCGTCATGCGGCCACTCGGGTCTCGAACTGCTGAACTACTGACCTTCCACAGCCTGCAGTTCAGCATCTTAACCACTTGAGCCACCGCAGCTCCTCCTATTCATTATAGTACAGAAGCCTAAAGAACAGAATGTATCTAGTAAAAAAAAGTCCACAGATGCAGGATTTCAGTGCTGTAGACTATCTTGCTTCTGATGAGAGATGCAGCCGTCGTCAGTGATGAGAGATGCAGCAGGCTGTTACCCTTTCCAAAAAGAGAGAGAGCAAGCATCAAAGCGACACGCCTCCCAGGCAAAAATTGCGTGTTTCGAGAGAGTCTTCTGCAGGCAAAATTATTAGGGAATTAGATGAGCATATGGAGCAGAGCTCCATCCCTGGCTATTAGCCACAAGGGATAGATAGGAACTCTGGGGCAAGGGATGCTCTGTATTCTTGGTCTTTAAGGGGGTCAACAGTGGGAGGGCTTCTAGTGTCCTGGCCCCACTGCTGGACCTCCTGATGGCACCTGGTCTTTTTGGCCACTGTGTGACACAGAGTGTTGGACTGGAGGGGCCGTTGGCCTGGTCCAGCATTGGCTTCTCTTATGTTCTTATGTTTTTCCTGGAACTAAAGCTCGCAATGCTACAAATGCAGGAGTCAACAATTCTATAGAGGGCTTCTCCGCAGGGTGGGCCATACCCCTCTGCTCTAGGGTTGCCAATCTCCAAGTGGGGCCTGGAGATCTGGGACTTCAGTTGCTCTCCAGTCTACCGAGGTCAGTCCTGCTGGAGGAAATGGCTGCTTTGGAGGGTAGACACAATGGCAACATACTCCAGAGGTCATATCCCCTTTCCAGATAAGAACACGAGAGAAGCCCATGTTGGATCAGGCCAATGGCTCCTCCAGTCCAATACTCAGTGTCACACAGGGGCCAAAAAGACCAGGACACTAGAAGCCCTCCCACTGCTGCCTCCCCAGCACCAAGAATACAGAGCATCACTTTCCCCAGAGTCCCTATCTATAACTTGTGGCTAATAGCCACTGATGGACCTCAGCTCCATATAAGAAAATAAGAGAAGCCAATGTTGGATCAGGCCAGTGGCCCATCCAGTCCAACACTCTGTGTCACACAGTGGCCAAAAAGACCAGGTGCCCTCGGCAGGTCCACCAGTGGGGCCAGGACACTAGAAGCCCTCCCACTGTTAACCCCACCCCAGCACCAAGAATACAGAGCATCACTTGCCCCAGACCTAGAGTTCCTATCTATACCTTGTGGCTCATAGCCACTGATGGACCTCTGCTCCAGATGTTTCTCCAATTCCCTCTTATAAGAACATAAGAGAGAAGCCAGTGTTGGATCAGGCCAATGGCCCATCCAGTCCAACACTCTGTGTCACACAGTGTCCAAAAATGCCAGGTGCCATCAGGAGGTCCAGCAGTGAGGCCATCTGAACCTCGTGGCTAATAGCCCATGATGGACCTCTGCTCCATATAAGAACATGAGAGAAACCAATGTTGGATCAGGCCAGTGGCCCATCCAGTCCCACACTTTGTGTCACATGGTGGCCAAAACCCAGGAGCCATCAGGAGGTCCACCAGCGGGGCCAGAACTCCAGAAGCCCTCTCCCTCTCTTGCCCCCCCAAAGCACCAAGAATACAGAGAATCCCTTGCCCCAGACATAAGAGACGCCATGTTGGATCAGGCCAGTGGCCCATCCAGTCCCACACTTTGTGTCACACGGTGGCCCGAACCCAGGTACCAGTAGGAGGTCCACCAGCGGGGCCAGAACTCCAGAAGCCTCCCGCTCTTGCCCCCCATAGCACCAAGAATACAGAGCATCACTTGCCCCAGACAGAGGGCTCCATCTAGACCTCGCAGCTAATAGCCACTGATGGACCTCCGCCCCAGATGTTTATCTAAGACCTTTGCCTGAGACCCTGGAGAGCTGCTGCCAGCCTATATAGACAATACTGACTGTGATGGGCCAATTGTCTGATTCAGTAGAAGGGCAGCGTCATGTTTTCTGGGTCTCTCTTATCCTCACAACAAGTTCAACTTTCCCTCTTAAGTTGTGGAGTCTTGTGAGCAAAAATTCTATGTTGTGAGCTACTTGGCATTAAAAGTTGCGAGCGAGAGAATTTGGCTGCCGCGTGAATTAGTTTGTTCTGGAGCCTTCCGCCCTGAGCGAAGACGAAAATGTGTGAGCCGGAGGTTAAGAAACTGTGAGCTAGCTCACACTCACTCGGAATACTGACGACACCGCTGTGAAGTCCTTTAGGCTGAGAGAGTCACAGTGGCCCAGGTCAGGGTCCGCAAGAGGCCTTTCCCCCCCAAACCGGAGCATCTTCCGGTCCCGGGCCTACGAACGGTCCTTGCGGGTTTCCAGCGGCTTGATCGGAAAGCAGGGGCCCGGAGCCAGCACTGATTTCAGCTCTCCGGGATTGTCTTCCCTCCCAGGGTCGGGTCAAGAGTTTCCATCGCTGGTGGGAGAGCCGCGTGGATTGTTTAAGGAGGCGGGCAGAGGAGGGGAGGCTAAGCTCCGGCGCTTTGCAGGCATTAATCTTGTCAGGAGGAGGAGGAGGAAGGCAACCGTTCCCCGTCCCCCCGCCTCTGGGGCTCTGTCATGAAAACAAACAGCTGGGCCGGCTGGCTTGAGAGCAGCGTTTGGGGACGAAACCTGCCTGGAAATATTTTCTCCCCCCGAATCCAAAAGGTTGGGAAATGGGCTGTGTCTTTGCACCGAGGTGGGAAAGGCACTTGGTCACACACAGAAACACACAACACCTTTATTGGCGTATAAAGTCAGTGAGATGAAACTTCGTCAACGAAATAAAATTACACCTGCGAATCTTAACAACACGCCAACGTTAATCATCGAATCATAGAACGTTAGAGCTGGAAGGGACCTTGCAGGTCATCTAGTCCAACCCCCTGCACTCTGCAGGACAGCAGACAGCTGGAAGGGACCTTGCAGGTCATCTAGTCCAACCCCCTGCACTCTGCAGGAGCACAGCCGAAAGACAGCCCTGCATCCCTCCCCATCTATTTGCTTTCTTTCCACCTTTCTTTCTCTTTTTCTGTCTTTCTCCCTTCCTTCCTTTCTCTACCTTCCTTAGAATCATCGAATCATAGAACGTTAGAGCTGGAAGGGACCTTGCAGGTCATCTAGTCCAACCCCCGGCACTCTGCAGGAGCACAGCTGAAAGACAGCCCTACATACCTACATAACTACAACATACCCGAAAGATGGTTGTCCAGCCTCCGCTTGAAAACATCCAGCAAAGGAGCATCCACCCCTCCCGAGGCAGGCTGTTCCACTGCTCAACCACTCTTACAATTAGGAAGTTTCTCCTGATATCTAGCCGGTAACGACTCCCTTGTAATTCCCACCCGTTAGATCTAGTCTTGCAATCCGGAGCAAGAGAGAATAGATCTGCTCCAGCTTCTACATGACAGCCTTTCAAATACTTGAAGACTGCAATCATGTCCCCTCTAAGCCTTCTCTTTTCCCAGGCTTAAGGGTGTTTCCTTGCTGCCAAAATCTTAAAAGACAAGAATCCAGCAATCTTTACAGTAACTTCTGGTGACTTTTATCAGCTGAAAGAAACCTAATTGTGTTGTCGGAGTTAATCCTACATAGTAAGGGCTTAAGAGGAATCAAAGATGTGAATGAAGGAGGGCAGAGTAGCAGAATGTGATCTAAGGTATCGGGTTCTCTAAGTGAACAATGACAGGTTCTGTCACATTTTGGGGTCTCTCTTTGTCTACTTGAAACCCAGGATGAGGGAAAGACATTGAATCTGGCTAGCATAAAGGCTCTGCGTTGCAGCGGGGTCACCAAATTAGAGAAGACATTATAGCTTTGGAAAAAGTGCAGAAGAGGGCAACTAGAATGATAAAAAAGGTCGGAACACTTTCCCTATGAGGAAAGGTTGAGGCGCTCCGGACTCTTTAGCTTGGAGAAACGACAGCTGAGGGGGTGACATGATCGAGGTTTATAAGATGATGCATGGGATGGAGCAGGTCCTTTTCTCCCTTTCTCACAATATGAGAACTCCTGGGCACTCAATGAAACTGCTCAGCGGTCAGGTTAGAATGGATAAAAGGAAGTCCTTCTTCACCCAAAGAGTGTTTAACGCATGGAATTCACTGCCACAGGAGGTGGTGGCAGCTACAAGCATGGATGGCTTTAAGAGGGAATTGGATAAAAATATGGAGCAGAGGTCCATCAGTGGCTATTAGCCATTGCTGCCCGCTCCAAAGGGATTTCTGCAAAGGGTCGAAACTCAAAAGTTGTTGTTATGGGAGGTGAACCACAACCCTGCCCCACACCAAGAACATAAGAAGAGCCATTCTGGATCAGGCCACTAGAAGCCCTCCCACTGTTGCCCCCCCCAAGCACCAAGAATACAGAGCATCACTGCCCCAGACATAAGAACATGAGAGAAGCTAATGTTAGATCAGGCCAATGGCCCATCCAGTCCAATGCTCTGTGTCACACAGTGGCCAGAAATACCAGGTGCCATCAGGAGGTTCACCAGCGGGGCCAGGACACTAGAAGCCCTCCCACTGTTGCCTTCCCCCCAAGCACCAAGAAGACAGAGCATCCCTGGCCCCAGACATAAAAACACAAGAGAAGCCAATGTTGGATCAGGCCAATGGCCCATCCAGTCCAACACTCTGTGTCACACAGTGGCCAAAAATACCAGTTGACATCAGGAGGTCCACCAGCGGGGCCAGGACACTAGAAGCCCTCCCACTGTTGCCCCCCCCCAAACACCAAGAAGACAGAGCCTCACTGGCCGCAGACAGAGTTATCCATCTCTTCCTTATGGCTCATAGCCACTGATGGAACTCTGCTCCATATGCTTATCTAATTCCCTCTTGAAACCGTCCACGCTTGCAGCTGCCACAAACTCCAGTAGCAGTGAATTCCACGTGTTAATCACTCTTTGGGTGAAGAAGGACTTCCTCTTATCCATTCTAACCCGACCGCTCAGCAATTTCATGGAGTGCCCACGAGTTCTTGTCTTGTGAGAAAGGGAGAAAAAGACCTCTTTCTCTACCTGCTCTATCCCATGCATCATCTTATAAACCTCGATCATGTCACCCCTCAGCCATCATTTCTCCAAGCTAAAGAGCCCCAAGTGCCTCAGCCTTTCCTCACAGGGAAAGTTCTCCAACCCTTTCTGTCCCCTTTATCATTTTAGTTGCCCTTCTCTGCACCGTTTCCAATGCTAAAATATCCTTTCCGAGGTGTGGTGACCAGAATTGCACACACTACTCCAAAGGAGGGCCACGCCATCGATTCATACAGGGGCGTGATGATACCGGCTGCTTTGTTTTCAATCCCCTTCCTAATCACCCCCAGCATAGTGTTGGCCTTCTTTATTGCAGTCGATTGCAGGGATTTCTGCAAACCGTCAAAACGCCAAAGCTGTTGTTGTTGGAGGTGAACCGCCAGCGCCCGCCCTCCACGGCTTCCCTCCCCCCTCTCACTCCTTCAGCTGCGGATCTGAAGAACGTCCCTCTGGCCTGGTACTTTCAAGCCCTTGAAGGTCCCTCCCCGTCCCGGAGACAGCCCGGGCAACCGCCTTTTCCCTTTCCCCCTCCCCTGGACAGAAAGGGGGGGGGAAAACTCCTCCATGTTCTCATCAGGCAGCTGAAAAGGACTGGAGGGGCGGAGAGAGAGAGAGAGGAGCAGGGATGGAAAGTTGGCAGGCGGCTGCAGGTCGAGTGGAAAGAGTGAGATCCAGCGCAGAAAAATGCAAGCCCCAAAGGGAGGAAGTCGGGGGCAGGGAGAGAGACGGCCGAGGCAGGGAGGAAAGGGACACCAGGCGAGCGGTCCTTTCCAGCGGCCTGGGCAGAGAGACGGGCTTCACTGCAGCCGCTCAGTTCCGGAGTATCAAGAGAGCATCGTTGAACGTGTGCAGAGTGCCCTTTGTTTTCTGGGCTGCCCGGGCTCATGCTAAGGGGTTGGGCCCGGCAGGTCGGGCACGGAACCTCTCTCAGTAGGGGTCCCAACCTCAAGGTGGCAGCTGGAGATCTCCTGGGATTACAACCAATGCTCCCTCTAAGCCATGGAGTCTTGTGAGCAAAAATTCTACTTTGTGAGCTACTTGGCATTAAAGTTGTGAGTGAGCGATTTGGCTGCTGCATAAATTAGCTTGCTCCGGAGCCATCCTTCCTGAGCTAAGGCAAAAATGTGTGAGTCGGAGGCTAAAAAACTGTGAGCTAGCTCACACTAACTCAGCTTAGAGGGAACGCTGATTGATTACAATGGATCTCCAGGTGGGGCTATTTTGGGGCAGGAACGCACAGGAACGGCGTTCCGGCTGGCTTCAGAGTTGGCCATGCCCACCACAGCCCAAACCTCTGCGTGCCTGGCTGCAGAGGGAAGGCGTGGAGAGCGACCCTCCCCCCGTGTCTCTGAGGCGGGTGGGCCAGGGGGGCCCTGGAAGGATCCGGGAGGCATTTAAATGCCTCCCCATGCCTTCTGTGGCCTGTCCAAGGGCTGGCTTGCCCGGGCTCCCTGCAGCCGCAGGGTGCCCAGACAAGCCAAGGGAAGGCATGGGGGTGTGGCCTAATATGCTAATGAGTTTCTGTTGTTGGGTGTGTCCCGATATGCTAATGAGTTTCTGCTGTTGGGTGTGGTCCGATATGCTAATGAGTTCCTGCTGGGCTTTCCCCTGGTGGTGGGGCAAATGGCCACTTTGGAAGGTGGACTTTATGGCACGATACCCCATTGAAGAAGAAGAAGAAGAGAAGAATAGATTGGATTTATACCCCGCCCTTCACTCGGAGTCTCAGAGCAGCTTGCAATCTCCTTCCCCTCCCCACAACAGACACCCTGTGAGGTAGGTGGGGCTGAGAGAGCTCTTTTGAGGACTGCCCTTGAGAGAACAGCTGTGCCAGAACTACGGCTTGCCCAAGGTCATCCAGCAGCTGCAAGTGGAGCAGTAAGTGGAGAATCAAACCCGGTTCTCCCAGATTAGAGTCCGCGCACTTCACCACGACACCAGACTACACCCTAACCCTCCCAAACTCTGCCTTCCTCAGGCTCCAACCCCCAAACCCCCCAGGTCTTCCCCATCCTGGAGATGGCAACCCTATCGCCCTGGAGGATTGCCAACTCTGGGCTGGGAAATTCCTGGATATTTGGGGGTGCAACCTGGGGAGAAAGGGTTTTAGGGAGGAACCCTAGCTTAGTAGAATGCCATAGACTCTATCGCATTATACTGAGCTGAGGTTCCCCCCAAACTCTTTCTCCCCAGGTTGCACCCCCAAATATCCAGGGACTCTATAGTATAGAGTCTTCCCTCCAGGACAGCCATTGTCCACAGGGGAACCAATCTGGAGACCAGTTGTGATTCTAGGAGATCTCCAGGCTGTGCCTGGAGGTTGGCAACCCTGGGAAGCTGGTCGGGTGGGCTGAAAGATACCGGGGGTAGGGGCAGTGCTGGGTGGGTTGGAGCTGAGTCTAGCAGCACTTGAGAGCCAGTTTGGTGTAGTGATGAGACGCGTGGACTCTAAACTATTGAAAACAGATCAGCCAGTGTCATCATGCCCCTGTATAAATCAATGGTACGGCCTCCTTTGGAGTACTGTGTACAGTTCTGGTCACCACACCTTAAAAAGGATATTATAGCTTTGGAAAAAGTGCAGAAAAGGGCAACTGGAATGGTAAAAAGGGTTGGAACACTTTCCCTATGAAGAAAGGTTAAAGCGCTTGGGGCTCTTTAGCTTGGAGAAACGATGGCTGAGGGATGACATGATCGAGGTTTATAAGATTATGAATGGGACTGAGCAGGTTGAGAAGGAGGTACTTTTCTCCCTTTCTCACAAGACAAGAACTCGTGGGCACTCCATGAAATTGCTGAGCAGTCAGGTTAGAACAGATAAAAGGAAGTCCTTCTTCACCCAAAGAGTGATTCACACATGGAATTCACTGCCACAGGAGGTGCCGGCAGCTACAAGCATGGATGGCTTCAAGAGGGAATTGGATAAACATTTGGAGCCAGAGGTCCATCAGTGGCTCTTAGCCACAAGGTATAGATAGGGACTCTCGGTCTGGGGCAGGTGATGCTCTGTCTTCTTGGTACTTGGGGGGGGGGCAACAGTGGGAGGGCTTCTAGTGTCCCGGCCCCACTGCTGGACCTCCTGATGGCACCTGGTATTTTTGGCCACTGTGTGACACGGAGTGTTGGCCTGATCCAACATTGGCTTCTCTTATGTTCTTGTGTCTGGGACAGTGATGCTCTGTCTTCTTGGTGCTTGGGGGGGGTCAACAGTGGGAGGGCTTCTCGTGTCCTGGCCCCACTGCTGGACCTCCTGATGGCACCTGGTATTTCTGGCCACTGTGTGACACAGAGTGTTGGACTGGATGGGCCATTGGCCTGATCCAACTTTGGCTTATGTTCTTATGTTCTTAATCTGGGAGAACTGAGTTTGATTCCCCACGCCTCCACATGGAGCTGCTGGTGTGACCTTGGGTCAGTCACAAGTTTTTGTGAAGACACACAAAAGTCGCACAGAGTTCAAACTTCTAGCCGTACAACTGGTTTGATTGGCGTTTATTTGAACCTCCCCACTTTCTGCACCAAAGACAGTGACTGCCGGGAACCCGGCAATGGACGGCAGTCCCCAGGGCCCTTCTCTTGCTCCGGCGTCATGGAAATGACCATGAATTGAGCAACATCCTGTTGGGTTGCAATGGGAGCTATTCGGATTTTATTGAGGATGTTCCGAAAACAACATTTTTTTGGTGCAAGAAACAGCTTGCAATTAACCTAAAGGGGAAATGGAGGCAGGAGAGGAATTGTTTGGCTGCGGCCGAATCTGCTGGCCGGCTGGGCTCGGTGCCGGGACAGGCCCGATCCGCCTGCTGTGAGATCGATCCCCCTCATGCCTGAGAGTGGAGTAGGGAAGCGAGAGAGCCAATCGGGGTCTCCTATAAGCAGGCCGGAACAAAGTAGGCTAGTGCTACGCCCCGAGGGCTGCATCGTAGCAACCCACAGAGAGAACATTAAATTCCGGGCTAGCATGGGCAGACTCAGACCAGAGTTCTCATTGCTTTTCGTTCCATTTTTCCTGCACGCCCCTGTCCTTGAGAGCCAGTTTGGTGTAGTGATTAGGAGCGCAGACTCTGATCTGGGAGAGCTGGGTTTGATTCCCCTCTCCTCCACACGCAGCTGCTGGTGTGACCTTGGGTCAGTCACAAGTTCTCTCAGAGCTGTCCTTGAAAAAGAACCATTTCTGTCAGAGTTCTCTCAGCCCCGCCTCCCTCACAGGGTGTCTGTTGTGGGGAGGGGAAGGGAAAGGAGTTTGTGAGCCGCTCTGAGACTCCCTTGGGTAGTGAAGGGCAGGGTATAAATCCAATCTCTTCTTTTTCTACCTCAGCAGGGTGTCTGTTGTGGGAAGGAGAAGGGAAAGGAGTTTGTCAGCCACTCTGAGACTCCTTTGGGTAGTGAAGGGTGGGGTATAAAACCAATCTCTTATTCATCTTCTACCTCAGCAGGGTGTCTGTTGTGGGGGGGAAGGGAAGGGAGTTTGTAAGCCGCTCTGAGACTCCTTCGGGTAGTGAAGGGCGGAGTATAAATCCAATCTCTTCTTCCTCTTCTTCTACCTCACAGGGCGTCTGTTGTGGGGAGGGGAAGGGAAAGGAGTTTGTCAGCTGCTCTGAGACTCCTTTGGGTAGTGAAGGGCGGGGTATAAAACCAATCTCCTCCTCCTCCTCCTCCTCCTCCTCCTCCTCCTCCTCCTCCTCTTCTTCTTCTTCTTCTTCTTCTTCTTCTTCTTCTTCTTCTTCTTCTTCTTCTTCTTCTTCTTCTACCTTACAGAGTGTCTGTTGTGGGGAGGGGAAGGGAAAGGAGTTTGTGAGCCCCTCTGAGACTCCCTTGGGTAGTGAAGGGCAGGGTATAAATCCAATCTCTTCTTCTTCTACCTCACAGGGTGTCTGCTGTGGGGAGGGGAAGGGAAAGGAGTTTGTAAGCCGCTCTGAGACTCCTTTGAGTAGTGAAGGGAGGGGTATAAATCCAATCTCTTCTTCTTTTTCTTCTACCTCACAAGGTGTCTGTTGTGGGGCAGGGAAGGGAAAGGAGTTTGTCAGCCGCTCTGAGACTCCTTTGGGTAGTAAATCCACGATGCTCAGATATCACCGGTATAACATGATCCATGATAAATATATCACTCCTCTCATAACAGATATGGTGGGACAAACAGGTGCCGAGCCGTGTATCTGATTGTTAATCGATGAGAACTGGTCAGTTACTGAAGCTGAGGCAAAATTTTCGGAAGCGTGCTACTGCCTCCGAAATACACGACCAGATATATAATAATAGTTCCCTGATAGTCTGTGTCTTATGTTTTCCCCTTATCTTTATTATGCACTACCGTATTTTTATAGAGTTTTATTTTATTGTCCTAAATTCAGTTTTGTGAATGTTACTTTAAGCAGGTGCATTCTATGGCTTGATGTCATAATAAATGCTTGCCACTATAATCGCTTCTCTCATCTTGTTAGAGATGCCAGCCTCCAGGTGGGACCTAGGGAATCCCCTGTGTTATGTATTGTTCATACATGCAATGCCTAAAGGGAATTTCACATTACCGAGATTCTGCCGGATTGAAGCCGTTTCTGATTCGTCTTGAAGTAAACCGGTACAGGGCTGCCATTTCACACATGGCTTTCCCTGACCGGAAAAGAGCCGAATCAGAAGCGGTTTGGCAATTCAGACTGCACCGCTTTGTTTTCCCACTGTTTCCCGCCACGCCTTTTTTTAAAAAAAATGTTCGCTTTAGAGCGCTATAGCACTATAGTGCTATAAAACAACACTGCAGGCATTCCAATGGGGTTGCTATGATGCTATTGCGCTATAGCGTTATAGCGCTCTAAAGTGAACGTTCAAAAAAAAAAAGCCGGAGATCGCCCGTGCGGGCGAAAAAAGGCGGGAAAAAAGCGTATCGGATCCGGGAGAAGAAACTGATGACTACTTGGAAGCAGTTGACAGGTAAAACGCTTCAGCCCCGTTTCCTGAACGGGACAGAAGCGATTCTGTGTGAAATTACAAATATATTCCGGTAGGGAACTGGTTCTAAAACTGTTCTGTCTGAAATGCCAGACCAGAAACCATTTGGGAACCGTTCCTCTTCCGGATTATATCATCTGTCTGAAATTCCTCTTGGTTTCAACCATCCAAGGCTGGTATTGTAGAATGCACGTTCTGATTGGCTACTCTGCGCAGTAGACCAATCAGAGCATAAGAAAGGTTCTGGAGGGAACTGAAATCATTGGTCCTTAGGTAAGCGTTATGATTGGTTCTTAACACACTAGGGGGCGTGGTTATACTCGCCCGGAAAGTTTAAAAGAGGGCCTGTTGCTCTTCTGGTTTGTGTTGGTTTTTCTGTCATGTTCAGATAAAGCTGAATCACTTGCTAAGAAGCTGCCGGAAGTCTCATACTTAATACCCTGGAACTGATCTCCTCCCCGGGCTCCACCTCCACATCTCCAGGAGTTTCCCAACCTGGAGATGGCATCCCTACCTGGAGTTGGCAACCGAAGACTACCTGTAGAGCTCTTTGCATGTTTCCCTGACACTAATGCTTCCTCCTTTTGGAGCTCTGGGCTTTGACCTTTGTTTCCCTCTCTAACCAGTAAGGTCTGGGCAGGATCAGCTACACACCCTTTACACAACCCGGAATTAAATGCCATGTGCCCCCCCCCCCCCAGGATGTGTGTGCGAGTCAGACGTGAAGACAGGACTGCTTATTTATTTGTGTCGCCGTCTCCCCTACGAGGACCCCGAGTGGTCTGCGTCGTTTTCATCTCCTCCACTTTACCCTCACAACAACCTTGTGTGGTAGGTTGGGGCTGAGCGTGTGTGACTGGCCCAAGGTCGCCCAGCGAGCTTCCATGGCAGGGGGGATTCGAACCTGGGTCTACCAGATCCTGGTGCAACGCTCTTAGCCACACCGACTCTGTGAAAGGACAAGGCTTTCCCTGAAAAAGACCACGAACAAAAGAAATCGATAGAACCACACATGCACACTCCTTCAGATGCACATGAATGCATGCACACTCCTTCGGATGCATACAGAATCTCACACCCAGAATCAAACTTTGTTGATCTTAACAGTGCGTGCAGAGGAAAGCTCATACTTTGAATCAAACTTTGTTGGTCTTAAAGGTGCCAGGGGACTCAAACGTAACATGTTCTCTTGTTTCAGACCAACCTGCCGAGCCACCCGAATCTCTTTTTTTGACTGTTTTGAAATGTTTAAATGCTTTGAATGCTTTAAATATTGAATCTTTATGGCTTTGATTTTATCATGTCCTGAATTCAATGGTTGTAAACCACCCCCGAGCCCTGTGCGTGCGGGGAAGGGCGGGCAAGAAATCTAATCTAATCAATAGATAAATACCTGTCTTCTTAAAAGAAATCAGTGTCTGTTTGCCTCCCGACAATGGGAGCTCAAGTACGCAGGATGCTAAATCCTGCATTTGTGTGAAGCTGTTCTAGGACCCCAAAGCCTTGTGGTCCAACTGTCCCTGTTGACCAGGAACTGTCATTTGAAACAATCACCATGCCTGTTTTGGCTTCTGGGTACGTGAAATGTACTGGGTTCGAGAGGCGTATGGTGATCAGCTCATAGTTTATTAGCGATTTCAGCTCAACTCTAAGACTGAAAACCTGGCCTTGCAGCCCTGTTTATAAAGCCAGCAAAGACCACAGCCCAACGCACCCCACCACCAATGACAGGCTATTTACAACAGGGGCCATTTCACAGAAAAAGAGGTGCAGGAGCTCATTAGCACAACTCATTAGCATAATTTATTTGCATATGCCACACCCCCTGACGTCACCAGAAGTGTGTCAGAAGGCAACGCCCACCGCTCAGGCGCCACTGGACCAGTGTTCCCTCTAAGCTGAGTGAGTGTGAGCTAGCTCACAGTTTTTTAGCCTCCAGCGCATACCTTTTTGTCTTAGCTCAGGGAGGAGGGCTCCAGAGCAAACTAATTTATGCAGTAGCCAAACTGCTCACCCACAACTTTAATTCTAGTAGCTCACAAAGTGGAATTTCTGCTCACAGGACTCCACAGCTTAGAGGGAACGTTGCACTGGACTGTTTTGGATTGCTAGCTTGCGGGGAGGGAAGCGCGCAGATCTGCCCTCACAGAGGAGGGAGGCCTCGCAGGAGTAGCCAGGGCCCAACTTGCAGAGGCACTGTTCTAAGGCTTATATGAGGACTGGCAGAGCCTGGGCATGCTGGGTGCCAGCTAGCAGGCCAGGACACGGCAGCGCTCTGCTGGGTTGGCCAGCGGGCCGGGAAAGGCGAGAAGGGGCTGCTGGGAGCAGGGGGCGGGGCTTGCTGCATGTGCCCGTCCCCTGGGCTCCTTACTGCTGGAGCTTTGCTCCTGTGCGCTCCTGCAGGAAATGAGCCCTGATTTACATTACAACTCCTCCTCCATGGGTCCATTCCAGGCCAACACTATGCTGGGGATTATTAGGAAGGGAATTGATAACAAATCAGCCAGTATCATCATGCCCCTGTATAAATCATTGGTGCGACCTCATTTGGAATACTGTATACAGTTCTGGTCACCACATCTCAAAAAGGATATTATAGCATTGGAAAAAGTGCAGAGAAGGGCAACTAGAATGATAAAAAGGTTGGAACACCTTCCCTATGAAGAAAGGTTAAAATGCTTGGGGCTCTTTAGCTTGGAGAAACAGACGGCTGAGAGGTGACATGATCGAGGTTTATAAGATTATGAATGGGATTGAGCAGGTTGAGAAAGAAGTACTTTTCTCCCTTTCTCACAATACAAGAACTCGTGGGCACTCTATGAAATTGCTGAGCAGTCGGGTTAGAACAGATAAAAGGAAATAGTTCTTCACCCAAAGGGTGATTAACGTATGGAATTCACTGCCACAGGAGGTGGTGGCAGCTGCACGCATGGACAGTTTCAAGAGGGAATTAGATAAACATCTGGAGCAGAAGTCCATCAGTGGCTATTAGCCACAGGGTATAGATGGGAACTCTCAGTCTGGGGCAGGTGATGCACTCTATTCTTGGTGCTGGAGGGGCAGCAGTGGGAGGGCTTCTGGTGCCCTGGCCCCACTGTTGGACCTCCTGATGGCACCTGATATATTTTGGCCGCTGTGTGATGCAGAGTGTTGGACTGGATGGGCCATTGGCCTGATTCAACATTGGCTTCTCTTATGTTCTTATGTTCTTATCCTGGCTCTCTATTGTTCTGGTGGAACATGCTTGGCCAATTTCCAGGTGCTGTTCAGGCTCAGTACGTACAGGGCCGGCTAGGCATTTGCCTAGGGCACTGGCCCTGCAGGGGCGCCAAAATGCCCCCCACCCCCCCATGAAAAGCCCCCTTCCCACCCAGTGCCGGCAGCTGTGAGGTGCCCAGAAAAGCCAGTGCTGGGAGGGAAGGGGCGGGTGTTCCAGTTGCAAAGTGCCCAGGAAAACAGCGCTCCACCATCTCCAGGCTGTCCTGCCTAGGGCGCCCAGACACCTGGGGCCGGCCTTGAGTACATAACAGCACGTCTTGCTGAAACGGCGGTAGTATACATTAGCACTGGAACCCTTCAGGGCTCAGCACGTCTCCCATGTCAACAAGTGAAATCTGTGCTAAGGGAAGTAGGATTCATCTCATTTCCAGATATCCACGAGCTCAAATGCTAAGGCACTGTGTACAGTTTGAGAGCCAATTTGGTTTGGTGGTTACGAGCGCGGACTCTACTCTGGGAGGCCTGGTTTTGATTCCCCACTCCTCCACATGCAGCTGCTGGTGTGACCTTGGGTCAGTCACAAGTTCTCCCAGAGCTGTTCTCCCAAGGGCAGTTGCTGTCAGAGCTCTCTACGCCCCACCTAACTCACAGGGTGTCTGTAGTGGGGAGGGGAAAGGAAAGGAGTTTGTGAGCCAGTCTGAGACTCCTTCGGGTAGAGAAGGGCGGGGTATAAATCCAATCTCTTCTCTTCTTCTACCTCACAGGGTTTCTGCTGTGGGGAGGGGAAAGGAAAGGAGTTTGTGAGCCAGTCTGAGACTCCTTTGGGTAGAGAAGGGCGGGGTATAAATCCAATCTCCTCTTCTCTCTTCTAAGGGAAAGAGCATTCATCTTGTTTCCAGGTATCCATGCTAAGGCACTGTATACAGCATGGCCTGCCGGTTCTCAACCCTGCAGCTGCTAAGTTAACTCATCAACTCTTGATAGCCAGTCTGTGGGACAATTCTGTTTGGAAATGTATCTTTAACACTCGCCCATAAATATCCTCCTGGCTTCAAACCAGCAGGAGACAGATTCCTGCAGAATAAATGAAGAAAACTTCGAGATACTTAGCAATGCATAATGGCTTGTGGGTGAAGGGCGCAAACCAGGTCTGCAAAAATTTATGCTAGGGCAAAAATATGTTAGTATTTAAGGGGACACAGACTCCTGTTTGTTTTGCTACATGTAAAACAGAAACCTAACGGTTCCCTCTCTGGAGGCTTCCCTCCTCAGACACATACAGAGAACATTTCGGGATAAAGCAGCAAATAAGTTGAGTGTAGACCAGGAGTCCCCAACATGGGGCCCGTGGGCACCATCATGCCCCCCAGTATCTTTCCTGGTGCCTGCTAAGGATCCCAGTTTGGTGTAGTGGTTAAGAGCGTGGACTCTAATCTGGGAGAACCGGGTTTGATTCCCCCACTCCTCCACATGAAGCCAGCTGGTTGACTCTGGGTCAGTCACAAGTTCTCTCTGAGCTGTTCTTGCAGGAGCAGTTCTTGATAGAGTCTCTCTCAGCCCCACCGACCTCACAGGGTGTCTGTTGTGGGGAGGGGAAGGGAAGGAGATTGTAAACCACTCTGAGACCCTGAGTGAAGGGCGGGGTATAAATCCAATCTCCTCCTTCTCCTCTTCTTCTTCAGTGGGTGTGGCCAGGTGGGGCCATTAGCGCTTCTAATTGGCCACTGGAGATCCTTTTTAAAAAATTACCTCTCTTCTCCCCTGAACTTGGGTTTCCTCTGTGTGCTCGGTCCCACCTTCTGCAACAGCCATTTTGTGGTTGGCCTGACCATTTTGTGGCAACATCCTAGGGTTGCCAGCCTCCAGGTGGGGACTGGGGATCTCCCGCTTTTGCAACTGATCTCCAGCTGACAGAGATCAGCTCCCCTGGAGAAAACGGCTGCTTTGAAGGGTGGGCTCTGTGGCATTGGACCATACTGAGGCCCCTCCCCTCCCGTCCTGTCCCTAAACCCCACCTTCTCCTGGCTCCACCCCCAAAGTCTCCAGATATTTTCCAGCCCAGACTTGACAACCCTACAACACCCACCACTCTGCGTCAGAATTCCAAAGATGGCCACGGATCCAATAAGGTTGGAGAGCCCTGCACTAGCATGGTGTGTTTTGTTGTTGTTCAGTCGCAAAGTCGAGTCCAACTCTTCACGACCCCATGGACCAGATCACGCCAGGCCCTCCTGTCTTCCGCTGTCCGCTGGAGTTTGCTCAATTTCATGTTCATTGCATCGATGACACTGTCTGACCATCTCATCCTTTGCCGTCCCCTTCTTCTTTGACCTTCAATCTTTCCCAGCATCAAGGTCTTCTCCAGTGAATGCTCCCTTCTTATTTCGTGCCCAAAGTATTTGAGCTTCAACTTCAGGATCAAGCAACAGTTAGAACCGGATATGGAACAACTGATTGGTTTAGCATAGGAAAAGGAGTACGACAAGGATGTATATTGTTACCTTGCTTATTTAATTTATATGTCGAGTACATCATGCGAAATGCTGGCCTGGATGAATCACAAGCTGGAGTTAAGATTGCTGGGGAAAAGATCAATAACCTCAGATATGCAGACGAGACCACTCTGATGGCAGAAAGTGAAGAGGACCTAAAGAGCCTCTTGCTCAGGATGAAAGAGGAGAGCGCAAAAGTGGGCTTGAAGCTCAACGTCAAATAAACTAAGATCATGGCATCTGGCCCCATCACTCCTTGGCAAATAGAAGGGGAAGTCGTAGAAGTAGTGACAGACTTCACGTTCCTGGGATCCCAGATCACTGCAGATGGTGACGGCAGCCATGAAATTAAAAGACGCCTGCTCCTTGGGAGGAAAGCGATGGCAAACCTAAACAGCATGATAAAAAGCAGAGACGTTTTAAAGATGCGGGAACTGTGTGTAAAGAGATGTGCATCTCCGAGGTGGCACAAATTTCGCATCCTGTGTGTGATATACAAAGTCCTGGAGTGGTTCCCCGACGAACACGAGGACTTTGTAATGTGTAGATGGGGTCGCTAAGCCAAGGCCCCTCTGGAATGAGCGCCTTGCAACGAAAGGCACCTGCTCTCCTGCTGCAGCTCTTGCTCACATCAGCGAGGTCTGCACAGCAGAATTTCCTGGTGGATTGTGTCCAGGGCTCCCTCTGAGCGCTGGTCTTGTGAGCAGAAATTCCACTTCGTGAGCCGCTGGCATTAAAGTCACGAGCGAGCGATTTTCGGCTGCTGCATCGATTCAATTGCTCCGGAGCCCTCCTTCCGGAGCGGAGACAAAAACGTGCGAGCCGGAGGCTAAAAAGATGCGAGCCGGCTCGCACGAACTCAGCTTCGAGGGAACGCGGATGGCGTCCAACGAAAACAAAATGACTCAGGCAGAAGTCCAAAGCTGGGGAAACTGAGTTTTTAATCTCTGCTCTCAGCCTGAAATGCAGAGTGATGAATCATCCCTTCTCGGACCTTAAAATAGATTGTCGGATTTCTTTTTTGTGTGCGAAAAGGATACATTTGAGAAGAACCCGTCTTTTCTTCTCTGACTCGGGATCCGTCTCCATTCAGAATTCTGAGGTCACGGGGAGGTAAATAGCGGAATGCAAAGCGGAAAGTTTTCTGACAGCTTAAGAGACAGAATGTCAGGAGAGAAATGTGCCTCGGAGAGGGGCCGTGGCTCAATGGTCGAGCATCTGCTTGGCATGCAGAAGGTCCCAAGTTCAATCCTCGGCATCTCCAGTTACAGAGTATCTGGGGTGAGGTGATGGGAAAGACCTCTGCCTGAAACCCTGGAGAGCTGCAGCTAGTCAGAGTAGGAAATACTAACCTTGATGGACTAAGGGTCCGATTCAGTATGAGACAAAGAAAATAAGAAGAGCCCTGCTGGATCAGACCAGTGAGGGTCCATCTAGTCCAGCATCCCATCTCACACAGCAGACAACCAGTTCCTCTGGAGGGCCAACAACAGGGCATAGAGGCCGAGGCCTTCATAAGAACTTCAGAAGAGCCCTGCTGGATCAGACCAGTGAGGGTCCATCTAGTCTAGCAACCTGTCTCTCATAGTGGCCAGCCAGTTCCCCTGGAGGGCCAGCAACAGGGCATAGAGGCCGAGGCCTTCATAAGAACTTCAGAAGAGCCCTGCTGGATCAGACCAGTGAGGGTCCATCTAGTCTAGCAACCTGTCTCTCATAGTGGCCAGCCAGTTCCCCTGGAGGGCCAGCAACAGGGCATAGAGGCCGAGGCCTTCATAAGAACTTCAGAAGAGCCCTGCTGGATCAGACCAGTGAGGGTCCATCTAGTCTAGCAACCTGTCTCTCATAGTGGCCAGCCAGTTCCCCTGGAGGGCCAGCAACAGGGCATAGAGGCCGAGGCCTTCATAAGAACTTCAGAAGAGCCCTGCTGGATCAGACCAGTGAGGGTCCATCTAGTCTAGCAACCTGTCTCTCATAGTGGCCAGCCAGTTCCCCTGGAGGGCCAGCAACAGGGCATAGAGGCCGAGGCCTTCATAAGAACTTCAGAAGAGCCCTGCTGGATCAGACCAGTGAGGGTCCATCTAGTCTAGCAACCTGTCTCTCATAGTGGCCAGCCAGTTCCCCTGGAGGGCCAGCAACAGGGCATAGAGGCCGAGGCCTTCATAAGAACTTCAGAAGAGCCCTGCTGGATCAGACCAGTGAGGGTCCATCTAGTCTAGCAACCTGTCTCTCATAGTGGCCAGCCAGTTCCCCTGGAGGGCCAGCAACAGGGCATAGAGGCCGAGGCCTTCATAAGAACTTCAGAAGAGCCCTGCTGGATCAGACCAGTGAGGGTCCATCTAGTCTAGCAACCTGTCTCTCATAGTGGCCAGCCAGTTCCCCTGGAGGGCCAGCAACAGGGCATAGAGGCCGAGGCCTTCATAAGAACTTCAGAAGAGCCCTGCTGGATCAGACCAGTGGTCCATCTAGTCCAGCATCCTGTCTCTCATAGTGGCCAGCCAGTTCCCCTGGAGGGCCAACAACAGGGCACAGAGGCCAAGGCCTCCATAAGAACCTAAGAAGAGCCCTGCTGGATCAGACCAGTGGTCCATCTAGCCCAGTCTCCTGACTTGCACTGTGGCCAACCGGTCCTCTGAAGAGCCAATAAAAGGGCATAGAGGCTGAGGCCCTCCCCTGATGTTGCCTCCTAGCTCATGAATTCAGAGAATTACTGCCTCTGAACATAGAGGTTCCTCTCCTCCTACATGGCTAGTAGCCATTGATAGACTTATCCATCCATGAATCTATCTTTTTGTTGTTGTTCCTGTGGCCATCACTACGTCCTCCGGCAGTGAGTTCCACATTCTAATCACTTGGCATGTCAAGAAGTATTTCCTCTCGTCCATCCTGAACCTACTGCCCTTCAGCTTCATCAAGCGGAGCCGCCCTGCTCCACCAGCAGCGATAACAGACTGCTGAGTAACGCCAGCGGCCAGGGAGAAGGATGGAGGCCAGAGACGCGGAGCTGGAAGCACAAACACGGTCGGTGACCCAAGAGGGAGGGCTTATTCAGAAGGAAAAAACGCATTCCAGCCAATTTTCCAGAGAGCCCTGGCTCCCCGCCAGCTACATGGAAAGTTTGGTTTCATTTACGAGGCCGTTTCACTGGGGACTTGTTCGTTCCACCATCGTTCCCGGCCAATGGCACCCGGGCGGCTCTGGAAGGGAGAAACCTCCAGAGAGGCAGGCAAGAGGGAAAGGCGGAAAGGCTGGATTCACACAGTCGAAAGTAGCAGCCCACAAAACGGATCCGTAGGGAGGTTTGCAAAATTATGCACGGGATTAAGAAGGCAGAGAAAGGAGAACCATTCTCCCTTTCTCACCATACAAGAGCTTGTGGGCACTCAATGCGAAGAAGGAGAAGAAGGAGAAGAAGGAGAAGAAGAAGAAGAAGAAGAAGAAGAAGAAGAGGAGGAGGAGGAGGAGGAGGAGGAGAAGGAGGAGGAGGAGGAAGAAGAAGAAGAAGAAGAGGAGGAGGACGAAGAAGAAGAAGAAGAAGAAGAAGAGAGGAGGAGGAGGAGGACGAAGAAGAAGAAGAAGAGGAGGAGGAGGAGGAGGAAGAAGAAGAAGAAGAAGAGGAGGAGGAGGAGGAGGAGGAGGAGGAAGAAGAAGAAGAGGAGGAGGAGGAAGAAGAAGAAGAAGAGGAGGAGGAGGAGGAAGAAGAAGAAGAAGAAGAAGAAGAGGAGGAGGAGGAGGAGGACGAAGAAGAAGAAGAAGAGGAGGAGGAGGAGGAGGAGGAGGAAGAAGAAGAAGAAGAAGAAGAGGAGGAGGAGGAGGAGGAAGAAGAAGAAGAAGAGGAGGAGGAGGAGGAAGAAGAAGAAGAAGAGGAGGAGGAGGACGAAGAAGAAGAAGAAGAGGAGGAGGAGGAGGAGGAAGAAGAAGAAGAAGAAGAAGAAGAAGAGGAGGAGGAGGAGGAGGAGGAGAAGGAGTCAAACAGTGGCTTACAAACTCCTTTCCCTTCCCCTCACAACAGACACCCTGTGAGGTAGGTGGGGCTGAGAGAGCTCTTGACAGAAACTGTTCTTTTCCAAGAACAGCTCTTATCAGAACTACGGCTTGCTCAAGATCATCCAGCAAGTGGAGGAATGGGGAATCAAACCCGGTTCTCCCAGATTAGAGTCCGCGCACTTAACCACTACACCAATTAACGAGCGGTCGGGTTAGAACGGATAAAAAAGACGTCCTTCTTCACCCAAAGAGTGATTAACCTGTGGAATTCATTGCCACAGAAAGTGGCGGCGGCTACAAGCATGGACGGCTTCAAGAGGGAACTGGATATACATCTGGAGCAGAGAGGTCCATCAGTGGCTATGAGCCCAAACGTCTAGATGGAGCACTCTGGGACAGAGATGCTCTGTATTTTTGGTGCGGAGGGGCAACAGTGGGAGGGCTTCTGGAGTTCTGGCTAGGGATGCCAGCCTCCAGGTGAGCCCTGGGGCTCTGCCGTAATTACAGCTCATCTCCAGACTACAGAAAAAATGGCTGCCTGGGAGGGTGGGTTCTACGGCATTGTACCCCACTGAGGTGCCTGTCCTCCCCAGGTGCCACTCCCAAATCTTCAACAGTTTCCCAGCCTGGGTCTTAGAGCCCTACCCCCCATCCTCTGCTGGTGGCCAGGGGGACCTGGCAACCTTAGATCTGGCCCCACTGGTGGACCTCCTAATGGCACCTGGGTTTTGGCCAGGGTGTGACACAGAGCGTTGGGCTGGAGGGGCCACTGGCCTGATCCAACATGGCTCCTCTGGTGTCCCTATGAGAAGAGAAGAAGAGAAGAGATTGGATTTAAACCCCGCCCTTCACTACCCAAGGGAGTCTCAGAGTGGCTCACAAACTCCTTTCCCTTCCCCTCCCCACAACAGACACCCTGTGAGGTAGAAGAAGAAGAGGAGATTGGATTTATACTCCGCCCTTCACTACCCAAGGGAGTCTCAGAGTGGCTCACAAACTCCTTTCCCTTCCCCTCCCCACAACAGACCCTTTGAGGTAGGTGGGGCTGAGAGAGCTCTGACAGACACTGCTCTTTTTCAAGGACAGCTGTGCCAGAGCTTGTGACTGACCCAAGGTCACATCAGCAGGTGCAAGTGGAGGAGTGGGGAATCAAACCCGGTTCTCCCAGATTAGAGTCCACGCACTTAACCACTACACCAAACTGGCTCTCTGTACATCAATGACAGGGTGTCCTAAGAACATAAGAGAAGCCAATGTTGGATCAGGCTAATGGCTCCTCCAGTCCAACACTCTGTCACACAGTGGCCAAAAAGACCAGGTGCCATCAGGAAATCCACCAGTGGGGCCAGGCCACCAGAAGCCCTCCCACTGTTGACCTCCCCCCCCCCAAGCACCAAGAATACAGAGTGTCACTTGCCCCAGAGTCCCTATCTATACCTTGTGGCTAATAGCCGCTGATGGACCTCTGCTCCATATGTTCATCCAATTCCCTCTTATAAGAACATAAGAGAGACCAGTGTTGGATCAGGCCAGTGGCCCCTTCAGTCCAATACTCTGTGTCACACAGTGGCCAAAAATACCAGGTCCAGCAGTGTGCCAGAACTCCAGAAGCCCTCCCACTCCTGCTGCCCCCCAAGCACCAAGAAGACAGAGCCTCACTTGCTCCAGCCTGAGAGTTCCTATCTATACCTTGTGGCTCAAAGCCACTGACGGACCTCTGCTTGTGGATTAGTGCTGCCCTCTAGGGGTCACGAGGCTTAAGAGGCGCACATTGCAGACAGTCCCGTGTATTTCAGACTACGCAGAGGTTGCGCAGTTGAGGCTGCCGTCCTTTGGTCACATGATGAGAAGACGAGTCACTGGAGAAGGGACCATACAGCCTCCACATTTTAGTGTATTTCTTTTTCAGAATAGTATATTACAGAGGTTCCCAAAGTTATTTGGCCTACCGCCCCCTTTTCAGAAAAAAAAACTACTCAGCGCCCCCCTGGAAATCTACCTTCAAGAAGTGGACAAACAGATGCAGTGACAAATTTGCTCCTAGTAAAGAAAGATGATGTTGCAAGCAGTGTTCCATCCAAGCTGAGTTAGTGTGAGCTAGCTCACAGTTTTTCAGCCTCCAGCTCACAGATTTTTTGTCTTAGCTCAGGAAGGAGGGCTCCAAAGCAAACTAATTTATACAGTAGCCAAATCACTCGCTCACAAGTTCAATGCCAATAGCCCACAAAGTAGAATTTTTGCTCACAAGACTCAACAGCTCAGAGGGAACATTGGTTGTAAGTAAAGAGAGATGTTGTCGGCCTGAAGCCAGAGGCCAGCGGCAACTGCCGCACAATAGCCCAGCAGCAACACCAGACTTACAAGGGTGCACGGTACATTTGCAGTTTGCAAATGCATGGCTGTGACTGGCTGTGGGGGACCCCTCTCCACCTCCCCCTCCCTCCCTGATCCCAGGGAAGACCAGGAGAAGGCAGGAAAAGGCTGATTTAAATAGCTCCTGGAGACTTTTGAGAATCAAAAGTCTTTTTGCTCCCACCGCCCCCATATTTTTATTCAGCGCCCCCCAATTGCACCCAAGGCTCCTACCGCCCACCTGGATTGTTGCAGCGGCCCCCCCAGGGGGTGGTATTGCCCACTTTTGGGAACCAGTGGCATATTAGAACACTGGATGTAATACAAGGAATATTGGAACGTTTGGCTGACATAACACTGCACCCATCTCAAAAAAAGAAGAAGAAATGCCGTTAAGTGATCTCCAAGTGAAGTGGGAGGGCTTCTCGTGTCCTGGCCCCACTGCTGGACCTCCTGATGGCCCCTGGTCGTTTTGGCCACTGTGTGACACAGGGTGTTGGACCAGATGGGCCATTGGCCTGATCCAGCATTGGCTTCTCTTGTGTTCTTATGTAGGAACTCTCGGTCTGGGGCAAGGGATGCTCTGTATTCTTGGTGCTTGGGGGGGGCAACAGTGGGAGGGCTTCTAGTGTCCTGGCCCCACTACTGGACCTCCTGATGGCCCCTGGTCTTTTTGGCCACTGTGTGACACAGAGTGTTGGACTAGATGGGCCATTGGCCTGATCCAACATTGGCTTCTCTTGTGTTCTTACGTAGGAACTCTCAGTCTGGGGCAAGGGATGCTCTGTATTCTTGGTGCTTGGGGGGGGGTAACAGTGGGAGGGCTTCTAGTGTCCTGGCCCCACTGCTGGACCTTCTGATGGCACCTGGTATTTTTGGCCACTGTGTGACAGAGTGTTGGACTAGATGGGCCATTGGCCTGATCCAACACTCGCTTCTCTTATGTTCTCTTATGTTTAGGAGAGTCTCAGTCTCATTTTGACATATTTATTGCTTTACGACTGTTGACCTTCTACCCTTAGCTTGTTATTTGGTTTTGTCTTTGCCTATCTTCAAACAGAGGTGTCCAACTCATTTGTTACGAGGGCTGGATCTGACGTAAATGCCACTTTGCAAGCCAGGCGGGCCATAAAATGTAATGCCAGGCACCGGAGATAGAAATTTTATAAAGGACAGCAGCTGATAAGGTCTGAGTTGGTGTATCCTCACTGCAAGGCCCCGTGGGTGCAGGGGAAATCCCACCTAGGCAGACCGGAGAGGCGGTAGTGTAGTGCCAGGCAGACACTCCCACGATGCACTTGACCGTTGCAGACAAAGCTGTTCCGCCCTGGTGAAGCCACAATGGAGTGGCTCTGCCCCCTTCCCCCCCCAGCACCCTCTCCCTTGCATTGATTGCTTGCAGGCCACATAAGAGCCCTGGACAGGCCGGATCCGCCCCCCAGGCCTTATGTTTGACACCCCTGTCTTAAAACGCCTTCATCGTGTTACGTCAATTTGCTGTTCAGCCCTTCTCTATAAGCTTACCTTCTGTTCCAATGTATTTGAAAAAGTGTGCACGCATAGGAAAGCTCATGCCTTGAATTCAACTTCCTCGGTCTTAAAGGTGCCACTGGGCTCTAAATTCGTTCCACTGTTTCAGACCAACATGGCTGAACACCCGGGGGAAAAAAAACCCTAATCACACTAGGCAAAGTTGAAGGCAGCAAGACAAGACCCAACCGGAGACGGATAGACTCGATCAAGGAAGTCACAAAGGCCCTCGGTTTTGCAAGACCTGAGCGAGGCTGTTAAGAACAGGATGTTTTAGAGATCGTGAACTCATAGGGCCACTAACGGAAGAACTTGATGGCCCATGATGCACACACACACAGGGTTGCCATCTTTCTTTCAAAAAGCTTTAGTGGAACCTGGAAGAGCAACAGATCCAGACCTTTACCGCAGATTATATTCCGCTAAAGGCAGAATTCACTGGTATTACAATGGCAAACAGTGCTTTAGCATGATGTCCGAACAAACATGTAGGGGCTCTTGTTTACAAAACGGTCTCTGCCAGGCCTGTAGCTACAATGGGGCGTTTCGGGGCCTGCCCCCCTGATTTCCTGCCAATGCCCCCCCAACTACCTTTCAGCCCAGCCCCCTCAACTCTCTGTCAGGATGCGGGAGCTGCCACAAACTCCCCTGCAATGCAGCTTCTCTTTGCCTTCCCCCATACCAGACCTGTGGGGCCGGCTGTAGCCAGTGCCCCAGTGCCTCCCAAAGGATTAAAATGCCCCCTGACTTAGAAAATCCTGGCTACGGGCCTGGTCTCTGCTATTTCAGAATTTTTCTCTTCAGACAGTCACGTCATTCCCTTTCTCCCTTTTCCTTTCTCCTTGGGGAAAAATTAATTCTCTTCTGGTAGCTGTTGGTTTGGCCGTGAGGGCAAAGTTGATTTCTCCAGTATGGGATGGCAAAGTATAGAACACCGACTTCCTGGCAAATAATTGATATTTGGTTATGGAAATCTGGAATGCTGATGTTATCTTTTGTGCCAGAAAGCCTTCCCCCCCCCTTCATTTTGTAAGAAGTAATGGCACCAAAAATACACGACGAATTAATGTTAACAGCTGGAGGGGAAAACTTCAATTTAAATATTTAGTACTACTCCAAAGTATGTGTCGGTCTGGATTTGACTCCGGTAGCACCTTAGAGACAAGCGAGATTTTTGGGATATAAGCTTTTGAGAGTCAAAACTTTCTGGCAACTGACAAAGGGAGCTTTAGCTCTTGGCGGATTATACCCCAAAAATAAGAACTTAAGAGAAGCCATGTTGGATCAGGCCAGTGGCCCCTCCAGTCCAACACTCTGTGTCACACAGCGGCCAAAACCCAGGTTGCCAGGAGGTCCACCAGTGGAGCCAGAACTCCAGAAGCCCCCTCCGTGGCCCCCCAAGCTCCAAGAAGACAGAACATCACTGCCCCTGACATAAGAACATGAGAGGAGCCATGTTGGATCAGGCCAGTGGCCCCTCCAGTCCAACACTCTGTGTCATGCAGTGGCCAAAACCCAGACGCCATCAGGAGGTCCACCAGTATCATTGTTGATACCGTAGAACTATCATCCTCCAGGCAAGACTTGGAGATCTTCTGGAATTACAACACACCTCCTTAAAACAGAAATCAGTTACCCCGGAGAAAATAGCTGTTTTGGAGGGTGCCCTGTATGGCACTGGCATCATATCCCCACTGTGATTCCACATGGGGGTGGCTACAAACATGGACGGCTTCAAGAGGGAATTGGATAAGCATATGGAGCAGAGGTCCATCAGTGGCTATTAGCCTCAAGGTATACATAGGAGCTCTCAGTCTGGGGCAGGTGATGCACTCTATTCTTGGTGCTGGAGGGGGCAGCAGTGGGAGGGTTTCTGGTGTCCTGGCCCCACTGCTGGACCTCCTGGTGGCAGCTGGTATTTTTGGCCACTGTGTGACACAGAGTGTTGGACTAGATGGGCCGTTGGCCTGATCCAGCATTGGCTCCTCTTACGTTCTAGATCAGTTTCCCTGGAGAATATGGCTGGTTTGGAAGGTAGACTCTGTGGCATTATATCTTGCTGAAGTCCCTCTAGGGATGCCAGCCTCCAGGTGGGGCCTGGGGATCCTTTAGGGTTGCCAGCTCCAGGTTGGGAGCTACCTGGAGATTTGGGGGTGGAGTCTGAGGAGGCTGGGTTTTTTTTGGGGGGGGGGAACTTCAGTGCAATGCCACAGAGTCCACCCTCCAAAGCAGCCATTTTCTGCAGGCGAAGTGAAGAAGAAGTAGAAGAAGAGTTTGGATTTATACCCCGCCCTTCACTGCCCAAAGGCGTCTCAGGGCGGCTGACAAACTCCTTTCCCTTCCCTTCCCCACAACAGACGCCCTGTGAGGTAGGTGGGGCTGAGAGAACTTCTAATAGAAACTGTCCTTGAGAGAACAGCTGTGCCAGAGCTTGTGACTGACCCAAGGTCATCCAGCCAGGTGCAAGTGGAGGAGTGGGGAATCAAACCCGGTTCTCCCAGATAAGAGTCCACGTACTAACCACTACACCAAACTGGCTCTCTGTCACTTAGAGGGAGTATTGATCCCTTGGAATTACACCTCCCCTCCAATGGAGATCAGGAAATGGCTGCTTTGGAAGGTAGACTCGATGGCATTATATCTTATTAAAGACCTGTCCCTCCTTGCCCCACCCCCCCAATCTCCAGACATGTCCCAAGCAATGCTTCCTCTAAGCTATGGAGTCTTGTGAGCAAAAAAATCTACTTTGTGAGCCACTGGCATTAAAAGTTGTGAGCAAGTGATTTGGCTCCTGCCAATAATCCCGCTAAGCCATGGAGTCTTGCGAGCAAAAATTCTACTTTAAGCTACTGGCAAAAATTCTACTTTAAGCTGCTGGCATTAAAGTTGTGAGCAGGTGATTTGGCTCCTGCATGCATTAGTTTACTCTGGAGCCATCTTCCCTGAGCGCAGGCAAAAATGTGTGAGCCGGAGGCTAAAAAACTGTGAGCTAGCTCACACCAACCCAGCTTAGAGGGAACACTGGCTGCTGTATCAATTAGTTTGCTCTGGAGCCCTCCTTCCTGAGCTGAGACAAAAATGGGTGAGCCAGAGGCTAAAAAACTATGAGTTAGCTCACACCAACTCAGTTTAGAGGGAACACTGGCTGCTGCATCAATTAGTTTGCTCTGGAGCCCTCCTTCCTGAGCAAAGACAAAAATGGGTGAGCCGGGGCTAAAAAACTGTGAGCTAGCTCACACCAACTCAGTTTAGAGGGAACACTGGCTGCTGCATCAATGAGGTTGCTCTGGAGCCCTCCTTCCTGAGCAAAGACAAAAATGGGTGAGCCAGAGGCTAAAACACTCTGAGCTAGCACACACCAACTCAACTTAGAGGGAACCCCGGCTGCTGCATCAGTTAGTTTGCTCTGGAGCCCTCCTTCCTGAGCAAAGACAAAAATGTGTGGGCTGGAGGCTAAAAAAAGTCCGAGCTAGCTCAAAGTAACTCAGCTTAGGGGGAAACATTGGGACTCCCGCGCAGGAGCTGGCAACCCCAGAGCCCAAGGCCTTCCACACCCCCCCCCGACAGCAGGTCGCCTAGCAACGGGAACCCGGGCCGGCAGCCGAGGGGGCGGGGCGGCGCGTGCGCGGGACGCGCTTCCGGCTCTTAAGGGAACGTGGCCCTGGCGGCGAGCGAGGCGGCTTCCGCCGGGCCGGAAGTGCGGACTGCGTCGGGGGGAGACGGGCTGGCGATGGAGCAGGCCGAGGCGCACAACTGCAGCGTGGCCGGGGAGGCGAGTCCCTCGGCGGGGACGGCGGGGACCCGGCCGCCCGCCACGCCGGAGGGGATGGCCCTGGCCTACGGCAGCCTGGTGCTCATGGCCCTCCTGCCCATCTTCTTCGGGGCGCTGCGCTCCGTCTCCTGCGCCAAGGGGAAGGTGAGCAGCGGCGGCGCCCGCGGGACTCCCCGCCACGGGAAGGGGCTCGGGGCAGGGCCCGCCTCCCGGCAGCTGCCGGCCGAGTCCGGAGAGACCCGGAGTTTCATTGCCCGCCTGGCAGGCAGATGTGGCTTTTAGTCTGCGGTTCGAAAGCAAGGAATTGCAAGGAGATAAATAGTTGCCACTTCGGTGGGGAGGCGTAACAGCGTTCCGTGCGCCTCGGTGTTTAGTCACGCCGGCCGCATGGCCACGGAGACGTCTTCGGACAGCGCTGGCTCTTCGGCTTGGAAGCGGAGATGAGCCCCGCAACCCGAGAGTCGGATTCGACTGGCTTTCCAGCAAAGGGAAACTGTACCTAGAACGGCGGGTGGGAGAGGCTCGATGCTGGAGTGGTCCTGCCTGGGATACATTTTTTGTTGTTGTTGGTCTTTTAAGGTCCTTAGAAGGACTGCCCCGGCAAGAGTCTCACTGCTGCCTCTCTGGAAGGAGTCCCTGTGCAGAGGAAACCTGGTTGTGGGGAGGGGGCCATGGCAGAGATGGGGCTTGTCTCTCCTTCTCTCCCCTGGAGAGCCAGTTTGGCGTAGTGGTTAAGTGCGCGGACCCTAATCTGGGAGAACCGGGTTTGATTCCCCCACGCCTCCACTTGCAGCTGCTGCTGGATGACCTTGGGAAAGGCATAGTTCTGACAAGAGCTGTCCTTGAAAAAGAGCAGCTCTGGAAAGAGCTCTCTCAGCCCCACCTGCCTGTTATGGGGAAGGGAAAGGAGTTTTGTCAGCTGCTCCGAGACTCCCTTGGGTAATGAAAGGTGGGGTATAAATCCAATCTCTTCTCCTTTCTACTCAGGGAGGGTCCCCCGTTTCTTCCTCTCTCTTCCCCACATCTGCTCTAAGCCTGTGCCCATATTAAGGGGGAATGGGTTTTGCTGTTTGCCTCCTGCCAATTTCTTGCTGCATTTTCACCCCTTGCCATCCTCTTATGCCAAGTGAAGAGACCCCAGTGCCGCAGGTGTGGAGAGCCCATGAAGGAGAATGGGGAAAAGGTATCTAGGATACTAGGACTGTAGGTATCTAGGACTGTCCCCACAAGTAGCGTTTGGATCCATCCCCCCCCATGCACCCCTGTTGGAATGTCAAGGGTATCTTGTTTTAGACCCCTTCCTTTGCTCTTGTTGCTTTCCACGTTAGGTTCAGTGGGGAGACAGCATCTCTCCCCACGCAGGTGGCCTCTGGTTTTTCCCCTTTTGTTTGCTGCCTTCCCCATGCGTGATAAGGTGAGGACAGTTCCCCACCACGTCTGCTGCAATGTGGTGGAATGCGCTGCATTCCACAAGGCTTTGACTTAAGGCCTTGGTTTTCCTCCCGTGTTTATGGAACTTATTTCAAGCGCTTTCTTTGTCACATTCTGGAGCTGGGAAATTCTAACAGGTTCCCCCAGGTGCCTTCACCCAGGAAGTTGATATGCGCTCCTGGGATTGAATGCCCCTAGTTTTCTTTTGGCTTCCCTTTATGCAGAACGGGAGCATCAGTGGTTATTGTGGCCAGATGGGAGGCTCTGTCTGGGGCAGTGATGCTCTGTCTTCTTGGTGCTTGGGGGGCAAGAGTGGGAGGGGTTTCTAGAGTTCTGGACCCACTGGTGTGACCCAGCGTATTGGATTGGATGGGCCATTGGCCTGATGCAATTTCTCTTATATTCTTACGGTTTAAAGGAGCAGGCTTTTGTTCTTAATGAAGCAGACTGGGCCCGTTTTCCAAAGCCATGTCCCCCCTCCCGCTGCCTTGGGAGTTGCTTTTGTGAGGGGCCGTGGCTCAGTGGTAGAACATCTGCTCGGCATGCAGAAGGTCCCAGGTTCAATTCCTGGCGTCTCCAGTTAGAAAGGGCCAGGTAACAGGTGACGTGAAAGACCTCTGCCTGAGACCCGGGAGAGCCGCTGCCAGTCTTTGTAGACAGTACTGACTTTGATGGACCACGGGTCTGATTCAGTAGAAGGCGGTTCGAGGTGTTCAGCACTGATGCGTTCGATGTGCCGGAGGGCAGTTTCAGCGAGGGTGGATGGGAACGGAACGAGGCCACCGACTGACTGACGTGTTTGCAGCTGAGAGGCCGAGACAGGAAGCAGAGCCCCTCCTCTGGGTTTTCGACTGCTGTGGCCAGCTGGAGGTTTGCAGGCACAGTTTCGTAAGCGTTCGGCTCTGCATAAAGCCGTGCTAGAGGAGGTCTTTTGCAGGGTGCCTGCCATCCTTCCTTGTGGTGCCCATCGCCCAGCTGTTGGCGGCAGGCCCAAAGAAAGGCGTGGCAGGGGGCAAGACCCCCAGGTGGTTTGGAGCGTCCCTTGCGTAGCAGCGCTCTGGCTCAGCCCTGACCCCCTCCCGTTCTTCATTTCCTGCCTCGACCTCTTCCTCCGAAGGTCAAGCATTTCCTGCTTGGTAACCTGGAGGGGATTCCCCCCCCGCCCCTTTTCACAGAGCGGCTCTCTGTTCTCGGGCCTGGTTGAACAGCATAGCAGAAGCAGGGGATTGGCTGCGCAAGGTGCTTTTCGGTTTGGTGTAGTGGTTAAGTGTGCGGACTCTAATCCGGGAGAACCGGGTTTGGTTCCCCACTCCTCCACTTGCACCTGCTGGATGACCTTGGGCAAGCCATAGTTGTGATAAGAGCTGTTCTTGAAAAAGAGCCATTTCTGACAGAGCTCTCTCAGCCCCACCTACCTCACAGGGTGCCTCTTGTGGGGAGGGGAAGGGAAAGGAGATTGTAAGCCACTCTGAGACTCTTTTTGGTAGTGAAGGGTGGGGTATAAATCCAGTCTTCTCCTCTTCCTCTTCCTCCTCCTCCTCTCCCATTGGCACCCCCTGCCCTCCAAAGATGTGGGCTTTGGATTGTGGCAACTTTGTGAAACAAGGGACACAAAGATGTGCGAGGCAGAGCTGAGCTCTGGGGAAGCTAATCCGCCTTTTGAGACTGGACCTGGTTCGGCGTCTGGTGAATGTGCAATCTGTCTAGCTGGTGCGTCCTAAATCCCAGCTGTTTTCACTGCAGGTGGAGAGTCCCAGTGAAACGTTGTGTGGGCTAGGCCGACTTTCAGGCTTTCCAGTGTTCTGGACTCTCTTTGCATCCTGTTCTCCCCCGCCCCCCCTCATGTGGCATCCTCACTTGCTGGGGAGATGGTTTTCCCTTTAAAACACTCTCTGTGTACCTAAACTTGGTAGATTTTTGCTGCCACCAGGAATTAAAAATCCCAAATTCTCTCTTTTGGTAGAATGACCCAGGGTCTGGGCACTTCAGAGGACTATGTGGCCCTGAGGAAGGACTATTCTGATTGCTGGGATTAGTTTAAACAAAAAAATGATTTATTTAATAAAGAACAAAATAGGTTTTTGGTTATTTTGAACTGTTGCTGAAGAAAGCAACTTGTAAATACAACTGGCAAAGCTTGGTGTCACAAACAGTCTCTCAAACTCCAGACTCCACTCTGACAGGCGTAGACACTCAGTCTAATCTCTTTCTCATCTGTATAGCCACACAGGCTGAACTCTTTGTCCTGTTCACACAGAATAGATTCAAAACTCATATTCACACAGACTAAACCGTTTATCTTATTCACACAGAATAGACTCAAAAACTCCCATAGTCACACAGACTATGCTCTCTTCAAACTTCGCACACAGAATGACTCTCATAGGCGCACCTCCTCCCACACTCTGTCATCAGCCAATCACTCTGTCATCAGCCAATCACATCACACTTATTTCCCTCTATCACTCTCCTTACATTCCTGCAGTCACACTAAACATTTAAAGAAACACACACACCGAAACATGAAATCGTTACGTGAACTAATATCAGGCCAATTTCTCCCCCAGAATGCCTCAGACATGCCGGAGACCATCACCAGCCGAGACGCCGCCCGCTTTCCTATCGTTGCCAGCTGTACCCTCCTGGGCCTCTATCTCTTCTTCAAAGTAAGTATTTGGCAGCTTACCCAGGAGTGTCCATTTCACTGGGAAAGAAGGGCCCTTCCAAGGAGGGGCTCTGGTAGACGCTTCCCCTCCCTGCAGGTGGGTGGTCGTAGCTGACTGGTCTAAGGTTGCCGGGCGGGCTGGGATTGGGCAGTGCCTCAAGCTTGTCCTGGAACTCAGAGCATTATGGCCATGGCAGACAATGGGCTAGCTGACAGCCTGTGGCTCAGTGGCAGAGCATCTGCTTGGCATGCAGAAGGTCCCAGGTTCAATCCCTAGCATCTCCAGTTAAAAGGACCAGGTAATAGGTGATGGGGAAGACTTCAGCCTGAGACCCTGGAGAGCTGTAAAGAGGGGCTGTGGCTCAGTGGCAGAGCCTCTGCTTGGCCTGCAGGAGGTCCCAAGTTCAATCCCCAGCATCTTCAGTTAAGAGGACCAGGCAGTAGGTGATGGGAAAGACCTCTGCCTGAGACCCTGGAGAGCTGTAAAGAGAGGCTATGGCTCAGTGGTAGAGCATCTGTGTGGCATGCAGAAGGTGCCAGGTTCAATCCCCGGCATCTCCAGTTAAAAAGAGCAGGTTCAGTGCTCTCTCTAAGCTGTGGAATTTTGCGAGCAAAAATCCTACTTTTGTGAGCCACTGGCGTTAAAGCAGTGAGTGAGAGATTTGGCGATGGCACGAATTAGTTTGCTCTGGAGCCATCCCTTCCTAAGACAACAATGTGTGAGCCGGAGGCTAAAGAAACTGTGAGCTAGCTCACACTCACTCAGCTTGGAGGGAACACTGGAGGTGGTGTGAAGAACCCCGGGCTGAGACCCTGGAGAGCAGCTGCCAATCTGAGTAGACGATACTGACCTCGATGGTCTGATTCAGTAGAAAGGAGCTTATATGTATTCTCGGGTGCTCAAGCCACGGATAGCTGCAGCTTCTTGAGCACCAGGTTTTGAGCAGTATTGAGACCCCTTAGGGTTGCCCAGCTGCGTGAAAGTGCTCACAGGCTCCGGGCCAGTTCTCTGGCTGAACCACCGGCAAGATCGCTTAAAGTTACACAAACGCGGAAGTTGCTCTGCAGGGGCTGTGCACGCTCCTGACCGTCGGCTGCATGCACCAATCTTCTCTTGGATATTGGTGGCTGGGCCTGGTGTCGCTCTGGCGCAGTGGAGGAGCTTCTGCTTGGCACGCAGCAGGTCCCCGGTTCAATCCCCGGCAGCATCTCCAGTTAAAAGGACCAGGCAGCAGGCGATGCGAAAAGACCTCTGCCTGAGACCCTGGAGAGCCGCTGCCAGTCCGAGTGGACAATACTGACCCTGATGGACCGGCGATCTGGTTCAGTATCGGGCAGCTTCATATGTTCATCTATCTCAGGGGGCTCTGCTTGGTCCCAGCCAGGAGCAGAGGCACAGAAGAGACAATGGGTGTGGATACTTGGAGACAGGGCTATTTTGGGGCGGGAACGCACAGGAACGGAGTTCCGGCTGGCTCCTGAGTTGGCAACACCCAGTAGGTACTCATTAGCATCATAGGCCACACCCAGCAGCAGAAACTCATTAGGACTGGCTACCTTAGGGGTGTGTGGCCTAACATGCCAAGGAGTTCCTGCTCCAAAAAAAGCCCTTTTGACAACAAACAAGGTAAACAGAATAAGAAGCAAAAGGTGGGTGTGGCTGGATGACCACCCTTCTGGTAACATGGGGGTGTGGCCTAATAGGCTAATGAGATGCACTGTCAGGCCTCTGGCCTAATGTGCTAATTAGTTCCTGCTGTTGGGTGTGGCCTGTTATGCTAATGAGTTCTTGCTGGGCTTTTTCTACCAAAAAGCCTTGCTTGGAGATGATGACAAAAAACGTCGAGATGGCCCAGCGTGAATGAATCCCAGAATCAGAGTTGGAGGGGGCCACAGAGGCCATCCAGTCCAACCCCCCCTGCTCAGTACAGGATCCGTCTAGAGCTGGGGTGTCAAACATGTGGCCCACGGGCCGGATCAGGCCCCCCAGAGGGCTTCCATCAGGTCCACAGGGGAACTGGCCATCTCCTGCTTCCAGTTCTGCTGCTGCGTCCTAGCTTGCTTTGCCAGACTCTCTCAGTCGCTCAGCCATTTCATGTTTCCCCCTTGGGTCCTGGACCCAGAACTCTGAGCGTGAGATTTCTGCGGTGAATGTCAATAAATCAAAAGTAGGTTTGCAGCTTACAGATACGCACTTGAACAGCATCGGCAAGATTGCAGCAGCACAGGCGTTTTGATGCAATGATTCAGAGAAGAAGAAGAAGAAGAGGAGTTTGGATTTATACCCCGACCTTCACTGCCCAAAGGCGTCTCAGAGCGGCTGACAAACTCCTTTCCCTTCCCCTCCCCACAACAGACACCCCTGGGAGGTCGGTGGGGCTGAGAGAGCTCTGACAGAAACTGTTCTTTTTCGAGAACAGCTGTGCCAGAGCTTGTGACTGACCCAAGGTCACATCAGCAGGTGCAGGTGGAGGAGTGGGGAATCAAACCCGGTTCTCCCAGATTAGAGTCCAGGCACTGAACCACTACACCAAACTGGCTCAGAGCAAGAGGTGTCCGTTATCAGACACTGTTAAATAAACAGAATATTGCGGAGAGTGCGAATGTTTTAATCATGTTTTTATGGGGAGTATAAAAAAAAAAATCTTTGTGTTTGTGTCCTTTATAAAGTTTATATCTCTGCTACCTGGCATTCCATTTTATGACGCACGTGGCCCGGCCCGACAAGGTCTCAGTTATGTCAGAATCTTGCCCTCCTAACAAACAAGTTTGACATCTCTCATCTAGAGCATTCCTGACAAGTGTCTCTCCAGCCAGACATGTCATATATAACGCTGCCAATTATGGAATTAAATGAGTCACGCAGTGGTTTGGCTTGCTTCGTCGAGCGGTTCTCTCCGCCGGTGCTTGTAGGTAGATTTCCACACACACACAAGGCCATACCCAGCAGCAGAAACACACACAAGGAAGCTAATATTGTGCCTTGTGACTCTCCCCTCTCTCCCAAGATATTGCACTGTTCCTTTAAGTAGACGGAATAGGCACAGCTCAGTGGCGTGGCAGAGCATCTGCTTTGCATGCAGGAAGTCCTTGGCACTGATGGTTTAAAAAAAGATCTTGGGTAAAGTTCAACAAAAACATTCTGGCGGAGCGAGAAATGAATCGCGCGGCTTCCTCGGAAATCCCCAAACCGGTTCGTTTCAGTTTAAAAAAAATAATAATCAGAAATGAGTTCTTGCAGTTCACTCTGACCACGTAAGAGGGACCTCTAGGGCTGGCCTTGTGGCATGTAAGAGGCCCTGGAGCTGAAGAAGGAAGGTCTAGCGTGGGGGCAGGCCGTGACTCGGTGGCAGAGCATTTGCTTATTATGTTGGAAGGTCCCAAGTTCGATCCCCGGCATCTCCAGGTGAAGGATGCGGCAGGAGGTGATGTGGAAGACCTCGGCCTGAGACATTGGAAAGCAGTTGCCGGTCTGAGTAGACCATACTGACCGTGGATCAACGGCCTAATTCAGTAGAAAGTAGTTTATTTATTTTATAATCAGATTTATACCCCGCCCAGCCGAGGGCGGCTTACATAAAAGAATAAAAAACACACGAGGAAGCAACTTAAAGCCCTAAAGCCATATAAAACATTTCCAGCATTAAAGATACTAACATTAATGGCACTAATAGGTTATTAAATGGTAGCGGTCGACCTTCAGTAGTCCATCTTAACGGTCAGCCCATCGGATCTCCTTGGAACGTGATGATTCAGGCAACCATGACTGTTGGGAGACAGCCAGAGAGCTGCTAAGGTCCATTCCCCATCCCAAATTGTCGGGAGAACTGATCTGAAGCTGGAAGGGGAAGTGTTTTCGTAATTGGGACACAGCAGGAAGGAATTCCGAGGCTTCTGGCAGGGACTAGGAGTCTCCTCGGGGGAACTGTGAGGGTGCCGAAGGGTGCTGAGAGATGTCAGTGTTTATTGGCGCATCAGGTGGCTTCAGTCAAGTTATGGGAGTGGCACGCAGAGGAGGAGAAGAAACTAAGCATAGCAAGAAATGGCCTCATCTCTTATCAGCCCTCCAGGCCCCCTTTCACCCAGGGGACGGGCGGGACCAAATTCTCATCATCTTGACAGTGTAAAGTATTGGCCTGATGAAGATAATTATTTTTATTGTGTCTTGTTTTGACGCAAGCCGTCCTGAGCCCTGCTTGCAGGGAAGGGCGGCCTAACAAGTTGAATTTAATAAACTATAAATAAATAGATGTGGTTTCATAGAATCATAGAATGTTAGAGTGGGAAGGGACCTTGCAAGGTCATCTAGTCCAACCCCCTGCACTCTGCAGGAGCACAGCTGAAAGATAGCCCTACAACATACCCAAAAGATGGTCGTCCAGCCTCTGCTTGGAAATATCCAGCGAAGGAGCATCCACCACCTCCCGAGGCAGTCTGTTCCACTGCTCAACCACTCTTTTTACAGTTAGGAAGTTTCTCCTGGTATTTAGCCGGTAACAACTCCCTTGTAATTTCAACCCATTAGATCTAGTCTTGCAGTCTGGAGCAAGAGAGAATAGATCTGCTCCCATCTTCTACATGACAGCGCTTCAGATATTTGAAGACTGCCATCATGTCCCCTCTAAGCCTTCTCTTTCCCAGGCTAAACATACCCAACTCTTCCAGCCTTTCCTTGTAAGACTTGGATTCCAACCCTCTCACCAAGCTTGTCAGCATCCTTCCTAAAATGTGGTGCCCAAAACTGGGCACAGGACTCCAAGTGAGGCCTGACCATAGCAGAATAGAGCGGAACCACCACCTCCCGTGATCTGTACACAACGCTTCTGTTAATGCATCTTAAGATTGCATTAGCTTTCTTTGCAGTCACATCACACTGCAGGCTCAGGCTTAGCTTGTGATCAACCAGAACACCCAGATCCCTTTCACACGTGCTGCTGTGTCAAGCCAAGTCCCTCCCTACATGCAGGCTCAGGGCAGCTTACATAATTGGTCTATAATGACCATTAAAATCACATCAAACCAGTTTAAAATTTCAAATACAATAACAACATAAAATCCTTCAGTGCTGGTGCTGATACATTGGGTACATAAGATGGCATGCTGGAAATAACCCTACACCCAAACAGTTTGCCACTCAACGGTCTTCCGGAGCACCGTGGGGGAGGCCAGATGTTTAAAACTAGGGCCGATTCGTTGGTAGTAGTTGGGGCGGCTCCCTAGTTGAAAGCCTGGCGGAAGAGCTCCGTCTTGCAGGCCCTGCGGAACTGCAGAAGATCCCGCAGGGCCCTGATCTCCTCCGGGAGCTCGTTCCACCTGTGCGGAGCCGCCACTGAGAAGGCCCTGGCCCTGGTGGCAGCGAGCCTGGCGTCCTTGGGGCCCGGAAGGGTCAGTCATAAGAACATAGGAGAAGCCAATGCTGAATCAGGCCAGTGGCCCATCCAGTCCAACACTCTGTCACACAGTGGCCAAAAATACCAGGGGCCATCAGGAGGTCCGGCAGTGGGGCCAGGACACTAGAAGCCCTCCCACTGCTGCCCCTCCAGCTGAGACCCCGACCGCCGTGCTCTCTGGGGTATATGGAGGTCTCCCATCCAAATCCCAGCCAGGGCAGGCCCAGCCCGGCTTAGCTTCCGAGATCCGACGAGATCGCGCTAGCCGGGGCTATACAGGTCAGGGGGGGTTCCTACTCTACCTGTAAGCAATGGATCTGGTCCTAATTCTTGCAGAGGCTGAATTCATCACAGATAATCCTTGGGCTGCCAAGTATGGTCTGATTGTATAAAGCCAGTTTGGTGCAGTGCTTAAGTGCACAGACTCTAATCTGGGAAAACCGGGTTTGATTTCCTCACTCCTCCACGGGCAGCTGCTGGTGTGACCTTGGGTCAGTCACAAGAGCTCTCTTGGCCCCACCTCCCTCACAGGGTGTCTGTTGTGGGGAAGGGAAAGGAGTTTGTCAGCCGCTCTGAGACTCCTTCGAGTAGCGAAGGGCGGGGTACAAATCCAGTCTCTTCTCCTTTTCTTCAAATGACCACTTGCGTGAGCCGTTTGATCCTGAGATTGATGGTCGGATATAGGAGATTAATAGTCCCTGGTATTGCTGCATCGACAGATGGTGTGTGTATGTTAAAAAACTGCTTTTTTAAAAAAAAAACCCTGCCAGTTGCCTGGGGCCACCTTGAACCGGCAGCTGCAACCCTGCGCTGGCAGACACGCCGTTCCCAGGAGGATGTTTGTTCGTCTGACCACATTTGCATCCCAGATTTTGAGATAAGCTATGCCCGAACGGCTGAATTTAGGAGCGCTCCGGGCTTGGGCCTCCTACAAGGAACAGCTGTAGAAATGTGGCAGTGGGTATGTCAAGGAACATCCACGTGGCCAAGGAACGGTTCACTTCTTTTCACACAAGAAGGCACGGAGGGAGAATAACCGTGGCTGATATTGAATGCTGTCCTGTTCAGGTGCAGAGTCTCTGGGCTCAGCTCCCGCCGGCACGTGTGCCAAACTGTGGCACGCCGAACCCGTTTTGTGGGCACGCAAGGCTGGTTCGGTGCCCAGGAGTCTGAGGCAGGCTGCTGGCACTCAGTTGGAGCCAGTTAGGTGTAGCGGGGAGGAGCGAGGACTCTAATCTGGGAGAATTGGGTTTGATTTCCCCACAGCTGCTGGTGTGACCTTGGGTCAGTCACAAGTTCTTTCAGAGCTGTTCTCTCAAGGGCAGTTCTCGAGTGAGCTCTGTCAGTCCCCGCCTACCTCACAGGGTGTCTGTTGTGGGGAGGGGAAGGGAAAGGAGTCTGTAAGCCGCTCTGAGACTCCTTTGGGTAGTGAAGGGCGGGGTATAAATCCAATCTCTTCTTCTTCTTCTTCTTCTACCTCACAGGGTGTCTGTGGTGGGGAGGGGAAGGGAAAGGAGTTTGTCAGCCGCTCTGAGACTCCTTCGAGTAGCGAAGGGCGGGGTACAAATCCAGTCTCTTCTCCTTTTCTTCAAATGACCACTTGCGTGAGCCGTTTGATCCTGAGATTGATGGTCGGATATAGGAGATTAATAGTCCCTGGTATTGCTGCATCGACAGATGGTGTGTGTATGTTAAAAAACTGCTTTTTTAAAAAAAAAACCCTGCCAGTTGCCTGGGGCCACCTTGAACCGGCAGCTGCAACCCTGCGCTGGCAGACACGCCGTTCCCAGGAGGATGTTTGTTCGTCTGACCACATTTGCATCCCAGATTTTGAGATAAGCTATGCCCGAACGGCTGAATTTAGGAGCGCTCCGGGCTTGGGCCTCCTACAAGGAACAGCTGTAGAAATGTGGCAGTGGGTATGTCAAGGAACATCCACGTGGCCAAGGAACGGTTCACTTCTTTTCACACACGAGAAGGCACGGAGGGAGAATAACCGTGGCTGATATTGAATGCTGTCCTGTTCAGGTGCAGAGTCTCTGGGCTCAGCTCCTGCTGGCACGTGTGCCAAACTGGCACGCCGAACCCGTTTTGTGGGCACGCAAGGCTGGTTCGGTGCCCAGGAGTCTGAGGCAGGCTGCTGGCACTCAGTTGGAGCCAGTTAGGTGTAGCGGGGAGGAGCGAGGACTCTAATCTGGGAGAATTGGGTTTGATTTCCCCACAGCTGCTGGTGTGACCTTGGGTCAGTCACAAGTTCTTTCAGAGCTGTTCTCTCAAGGGCAGTTCTCGAGTGAGCTCTGTCAGTCCCCGCCTACCTCACAGGGTGTCTGTTGTGGGGAGGGGAAGGGAAAGGAGTCTGTAAGCCGCTCTGAGACTCCTTTGGGTAGTGAAGGATGGGGTATAAATCCAATCTCTCCTTCTTGTGTGTCTGGCCACTTATAGCCTTCATCTCTGTATCCATCCGTTCCCCTGGTTTGTTCTGGGTGCAAACAGGATCTTATTCACAGGTAGACATGAAGTCTGTGGGCAGTTGGGCTGAAAATGGTCATGCCAGTGCTGCTGGGGTACCAGAAGAGGAAGAGAAGAGATTGGATTTATACCCCGCCCTTCACTACCCAAAGGAGTCTCAGAGTGGCTCACAAACTCCTTCCCCTTCCCCTCCCCACAACAGACACCCTGTGAGGTAGAAGAAGAAAGAGAAGAGATTGGATTTATACCCCGCCCTTCACTACCCAAAGGCGTCTCAGAGCGGCTCACAAACTCCCTTCCCTTCCCCTCCCCACAACAGACACCCTGTGAGGTAGAAGAAGAAAGAGAAGAGATTGGATTTATACCCCGCCCTTCACTACCCGAAGGAGTCTCAGAGCGGCTCACAAACCCCTTCCCCTTCCCCTCCCCACAACAGACGCCCTGTGAGGAAGAAGAAGAGGAGATTGGATTTATACCCCGCCCTTCACTACCCAAAGGAGTCTCAGAGCGGCTCACAAACCCCTTCCCCTTCCCCTCCCCACAACAGACGCCCTGTGAGGAAGAAGAAGAGGAGATTGGATTTATACCCCGCCCTTCACTACCCGAAGGAGTCTCAGAGCGGCTCACAAACCCCTTCCCCTCCCCACAACAGACGCCCTGTGAGGAAGAAGAAGAGGAGATTGGATTTATACCCCGCCCTTCACTACCCGAAGGAGTCTCAGAGCGGCTGACAAACTCTCTTCCCTTCCCCTCCCCACAACAGACACCCTGGGAGGCAGGTGGGGCTGAGAGAGCTCTTGACAGAAACTGCCCTTTTTTCAAGAACAGCTCTTATCAGAACTACGGCTTGACCCAAGGTCATACCAGCCAGGTGCAAGGGGAGGAGTGGGGGAATCAAACCCGGTTCTCCCAGATTAGAGTCCGCGCACTGAACCACTACACTAAACTGGCTAACGTTTGGGGGGTCCCTAATTAACTGGAGGGCTTGTTGGGCTGACTTTGTTTGCAATGGGATGAAAAAATGACCTCTCCCAGCAGTCTTAATGGGCTCCAGGCTTCCCATTTTGGTGTAATGGTTAAGTGCGCGGACTCTTAATCTGGGAGAACCGGGTGTGATTCCCCACTCCTCCACATGCAGCTGTTGGTGTGACCTTGGGTCAGTCACAAATTCTTTCAGAGCTGTTCTCTCAGGGGCAGTTCTCGAGAGGCTCTCTCAGCCCCGCCTGCCTCCCAGGGTGTCTGTTGTGGGGAGGGGAAGGGAAAGGAGTTTGTAAGCTGCTCCGAGAAGCCGAGTGAAGGGCGGGGTAGAAGTCCAATCTCTTCTCTTCTGCTTTATGTAAACTGGCTCAGTCGCCTTGGCTTGGAAGTTGGCAAGGGGAGTGTTTTGCCGCTGAGGGCCTTTTAATGGTCAGTGATGCAGGCGGTACTTTCTGCCTTCCTTGGAGTCTTGTGGACTGTCTGCCAGCTCCTCTGCCCGGGTTAGAGTTCTCCAGTCACTTAGCTCAGAATCTCAGCGCTGCTTTGTGCAAGCCGAAATCGTCCCATGAGGGTATTATGATACATAAGCCCTGCTGGATCAGAGGCGTGGCCCATCTAGTCTGACATTCCGTCTCACACGGTGGCCAACCAGTTCCACTGGAAGGCCAAAAGTGAGACATGGAGGCCGAGGCCTACCACTGATAAGGACATACGAAGAGCCCTGCTAGATCTGGCCAGTGGTCCATCTAGTCCAGCATCCTGTCTCACACAGTGGCCAACTAGTTCCTCTGCAGAACCCAACAACGGCACAGAGGCAGAGGCCTTCCTCTGATAAGAAGGAGAACTCTGCTGGATCAGACCAGTGGTCCATCTAGTCCAGCATTCTGTCTCTCACATCTAGTCCAGCATTCTGTCTCAGGAGGGCCAACAACAGGGCACAGAGGCCGAGGCCTTCCTAAGAACATCAGAAGAGCCCCGCTGGATCAGACCAGTGGCCCATCTAATCCAGCATCCTGTCTCACAAAGTGGCCAACCAGCTCCTCTGGAGGGCCAACAAACAGGGCACAGAGGTAGAGGCCTTCCCCTGATGTTGCCTCTTGGCACTGGAATTCAAAGGTTGACTGCCTCTGAAGATGGAGGTTCCCTTTACTTACCATGGGTAGTAGATGTGGAGGCCCAAACAAAAGTTTGAGGAAGAGGAAGAGACTGGATTTGTACCCCACCTTTCACTACCCAAGGTGTCTCAGAGCGGCTTGCAAACTCCTTTCCCTTCCCCTCCCACAACAGACACCCTGTGAGGTAGAAGAAGAAGAGATTGGATTTATACCCTGCCGTTCACTACCCAAAGGAGTCTCAGAGCGGCTTACAATCTCCTTTCCCTTCCCCTCCCCACAACAGACACTCTGTGAGATAGGTGGGGCTGAGAGAGCTCTGTCAGAAACTGCTCTTTTTCAAGAATAGCTCTTACCAGAACTATGGCTTGCCCAAGGTCATTCAGCCAGGTGCAAGTGGAGGAGTGGGGAATCAAACCCGATTCTCCCAGATTAGAATCCGCACACTTAACCACTATATCAAACTGAATCTGAGGAGAGGGGGAACTGTTTTCTTTATTTTCTGAGGTTGTTTTTAATTCATCTCTCCAGTGGGAAAAAAATGGAAATTTTGAAGACTCTTGGGGAAAAAACTCTTAGGAAATATTTTATCTCTAGGAATGAGTCGATGCATTTAAAGACACGGTGGGCCTACTGTAGACTTATATAGCGCTTCATTCCGAGATGTGTTTCTGCAGTTGGCGTACCTAAGAGGACTTTCATTGCTTCTCAGCTGTTGCATGCCTTCTGTTGTCCTTTGACTTGACTCTTCCCTCCTGACTAACCTTCTCCCCTCTCCCTCAAACTGCTGTGACACAGACATCCACAGATTGTGTAACGGATGGTTTAATGCCAGTACAGTTGTGGCCACACCAGGGCATGTAAAGCTGCCGAAAAGAGCACCCAGAACAATCGAGGGGGCTAGGGCAACAGGCATGTCTTAAAACGCGTAGTTCTGTTTAGAAGAAAAGACAGCAAGGGGAAGACATGACAGAGGTCTATAAAATTACGCCTGGTGTGGAGAGAGCGGGCAGGCCTCCCTCTCCTGTAATACTGGAACCTGGGGTCATTTACTAAAGCTGAAGAATGAGCGGCCCAAGGAAGTACTTCTTCACAGCGCTCATCGTTAAACCGTGGAACTCACTGCCACAGGATGTGGTGACCAATGCTCCCTCTAAGCTGTAAAGTCCTGTGAGCAAAAATTGTACTCTGTGGGCCACCGGCATTCAAGCGGTGAGCAAGCGATTTGGCTGCTGCATGAATTAGTTTGCTCTGGAGCCGTCCCTTCCTGAGCGAAGACGAAAATGTGTGAACCGGAGGCTAAAAAACTGTGAACTAGCTCACACTAACTCAGCTTAGAGGGAACACTGCTGCCCGCTTGGGAGACTATAAGGGAAGTAGGCAAATTTATGGAGGTATCGGAGGCTCCTGGTCGCGATGGATATCTTTTCCCCTTCAGTAGCAGAGGCGGTGTACCTGGGGTGCATGGGCGAGAGGCTGCTGTGGCAGCCATCTTGGTTCTGGGCGTCTCAGAAGCAGCTGGTCAGCCGTGGTGTGAACAGACTGCTGGACCTGACTGCTGGACCTGGTCTGATCCAGCATGGCTGTTAATGTTCTTATATGTTCTTACTGTACTAAGGTAGCGTAGGGTGTATCAGCATTCTCTCAAGCATTGGGTATCTTTGTAGTTTGGCTTGTAGATGAAGAAGAAGGTAAGAGATTGGATTTATACCCCGCCCTTCACTACCTGAAGGCGTCTCAGAGCAGCTTACAAACTCCTTTCCCCTCCCCTGCCCACAACAGACACCCTGTGAGGGAGGTGGGGCTGAGAGAGCTCTGACAGAAACCGTTCTTTTTCAAGAACAGCTGTGCCAGAACTGTGGCTCGCCCAAGGTCATCCAGCAGTTGCAAGTGGAGGCGTGGGGAATCAAACCCGGTTCTCCCAGATTAGAGTCCGCGCACTTAACCACGACACCAAACTGGCATTGGGTATCCTTGCGGTTTGGCTTGTAGATAAACGAAGGCGTTTATAATTCCATAAATATGGCAAACACTGCAGTTTTATATACTAAGTTATAGATGATGCTATCTATGTTACAGCAGTAAAATCAGCTCCGTTTCGATAGGACGGTGAGCACTGCATGTATTTCGGCTCCCCCCAGAATTTCCTTCCCCACCCCACTCTGGAGATTTTTCATCTCGAGTAGCCCCTGATGGACCTCTCCTCTATTAATTTATCTAATTCCCCTTTTAAAACCATCTGCGCTATATCCTGTGTCCTCTGCCAGTGCATACTAAGAGCGGATGTAAAGGTCAAAACTAACACCTTGAATTGGGCTTGGGACACAGAGGCTGGGCGCAGAGTATTCCAGCGGTCCTTGGGTAGTTTTATTTATTATTTATCTATTTAGATTTGTTCCCCAACATCCCCAAAATAGCGGGCTCAGGGCGGCCGACATGATAAAAGCACGATAACAATAAACATAGACACTTAAAAACAATCCTTCAAACAGTCCACAAACAAGTCATTAAAACCATTGACAATGTATTAAAGTGCTAGCAGTCGACTTAGAATACCAAGATGGTCTCATACATGCTTATAATATCACTTGATATCAGCACGTTGGTCGTTTTCAATTTCGTTCGGCGAGCATGAAGCCAGGCTCCAGGGTTCAGTTGTTGCTAATGATGGGTGACTCCTAGTTGAAAGCCCGGTGGCTCCTAGTTGGCTCCTAGTTGAAAGCCCGGTGGAAGAGCTCCGTCTTGCAGGCCCTGCGGAACTGGAAAAGATCCTGCAGGGCCCTGATTTCCTCCAGGAGCTCATTCCACCCGTGTGGAGCCACCACTGAGAAGGCCCTGGCCCTGGTTGCGGTTAGCCTGGCGTCCTTGGGACCTGGAAGGGCCAGTCGGTTTTGTGACCCTGACCAAAGCGCTCTCTGGGGTATATATATGGGGAAAGGTGGTCCCTCACTTATGTCGGACCCTGGCCATATAGGGCTTTAAAGGTCAAAACCAGCACCTTGAAACCAGCACGTTTCTTTTTTCTGTACATCTGAAAAGAGCGTTCAGGCCCAGAGAGAGTCTCTGATCTGTGGCTTTGCTAATGCAGTGGCACTGGCAGGGATTGAACCTGGGACTTCCTGCGTGCCAAGCAGATGGCCTGCCACTCACCTACAGTCCCGCCCCATACAGGAAGCTGCCTTATACTGAATCAGACTCTTCGTCCGTCAAGGTCAGTATTGTCTACTCGGGCTGGCAGCCGCTGTCCAAGGACTTGGGCAGAGATCGGTCTTTCACATCACCTCCTGCCTGGTCCTTCTTAACTGTAAATGCCAGGGATCAAACCTTGGGACTCTGAGCATGACAAGCAGGTGCTCTACCCCAGAGCAGTATGAACATTGTCAACTTGGTGAGCTACATTAAGAAAAGCATTCTTAAAAAAACCCAAATAGTTCAATAATACGTTTTAATGTGCCCTTATACTATTTAAGAACATAAGAACACAAGGGAAGCCAATGTTGAATCAGGCCAATGGCCCATCCAGTCCAACACTCTGTCACACAGCGGCCAAAATATACCAGGTGCCCTCAGGAGGTCCAGCAGTGGGGCCAGGACACTAGAAGCCCCCTCCCACTGCTGCCCCCTCCAGCACCAAGAATAGAGTGCATCACCTGCCCCAGACTGAGAATTCCCATCTATACCCTGTGGCTAATAGCCACTGATGGACTTCTGCTCCAGATGTTTATCTAATTTCCTCTTGAAACTGTCCATGCTTGCAGCTGCCACCACCTCCTGTGGCAGTGAATTCCATGTGTTAATCACTCTTTGGGTGAAGAAGTATTTCCTTTTATCAGTTCTAACCCGACTGCTCAGCGATTTCATGGAGTGCCCACGAGTTCTTGTATTGTGAGAAAGGGAGAAAAGTACTTCTTTCTCGACCTGCTCAATCCCACTCATAATCTTATTAGGGGTGTGCATTCGGGAATCCCAAAACGGAAAAAACTCCGAAAAAAGCATTTTCGGGTTTTTTTCGGCTTTTGGGATCCCGGACAGGCTATTCACTGTAATCTTCGAATTCCAAAAAAAAATCCCAGAAAATTCGGGATTTTTTCGGTATTTTTCGGCATTGCCGGAAAATGGCGTTGTGGGGTTTTTTTAAACTGTTAAAGGGCCTGGGAATTCCTTTTCCCGCCGTTTCCCCCTCTTTCCCGCCTTTTCCTCCTGTTTCCAGGAGGGGGGAAAGGAGGCTCCAGACCAGCCAATCACTGCAATGGATTTGCAAAATGCATTGCAGTTTGCAAGGCTGTTGTTGCTGCCTGCAGCCCAACCACCAGTTTGCTCCTTTCCCAGGGAAGGAGCACTGTGGTGGCCAATAGGGTTCTGGCATCTGCTCTCTGGCCAATCACAGAAGGTTTTTCTTTCTTGAAATTCTTCTGTGTATGCTCAGAGAGCATAAAAGGAGCCAGTCTCTGGGCTGACTCTCATTGCTGTGTTCCTGGATCCTGCTCGCTGGTGAGAGAGAGCTGCCTGGCTTGGCTGTTGGAGATTGTGGCTGGCTGGCTTCTGCTGCCCCTGCTCCTGAGTCTGCCCTGCTTTCCTCCCTGCTCTTCGTGGACCTCGGATCAATACCTCAGAAGACTTCAGACTGGTTTGATTTATTAGGGCACTTTTAAATTTAATTTCTTTTCTCTTTATTTTATTCTTCCTTAGGGTTGGTTTGGGAGAGACCTGGGGTTGGTGGGGTGGTGATTGCACATGGTCTGCTGCTGGCTTGGCAAACATGCCCCCTCACACCACCACCACACCTCTCAGGTTTTTTTACAGGGAGAATCTGCTTGCCTGATCCATTCCCATAGGAAACAATGGCGAACTGGGGGCACCCTCTTTGGATGCCCCTAGAATTGGACCCCCTGGTCCAATCTTTTCAAAACTTGGGAGGTCTTTTGGGGAGAGGCTCCAGCAGCTACAGTTCAAATTTGGAGTCTCTACCTCAAACCCCCCTCTCCAGCCCCCTGCAAACTTTCCAGAAAATTTTGCCATTGAAGTCAATGGCCCCATTGGATATAATGGACCCGAATTTTTCGGGAATCCCAAAAATTTTCGGATTTCAATGCTTTACCGGTATAGGTATTCGGTTTTTTTCGGGAATACCGAAAAAATTCAGGTCCAATATGCCCAAATCCGAATTTTACCGAATTTTTTTTTTTTGCACACCCCTAAATCTTATTCATAATTTAGTTGAGTAGTGCTCATTACATAGATATTTTGTTTCGGGAGGCAATTTAAAGAAAAGGACTGAGCTGACTAAGTACCGATCTTTGACTATGAAAGGAACATTAACTGCTTTTTAACTTTATATCAAGAGGTCTTTTCTCTCTAAAAAAAGTGACACTTTTTCCGATGGATTCTACAGTTCCCTCCCATTACGGCTCTCGTCGAAGAAGACCGTACATTTCTCTAGTAAAAAGTAATCCCAGACTGTGGCATACCAAGAGGCGGCTGTGGGGTGGGATATGAACTCGTGTTTTACACTGAGCTGGGTTTTGCATGGTTCACTATCAAACCAATGGAGAGAAAGAACCTTGCTGGCTGGGAGGAGCGGTGACCCGTCTTGCGCTTCTCGCAGAAGCTCTTGAGCTGAGTCGGGCTTCCCAGCGATTCCGGCTCTTCCTGCTCGGAACAGAAGAGAGGTGTGCTTTCTGAACTGGATGGCTTGGCTGGGGAGAGCCCGAAGCCGTGGCCGCTAAGTGCGCTACCAGCCAGGGCTATGTCCGTCCCGGGCAACGTTGCATAGTTACGAATTTGGATCTTTCACCCATCCCGTTTTTTCTCGCCTTCTAGATATTCTCTCAAGAATACATCAACCTGCTTCTCTCCATGTACTTCTTCGTCCTTGGCATCTTGGCCCTTTCACACACCATCAGGTAAGAGGTGGCAACTGGGCATTGTGTCGGGTCTGAGTTTCTAGGCCCCCCCCCCCGGTTGTTCCGGTTAGAAACCTGAACGTGGCAGCCGTTTTTGCAGACAAGCTTACAAACCAGGAAAAGAAGAAGAAGAAGAGATTGGATTTATACCCCGCCCTTCACTACCCAGAGGAGTCTCAGAGCGGCTGACAAACTCCTTTCCCTTCCCCTCCCCACAACAGACACCCTGTGAGGTAGAAGAAGAGGAAGAGATTGGATTTATACCCCACCCTTCACTACCCAAAGGAGTCTCAGAGCGGCTGACAATACTCCTTTCCCTTCCCCTCCCCACAACAGAGACCCTGTGAGGTAGAAGAAGAGAAGAAGAGATTGGATTTATACCTCGCCCTTCACTACCCAAAGGAGTCTCAGAGCGGCTTACAAACTCCCTTCCCTTCCCCTCCCCACCACAGACACCCTGTGAGGTAGAAGAAGAAGAAGTGATTGGATTTACACCCTGCCCTTCACTACCCAAAGGAGTCTCAGAGCGGCTTACAAACTCCTTTCCCTTCCCCTCCCCACAACAGACACCCTGTGAGGTTGAAGAAGAGGAAGAGATTGGATTTATACCCCACCCTTCACTACCCAAAGGAGTCTCAGAGCGGCTGACAAAATCGTTTCCCTTCCCCTCCCCACAACAGAGACCCTGTGAGGTAGAAGAAGAAGAAGAGATTGGATTTATACCTTGCCCTTCACTACCCAAAGGTGTCTCAGAGTGGCTTACAAACTCCCTTCCCTTCCCCTCCCCACCACAGACACCCTGTGAGGTAGAAGAAGAAGAAGTGATTGGATTTACACCCCGCCCTTCACTACCCAAAGGAGTCTCAGAGCGGCTTACAAACTCCTTTCCCTTCCCCTCCCCACAACAGACACCCTGTGAGGTAGAAAAAGAAGAGAGGTTGGATTTATACCCCGCCCTTCACTACCCAAAGGAGTCTCAGAGCGGCTGACAAACTCCTTCCCTTCCCCTCCCCAGAACAGACACCCTGTGAGGTAGAAGAAAGAAGAAGAGATTGGATTTATACCCCGCCCTTCACTACCCAAAGGTTTCTCAGAGTGGCTGACAAACTCCCTTCCCTTCCCCTCCCCACAACAGACATCCTGTGAGGGAGGTGGGGCTGAGAGAGCTCTGACAGAAATGGCCCTTTTTCAAGAACAGCTGTGCCATAACTATGGCTTGCCCAAGGTCATCCAGCCAGGTGCAAGTGGAGGAGTGGGGGAATCAAACCTGGTTCTCCCAGATTTAGAGTCCGTGCACTTAACCCCTACACTAAACTGGCTGGATCTGAGTGCGGATTTGGTAGCCATCCAACACTACGATCAGTCCCTTCCAATGCTCCCTCTTAAGCTGTGGAGTCTTGTGAGCAAAAATTCTACTTTGTGAGCTACTGACGTTAAAGTTGTGAGCGAGCAATTTGGCTGCTGCATAAATTAGTTGGCTCTGGAGCCCTCATTCCTGAGCTAAGGCAAGAATGTGTGAGCCGGAGGCTAAAAAACTGCGAGCTGGCTCACACTAACTCAGCTTAGAGGGAACACAGGTCCCTTCCCTCTCTTATTACTGTTAAGGGTCTCTCTTCTCTCTGCACGTGCGTGCATGCACACCCCTTCCCCCCTTTCCCAAGCAGGGAAGATCGCAGTTATTGTGGCGAGCTTGATGAATTTTATTTTGTTTGTATATTAAAGTTATTAATCGTCCAGTCCCTGCTAATGCCGGGCTCTGGGCGATGTACAGCCCTCATGAGGACGTGTCTTAAAAGCCATTGAAAACATTAACGGCACATTTCAGAAAGAGGTCAGATGGCAGATACTAATTAATCCCGTTTCAAATTGGCGGCCAAACAGAGCAGGAGGAGCGGAAGACATTTATTAGCTGCCTTTCGACCTCGCGGCCCTCCCTGCCCGGCGGCGGTGAAGCAGGCAAGTTCCGCGGTCAGGACTGAAAACGAAACAAGCCAAAGTTGTCATGCCCTTGCCTAGATCTACAGAGGGGAATGACTCAGAAGCCCGCGTGCACCTCTGGTTGCCGTATCTCAAAACAGGGTATCTTTGTGCTGGGGGAAAGGTGCAGAAAGAGGGAACCGAAACAATCGATGACTTGGAGTATCCTTCCTTATAAGGAGAAGCTACAGAATTTGGGGCCTTTTGTTTTTAGGAAAGAAATGGCAAAGAGGGCATCATTATACAGTTACGCCCAGGTGTCTGGCCCGCGCGACTCCGTCTTTGTCACACGCCGGTTTGGCGTCGTGGTTAAGCGCGCGGACTCTAACTTGGGAGAACCGGGTTTGATTCCCCCACTCCTCCACTCGCAGCTGCTGGATGACCTTGGGCAAGCCGTAGTTCTGTCAGAGGTGTTCTTGAAAAAGAGCCCTTTCTGTCAGAGCTCTCTCAGCCCCACTTACCTCACAGGGTGTCTGTTGTGGGGAGGGGAAGGGAAAGGAGTTTGTGAGCCGCTCTGAGACTCCTTTGGGTAGTGAAGGGCGGGGTATAAATCCAATCTCTTCTCTTCTTCTACCTCACGGGGTGTCTGTTGTGGGGAGGGGAAGGGAAAGGAGTTTGTAAGCCGCTCTGAGACTCCTTTGGGTAGTGAAGGGCAGGGTATAAATCCAATCTCTTCTCTTCTTCTACCTCACGGGGTGTCTGTTGTGGGGAGGGGAAGGGAAAGGAGTTTGTCAGCCGCTCTGAGACTCCGAGTGAAGGGCGGGGTATAAACCCCATCTCTTCCTCCTCTTTGTTGCCCTGAGGGAACGGTGTTTAGCCACTCTCAAGAGAACTTTCTCTCTCTTTCTCTCATGCTGGTTAGCAGCCCTTATCTTCAAAGACCGGGGTTGTGCCTTCCACCCACTGGATGCCAGATGGCCTGGCACATCCAAGTGTTTGGGGTAGCTTAATTAATGATTACTTGACCGGCAGCCAGCAATTAGGGTATAGGAGGCCTAGTTTTAGTGATGCACGTGGTCTCGGATCCTGGCAAGCTTCGCGGTGTGTGTGCACGTGCTTGAGGCCTAGGTGATGGGAGCTCAGCCTGAATTTTCTGTTAAGTCTGAGGCTTCATTAAGAATCTCCGTATAAGCAAACCCAGGTCTCGAGTATTGTTTCCTCGGGATCTCTTTGAACCTGGAACACGAGGGGTGGAAGAAATGGACCTTGTCCTCCTTTCTCCTGGACCATACAAGAGAATTGGGGGGTTAGGAGATCAGCTTGTGTTTTCATCGGTTATGGGAAAGCTTTTGACTGTGTGGATCCTGAAAAGCTATGGCTGGTTTTCAGAGAAGCGGCGGTGCCACAACATCTGGCTGTTCTGATGCGCAACCTGTGCTCTGTTAGGATAGGTAGATTAGAAACTCACAAGAGTTTCAAGGTGTGAGCTTTCAAGAAGAAGAAGAAGAAGAAGAAAAAGAGATTGTATTTATACTCCGCCCTTCACTCGGAGTCTCAGAGCAGCTTACAAACTCCTTTCCCTCCTCCCCATGAGAACTCTGAGAGAACTGCCCTTGAGAGAACAGCTCTGACAGGACTATGGCTTGCCCATGGTCATCCAGCAGCTGCAAGTGGAGGAGTGGGGAATCAAACCCGGTTCTCCCAGATGAGAGTCCACACACTTAACCACTACACCAAACTGGCTGTCAAGAGTCAGCGCTCCCTTTGCCAGGCACAGTAGAATAGAAGTGGAGATCTGAGTCCCGAGAGCTGGTTTGGTGTAGTGGCTAAGTACGCGGACTCTAATCTGGGAGAACCGGATTTGATTCCCCACTCCTCCACTTGCACCTGCTGGATGACCTTGGGCAAGCCATAGTTCTGAGCTGTCCTTGAAAAAGAGCAGTTTCTGTCAGAGCTCTCTCAGCCCTGCCTCCCTCACAGGGTGTCTGTTGCGGGGAGGGGAAGGGAAAAGGAGATTGTAAGTCACTCTCAGACACCTTTGAGTAGTGAAGGGTGGGGTATATATCCAGTCTCTTCTCTTCTTCTACCTCCTCTAGCAGCGATTTCCACATTTTAATCACTCTCTGTGTAAAGTACTATTGCTTTTTGTGCATCCTGAACCTACTGCCAATTAGTTTCATTGGATGCCCCGAAATTCTAGTATTTGGGGAGTGGGAGAAAAAGTCCTCTTTGTCAGCTCTCTGTATCCCATGCATAACTTCTCCTCTGCTCAGCTCTCCAAGGTAATATAAGCTCTTAGCGGCCTTGACAGGCCTCCCCCCCCCGCCGCCTGCCTTTTAACTTGCTTCCAACATCATGACAGCAGTGCCCATACTCCTTCCTCCTTGGTTCATGTTTGGGCATTTTGAGTTTTTTAATAAAACATTCACACTTATGTCCAGATCACGGGAGGTGGTAGTTCCACTCTGTTCTGCTATGGTCAGGCCTCACCTGGAGTCCTGTGTCCATTTTTGGGCACCACACTTTAGGAAGGATGTCGACAAGCTCGAGCGTGTCCAGAAGAGAGCGACCAGGATGGTGAGAGGGTTGGAGTCCAAGCCTTATGAGGAAAGGCTGGAAGAGTTGGGCCTGTTCAGCCTCGGAAAGAGAAGGCTTAGAGGGGACATGATGGCAGTCTTCAAGTATCTGAAGGGCTGTCATGTAAAACATGGAGCAGATCTATTCTCTCTTGCTCTGGATTGCAAGACTAGATCAAATGGGTGGAAATGACGAGGGAGTCGATTCCGGCTAGATATCAGGAGAAACTTCCCAACTGCAAGAGTGGTTGAGCAGTGGAACAGACTGCCTCGGGAGGTGGTGGATGCTCCTTCGCTGGATGTTTTCAAGTGGAGGCTGGACAATCCTCTTTTGGGAATGTTGTAGGGCTGTCTTTTGGCTGTGCTCCTGCAGAGTGCAGGGGGTTGGACTAGATGACCTGCAGGGTCCCTTCAAACGCTAACACTCTATGATTCTGTGTTCCCCTATGCATGTAGGGAGTATTCTTTGTGTTTGGGGGGGGGGAGTGTTCTCAGCAGGGTTTTCTCCCCCCCCCCGCCCAGTGCAGGAAGCAGGGGCTCTTAGGGGAAGGCTTAATGGGACCCCCCCCCAACACACACACACAACTGAACACAGTGTGCTGTGCAACCAAGCATCCTACGAGGAAGATCAGATTGTCCTCTGTGGTCGAGAGGTTTAAATTCCAGGTTGGTGTTTGAGCCTCAGTTCCTGCCTGGTGTGTTTTGTTCTTGCAGTTGGAGCACTGTCTCCCTCCCCCACCCCATTTGCGCCCAGTACTGGTGATCTGTGTCAGGATACGTAATGGCATGTATTTTAAAAGAAGATTTGAAATGGTATCCATCTTGGACTACAGTAGAACAGCCAGGTTCAAGTCCAGCAGCGCCGTAGAGAGATTTCCAGGGTATGAATGTTCGATGGATCTGACGAAGGGTCCGCCGCCTCTTGAAAGCCCGCACCCTGAAAATCTGGCTGGTCTCCAAGGCGCAAATGAACACCACTAAAGCACCGTGTAGTAAACAATAATAAGAACATAATCTTAAATCAACCCTAAACTTCTGTTTTTTCTATTTCAATATGTTGGTATTTCCAGTGCTTATTTATTATATCACAATCACAATAACTGCAATGTAAATTAAATACAAAACATCCTAAAAAAAAATTTTAGCTACAAATTTTGGCTGTTTTGTATCTAATTTGCATTGCAGTGATCGTGATTGTGATATAATAAATTAGCACCGGAAATACCAACATATTGAAACAGAACAAAGAGAAGTTTAGAGTTGATTTCAGATTACGTTGTGACCCGTGTTCCCTCTAAGCTGAGTTGGTGTGAGCCAGCTCACAGTTTTTTAGCCTCCGGCTCACACATTTTTGTCCTAGCTCGGGAAGGGACGGCTCCAGAGCAAACTAATTTGTGCAGTAGCCGAATCACCTGCTCACAACTTTAATGCCAGCAGCTCTACAAAGTAGAATTTTTGCTCACAGGACTCCATAGCTTAGAGGGAGCATTGGTTGTGACTACTGTTTACTACACGGTGCTTTAGTGGCATTAATTTCTGCCACTTACATCGTGGTCCTCTTGTTGTACTCTAACCGGTCTCTAAAGTGCTGCCGGTAGCAGAAATGAGAGGTGGGGGTCGCTCTCAAACCCACCTCGTTGAGAGCGGCTTTCATACCTGGCAGACGGCGACTCAGCTCAGATTGGCGTCTGGCACACCATTTACCCTGTTCTCCTGAATGATGTACAGAGAAGCCGTAGGATCCACCGGTTGCGTTATCCAGTTCTTGGTGGCTCGCGTGTCTTCCTTTTGTGCTGAGATCGGCGCCTGCCACGTTCCATGCTCCCTCCTCCCACGTTTGGCTAAAAGCCCCTTGAAGTGTGACCGGTGCTTTTGCTGGGGCAATGATCACTAGCTCCCGAGGGCCTCCTGAGAGTGGCCGATGGCTCATAAGGAAGGCGGGGCGGCCCATTAGAAGCAGCCGTTCCCTTCTCATGCTGATTTCCACGCTGGCTCGGCCTGTCCCGTGATTTGCGTCTTCCCTCAAGGTGACTGTATGAGTGCGTGATGCAGCCAGGGCCAACACTCATCCCCCCAGGACATGGTGGACGACCTCCAGCCATGCTTCTCTTGCTAGCCCAGGCGCTACTTCGGGAGTAACCTCATCTCCTGCTTCTCTCCTTTCAGCCCCGTGATGAACAGGTTCTTCCCAGTCAACTTCCCCAACAAACAGTACCAGCTCCTCTTCACTCAGGGCTCAGGAGAAACCAGGAAAGGTAAGCCTGTTCCCTCCCCTCACCTGATGCCTTCATCTCCTCCCTCCGTGCCCCCCTTCCCGCACTCTGGCATGCCTTTTCCCTGCCCTCCTTCGCCCTGAAGGCCTCGGCAGGTCCCTGGTTTATTCCATCCATCGATCTATCGATCTGCCTGTCTGTCTGTCTTTCTGTCTATCCGTCTGTCTATCCATCTGTCTATCCGTCTATCCATCCGTCTATCCATCCGTCTATCCATCCGTCATCCATCCGTCCATCCATCCGTCCATCTATCCGCCTATCCATCCATCTATCCATCTATCCATCTATAAGAACATAAGAACATAAGAGAAGCCAATGTTGAATCAGGCCAATGGCCCATCTATCCATCCATCTATCCATCCATCCATCTATCCATCCATCCATCCATCCATCCATCCATCCATCCATCCATCCATCCATCCATCCATCCATCCATCTATCCATCCATCTATCCATCCATCCATCTATCCATCCATCCATCCATCCATCCATCCATCCATCCATCCATCCATCCATCCATCCATCCACATTTATATAGATATATATACATTTCTATCCCGCCCTTCTCAGTTTGGTGTAGTGGTTAAGAGCATGGACTCCAAGCTGGGAGAACCGGGTTTGATTCCCCACTCCTCCACATGCTGCCAGCTGGGTGACCTTGGGTCAGTCACAAGTTCTCTCAGAGCTGTTCTCAAAAGAGCTCTCTCAGCCCCACCTACCTCACAAGGTGTCTGTTGCGGGGAAGGGAAGGGAAAGGAGATTGCCAGTCGCTCTGAGACTCCGAGTGAAGGTCGGGGTATAAATGCAATCTCCTCCTCCTCCTTCTCCTCTTCCTCTTCCTTCTCCTCTTTCTCCTCCTCTTCCTCCTCCCGCATCGCAGGGCTTAGGGCGGGTGAGTCGCAACAATAAACAACAATAAATTTAAAACAATTAAAACACAATCCACACAACGTTAAAAGATACGCAGTATCGACTAAACAACTTGCAAGATGGCAGTCAGACCAAAGCTCCCTCTAAGCTCTGGAGTCCGGTGAGCAAAAATTTTACTTTGCGAGCTCCCGGCAATTAAAGTTGTGAGCGAGCGATTTGGCTGCCGCATGCATTCGTTTTGCTCTGGGCCCATCCTTCCTGAGCTAAGACAGAAATGCTTGAGACGGAGGCTAAAAAGAACTGTGAGCTAGCTCACACTCACTCAGCTAAGAGGGAACACTGGATCAGACCCGAGTTGACAGGTGCTGCCCAAAACATTTGGTGTGCGTGTCCATAGATGAAAACCAGATACTGGGCAAGTGGCAGAGAAGCCGCAACAGCAGCGCCAGATAAGCGGCACAGCGCCAGGCAGGGGAGGCCAGTATAGTTGGATCTCCGCTGCCTCAGCCGTAGGCCTGGCGGAACATCTCCGTTTTGCAGGCCCCGCAGAACTTCTTCACCCAAAGAGTGATTAACACATGGAATTCCCTGCCACAGGAGGTGGTGGCAGCTACAAGCATGGTCAGTTTCAAGAGGGAATTAGATAAACATCTGGAGCAGAAGTCCATCAGTGGCTATTAGCCACAGGGTATAGATGGGAACTCTCAGTCTGGGGCAGGTGATGCACTCTATTCTTGGTGCTGGGGGGGCAGCAGTGGGAGGGCTTCTGGTGTCCTGACCCCACTGGTGGACCTCCTGATGGCACCTGGTATATTTTGGCCGCTGTGTGACAGAGTGTTGGACTAGATGGGCCATTGGCCTGATTCAACATTGGCTTCTCTCATGTTCTTAACTGCAGCAAGCCCCACAGGGCCGTGATGTCACACGGGAGAGGGTTCCACCAGGCTGGAACCAGAGCCAAAAAGGTGCTGGCCGAGGTGAAGCAGATCTCTCTTGGGCCGGGGACCGATGTTCCCTCTAAGCCAGTTTAGTGTGAGCCAGCTCACAGTTTTCTAGCCTCCGGCTCACCAACTTTTGTCTTAGCTCAGGAAGGGATGGCTCCAGAGCAAACTAATCGATGCAGCCGCCAAATCACTCGCTCACCGCTTTAATGCCGGTAGCTGACAAAAGCAGGACTTTTGTTCACAAGACTCCGCAACTTAGAGGGAGCACTGCCGGGGACCACCAGCAGATGTCGGATCTGTGGAGCGTAAAGCTCTTTGAGGGACATACAGGGAGAGACAGTCCTGCAGATATTTTGGTCCCAGACCGCACAGGACTTTAAAGGTTCATGCCTCTTCCACATTTTGACCACTCTCTGTGTAAAGTGGTATTTCCTTTTCTCCATCCTGAACCTACTGCCCGTCAGCTTCATCGGATGCTCCTTAGCTGCTGCTGAAGCTGCCTTATACTGAATCAAAGTCAGCAGTCTCTACTCAGACTGACTGTGGCTCTCCAGGGTCTCAGGCAGTTCTGCAGATGTTTTGGTCCCAGATCGCACAGGACTTTAAAGGTTCATACCTGTAAAGGGAGTAAATTGTTTGTGGTCTGATCAGCCACTGTGGGGACCGAATGCTGCACTTGATGAGCCTTCAGTCAGATCCAGCCGGGCTCTTCCACATTTTGACCACTCTGTGTAAAGTGGTATTTCCTTTTCTCCATCCTGAACCTACTGCCCGTCAGCTTCATCCAATGCTCCTTAGCTGCTGCTGAAACTGCCTTATACTGAATCAAAGTCAGCATTGACCACTCAGACCAACTGTGGCTCTCCAGGGTCCCAGGCGGAGGTCTTTCCCATCACCTCCCGCCTGGTCCCTTCGACTGAAGAGGCCGGCGATTGAACCCGGGACCTTGTGCGTGCCGAGCAGGGGCGCTCCCTCTGACCCACGGCTCTCCCTTGCTTTGGGGTTGTGTAACAAAGCCAGCCCTCGCGGCAGTGACACGGTGTTTCTCGTTGCAGAGATCGTGAACTACGAATTCGACACCAAGGACCTGGTGTGCCTGGCCATGAGCAGCGTCGTCGGCGTCTGGTACCTGCTGAGGAAGGTAAGGCAGGAGGGAGACGCCGGGCCCAGGGAGCTGGCTTGCTGTTGGCCAGCAAGACTCAGCCGGGCTGACCTTCCCTTCCCTTTCTGCAGCACTGGATCGCCAACAACCTCTTTGGCCTGGCCTTCTCCCTCAACGGGGTGGAACTGCTGCACCTGAACAACGTCAGCACCGGCTGCATTCTGCTCGGCGGCCTCTTCATCTACGACGTCTTCTGGGTAAGCTTGTCCGAGGCGCGGTGGCCACAGGGGATTTCTCTTGCACTTGGCGTCCAGACCTCTGTGTTGTCCCAGGGGAAACACAGTCCTGTGCAGTCCTGGTTTAATTCTTGGGTTTTATTTCTTGTGGAGCCTTCTTGGTAGTGTCTTGGGAAGCAGAGAAGCTTTGTGAGAACTGATACACGGTGTACCTCGGGAGTCCCCGGCCTTCTGGTGTAGTGGTTAAGTGTGCGGACTCTATAATCTGGGAGAACCGGGTTTGATTCCCCACTCCTCCACTTGCACCTGGCTGGATGATCTTGGGCAAGCCATAGTTCTGACACAGCTGTTCTTGAAAAAAGAGCAGTTTCTGTCAAGAGCTCTCTCAGCCCCACCTACCTCACAGGGTGTCTGTTGTGGGAAGAGGAAGGGAAAGGAGTTTTTCAGTCGCTCTGAGACTCCTTCGGGTAGTGAAGGGTGGGGTATAAATCCAATCTCTTCTTCTTCTTCTACCTCACAGGGTGTCTGTTGTGGGGAGGGGAAGGGAAAGGAGTTTGTCAGCCGCTCTGAGACTCCTTCAGGTAGTGAAGGGTGGGGTATAAATCCAATCTCTTCTTCTTCTTCTACCTCACAGGGTGTCTGTTGTGGGGAGGGGAAGGGAAAGGAGTTTGTCAGCCGCTCTGGGACTCCTTTGGGTAGTGAGGGGCGGGGAATAAATCCAATCTCTTCTTCTTCTTCTTCTTCTTCTACCTCACAGGGTGTCTGTTATGGGGAGGGGAAGGGAAAGGAGTTTGTCAGCCGCTCTGAGACTCCTTTGGGTAGTGAAGGGCGGGGTATAAATCCAATCTCTTCTCTTCTTCTCTCTTCTTCTCAAACCTGGAGAATTCTGACACAGGGCTGTGGGAGAAACCACAAAATGGCTGCTGTGGGAGATGGAGCCAACCACTAAATGGCTTCCCGCAGCAGAAATATAAGCGAGCCTGGGGCATTTCTGTATAATGGCTTGAATTATGCCTCTTTGGTTCCCTTTCCCATAAGGCTTTGCAAAAGGATTAGCTGCCGTTATATGCCTCTCTCAGGCCTGACAATGCCCCGTGTTCTGAAAACGCACTCTGCTCTGAAAGAACTGTTTACTTTTCTGAGTTCAGCCTGGAAGTCAAAACAATTGAGATATCAGGGTGTGCGGCTCCCAGATCCTGCCTTGACATAGGGAGGGTGTGGGTGTTTCTAACCTAGAAGATTATGAGTTAACTCTGAGCAGAGTTCAGGTCAGTGAAGGGAAGGATTTGGGTTTCATCCTTTCTTAATTCATTGAATCATAGAGTCGGAAGGGACCTCCAGGGTCATCTAGTCCAACCCCCTGCACAGTGCAGGAAATTCACAGATACCTCCCTCACACACACACACACACACACACAGTGACCCCTGCTCCATGCCCAGAAGAGGGCAAAAACCTTTCCTGGCCAAACTGGCCTGGAGGAAAATTGCTGCCCGACCCTGAACTGGAGATCAGCAATTCCCTGGGCGTGAAAGAAAGAGCCACGAGAACTAAGCACTGGTGAAGCCCTCCCTGCCTTCCCTCTCATGATCGGCCTAACTGACAGCTGCTCTGATCTGTCTTCTATGTAATGTCAGTGTCTGCCGTTGTTCGGGGTGATTTGGAGGGGAGCCAGAACACGTATCCCTAAACAAGATATAAATGGGCTCTTGGTTTATAAGCAGGGCTATTTTGGTGCAGGGACGCACCGGAACGGAGTTCCGGCTGGCTTCCGAGTTGGCCACGCCCACTACAGCCAAAACCTCTCCGTGCGTGGCTATAGAGGGAAGGCCTGGAGAGCGACACCCCCCCTCGGCGACTCCGAGGCGGGCAGGTGGGGGGGGGCCCTGGAAGGATCGGCCTGTCCAAGGGCCGGCTTGCCCGGGCTCCCCACAGCCACGGGGTGCCCGAGCAAGCCAAAGGAAGGCATGGGGTGTGTGTGCCTAGTATGCTAATGAACTGTGCTGTCAGGGGTGGCCTAATATGCTAATGAGTTTCTGCTGTTGGGTGTGGCCTATTACGCCAGTTTCATCCCCCCTCTCTTGTCGAGCCGGGTCGGGTTGGGAGTCCTGCACTCCTGTTTTCCCCGACACTCCCACACGGGGCAGAGTCACACCCCCACACCCGAAAGGAAACCCCAAGCAGTATTCCCTCTAAGTTGAATTAGAGCGAGCTAGCTCAGAGTTTGTTAGCCTCCGGCTCACACATTTCTGCCTTAGCTCAGGGACGATGGCTGTGGAACAAACTAATTTATGCAGCAGCCAAGTCACTGACTCACAACTTGAATGCCAGTAGCTCGCAAAGTCGAATTTCTGCTCACAAGACTCCGCAGCTTAGAGGGAATATTGATCCCAAGCACAGGGGAAAGGAGGAGTGATTTTAAAAAATACACTGGGAAAGAGGAATGAGACAGAGAATAAAGCCAACAGAGCGGCGGCATCTACTGCTGCAGACACATTTTACTCAAGCTGCAGAGCCAGTCCCATCTCCAGGGGCCAACCAAAAATGGTTTCTAAAAACTCTTGGTGGCCCCCAGCTTAAGAAGAAGAAGAGACTGGATTTATACCTCACCCTTCACTACCCGAAGGAGTCTCAGAGTGGCTGACAAACTCCTTCCCCTTCCCCTCCCCACAAGAGACACCCTGTGAAGTAGAAGAAGAAGAAGAGATTGGATTTATACCCCACCCTTCACTACCCAAAGGAGTCTCAGAGCAGCTGACAAACTCCTTTCCCTTCCCTTCCCCACAACAGACACCCCCTGTGAAGTAAGAAGAAGAAGAAGAGATTGGATTTATACCCCACCCTTCACTACCCAAAGGAGTCTCAGAGCAGCTGACAAACTCCTTTCCCTTCCCTTCCCCACAACAGACACCCCCTGTGAGGTAGAAGAAGAAGAAGAGATTGGATTTATACCCCACCCTTCACTACCCAAGGGGGTCTCAGAGCAGCTGACAAACTCCTTTCCCTTCCCTTCCCCACAACAGACACCCCCTGTGAGGTAGAAGAAGAGGAAGAAGAGATTGGATTTATACCCCACCCTTCACTTGGAGTCTCAGAGCGGCTGACAACCTCCTTTCCCTTCCCCTCCCCACAACAGACACCCTGTGAGGTAGGCGGAGCTGAGAGAGCTCTCTTGATGACTGCCCTTGAGAGAACAGCTCTGAGAGAACTTGGGACTGACCCAAGGTCACATCAGCAGCTGCATGTGGAGGAAGAGTGGGGAATCAAACCCGGCTTTCCCAGATTAGAGTCCGCCGCTATTAACCACTACACCAGACTGACTCTCAGTTTAGCTTTCCTGGGTGACCTTGGGCCAGTCACACCCTGCCAGCCTGTCTTTCCTTGAGGTGGAATGAAGAAGGGAGAACAGCGTAGGCTGTTTTTGGGAATCTGGGATTGGAAAAAAGTGTCCCACGTCATTTCCTGCCCTGCGTGTTTGTGTTCTCCCCAGCTGCATCCCCGGTTACGGTGTTTTCTCTCTGGCCCTGCTTCAGTCCCCTGATGCTTCCTGGTCATCTACATTAAAGAGAACAAGGAAGAAGACAAAGTACTGTTTTATCTGCTTCCGGGGGTCTTTGAATCTCTCCACTGGCAGGAGTCCTTATTCACGGCCTATTACGGAAGGAAATATAAGAACATCAGAAGAGCCCTGCCGGATCTGACCAGTGGTCTGCCTAATCCAGCCTCCTGTCTCACACAGTGGCCAGCCAGTTCCTCTGGAGGGCCAACAACAGGGCATAGAGGCCGAGGCCTTCATAATAACGCAAGAAGAGCTCTGCTCGGATCTAGACCAGTGGTCTGTCTAGTCCAGCATCCTGTCCCACACAGTGGCCAACCAGTTTCTCTGGAGGGACAACAACCGAGGCCTTCATGGAACATCAGTAGAGCCCTGCTGATCAGACTAGCGGTCCTAGTCACATCCTGCCACAGGCCAACAGTCCTCTGGGGGGACACAACAGAGAGAGGCCGAGGCTCATGGAACATCAGAGAGCCCTGCCGATCAGACTACGGTCCATCTAGTCCAGTCCCGTCTCACACAGTGGCAGCCAGTTCCTCTGGAGGGCCAGTACACATAGGGACCGAGGCCTTCAAGAATTAAGAAGAGCCCTGCTGGGTCAGGAAGTCTCTAGTTCAGCATCCTGCCTCACACAGGGGCCAGCCAGTTCCTGAGGGCCAACAACGGCATAGCGAGGCCTTCATAAGAACATCGGAAGAGCCCTGCTGGATCAGACCAGTGAGGGTCCATCTAGTCCAGCATCCTGCCTCACACAGAGGCCAACCAGTTCCTCTGGAGGGCAAATAAAAGGGCATAGAGGCCGAGGCCTTCCCCTGATGTTGCTTCCTGGCTCTGAAATTTGAAGGATTAGTGCCTCTGAACATGCAGGTTCCCCTTCGTCACCATGGATCCAACTAATCCCCTTTTAGAGCTATTAATCCCTGTGGCCATCGTGACATCCTCTGGCACCAGACTCCACATTTTGATCACTCTCTAGCGTAGCCTGAGGCATAGATGGTTGCAAAAGGGAATTAGACGAATGGAGGAGGGGTCCAGCGGCCACTAGCCATAGTGACTAAAGGGGAACCTCCACATTCAGAGGCAGTCGACCTCTAAATTCCCGTGCCAGGAGGCAGCATCAGGGAACGGCCTCGGCCTCTCTGCCCTGTTGTTGGACCACCAGAAGAACTGGTTGGCGGCTGTGTGAAACAGGAGGCTGGACTAGGTCTTATTCAGCAAGGCTGTTACGTTCATTCCCCCTCCCCTTAATACACGCACCCACATTTCTCCCAACATTTGCCAGAACTCAAGCCTTGAAAGGGAGGAGAGCTTAAGGGTCAAAAGGGTCCTTGGCTTTCTACCAGTCCCTGCTCCCACACTATTGGCTCCTTGGTTGCGGTGTCACGGAATGTCCACAAACATCCTACCTAACGATGGTGAAGGGCCAGCAAGAGAATGTTGTAACGGTGCCACCCCTCTTTGGTTAAAAGTAGAGCTTTGACTCAGGGGCAGGGCTCTTTCTGTAGCAGGAGCTCCTTTGCATATTAGGCGACACACCTCCTAATATAGCCAATCCTCCAAGAGGTTACAGAGCTCTTCTTACAGGGGCTGCTTTAAGCTCTGGGAGGATTGGCTACATTAGGGGGTGTGTGGCCTAACATGCAAAGGAGTTCCTGCTACAAAAAGAGCCCTGCTTTGGGGGTAAGTAAGGTCCCCTACAGAATGGTGAAGACAACTGTAAGCTGTAGAACGTGGCGTCTTAAGAGGTCAGACACAGACTAGGCAGCTGCGTGCAGAGCTGACGAGTAAGGGGGTGACATGGGGGCGGAACCGGGTATTGAGTGAGTTCGGCTGCTTCCAGTCTGTGCTGTTTTTGCTTTCCTTCCGCCACCTCTAAAGTGTGGCTGCCCTAGCCTTCACTTCCCTCTGCCAGCTGAAGCAGCCAGCCTGCGAATCCGGGGGCTCTCCTTTCACGCTTTCCCTCCTTCTTCCGCAGGTCTTCGGCACCAACGTGATGGTGACGGTCGCCAAGTCGTTCGAGGCGCCCATAAAACGTGAGTAAGGCTCGGCTCAGGGCTCTGGCCGCAGAAGGACGAGCGTGGCTTCGGCAACTGGGGACCTGTTTGGGGGGGGCAGGAGGAGGAAACCCACCGGCCTGTTGTTCTGGGGCTGTTCTCTGCTCCTGCTACAAGCAGTGAGTGTTCGCGACCCCCCATCCCAGCCGCCATATTTCCTTGCAATACCATGCAAGGCTTGGCGGGCCGGTCAGAGGAGCCTAGAACAGACAGGTTCACTGGGGCTGCGCTCAAGCAGGAGGAAGCCAGAAGAAGATTGCAGTGCCCAGTTCCTCCCCGGACTCCTGCCGTTGCATTTCAACTGTCCAGAGGAACGGGCTGGCCACTGTGGGAGATGGGATGCCGGACTAGATGGACCCCCCGGTCTGATCCAGCAAGGCTCTTAAGAGCATGAGAGAAGCCAATGCTGGATCAGGCCCATGGCCCCTCCAGGTCAACACTCTGTGTCACACAGCAGCCAAAGATACCAGGGGCCATCAGGAGGTCCAGCAGTAGGGCCAGGACACTAGAAGCCCTCCCACTGCTGCCCCCCCAAGGACCAAGAATACAGAGCATCACCTGCCCCACACTGAGGGTTCCTGTCTATACCTTGTGGCTAATAGCCACTGATGGACTTCTGCTCCAGACGCTTATCTAATTCCCTCTTGAAGCCGTCCATGCTTGTAGCTGCTCCCACCTCCTGTGGCAGTGAATTCCACTTGTTAATCACTCTTTGGGTGAAGAAGTACTTCCTTTTATCCGTTCTAACCTGACTGCTCAGCAATTTCATGGAGTGCCCATGAGTTCTTGTATAATGAGAAAGCGAGAATAGTACTTCTTTCTCAACCTGCTCTATCCCATGCATAATCTTATAAACCTTGATCACGTCACCCCTCAGCTGTCGTTTCTCCAAGCCTAAAGAGCCCCAAGCGTTTTAACCTTTCTTCATAGGGAAAGTGTTCTGTCCCCTTTATCATTTTAGTTGCCCCTTTCTGCACTTTTTCCAAAGCTATAATATCCTTTTTGAGGTGTGGTGACCAGAACTGTACACAGGACTCCAGATGAGGTCGCACTATTGATGATACTGGCTGATCTGTTTTCAATTCCCTTCTTACGGCCTTATAATATTACGAAGCTGGGGATGAAATAGATGGTGTGTGTTTGATTCATCACACCCTGTCGTAGGTGCTAGGAGAGAGAGAGGGGAGAAAAATGTGCTAGATTCCTTGTAACCTTTTGCAGTCCCCATGAATAGAAGACACGCCTTTAATGGTCTCACCCCTTTCTCCTTTTGTGTTGTCCCCCCTCAGTGGTTTTCCCCCAAGACCTGCTGGAGAAAGGCTTGGAGGCTGATAACTTTGCCATGCTGGGCCTGGGAGACATCGTCATTCCAGGTAAGGGGGTGGTGGTGGTCAGGAGAGGTTGCTCACACTGTTCCCTCTAAGCTGAGTTAGTGTGAGCCAGCTGATAGTTCTTTAGCCTCCGACGCATGCTTTTTTTGTTTTAGCTCAGGAAGGACGGCTTCAGAGCAGGCTAATTGATGCAGCAGCCAGATCGCTCACTCACAGCTTTAATGCCGGTAGCTCACGAAGTAGAATTTTTGCTCACAAGATTCCACAGCTTAGAGGGGGTGCCGGTTGCTTCTCTTCAGGGAGAGGGGCTGACTTTCAGAGACAGGCTGAGTCTCATAAGCTGGAAAGGGAGGGGAGGGGATCAGGTTCCGAAGGGGAGGCAGCCGTCACCTCTTTCCTCTCCCCCAGGCTGTCTCTTCCCCCCAACTTTCCCCACTTCTCCAAGAGAAGCCTTCTCGGAACCAGCTATGCACCCTCCCCTGGCCTGTTCTCCCATCCCTGCTACTCGCTGTTGCCTCCCAGGGGCGGTTTCACACACAGTGATCAATGCCGTCCCAGTCCGCTTTCGATGCACTTTGCAGCTAGATTTTTACGTGTGAAACAGCAGAGTCTGCTTGCTTCAACGATCACTAAGATGCACTGAATACGGATTGAAAGTGGAGCGTTCTGTTTGTGGGGAAGAGGATATAGTTTGCCGTCTCCATCGTTCCTTCCTTTTTTTGAGATTTTTAGCAACGTTTAATAGCCGCGGTGGCTCAGTGGTTAAGGCGCTGAGCTGCAGGCTGGAAGGTCGGTAGTGCAGAAGTTCGAGACCCGAGTGCCGCATGACAGAGTGAGCTCCCGTCTCCAGTTCCAGCTCGTACCAACCTAGCAGTTTGAAAGCAAGAAATTGCAAGTAGATAAATAGGTACCGCTTCGGTGGGAAGGTAACAGCATTCCGTGTGCCTCGGCGTCTAGTCAGGCCGGCCACATGACCACGGAGATGTCTTCGGACAGCGCTGGCTCTTCGGCTTGGAAACAGAGATGAGCACCGCAACCCTAGAGTCGGAGTCGACTGGCTTTCGAGCAAGGGAAATCTTTACCGTTAGCTTTACCTATGTTTAGAACAGATGTCGCTTCGGTGGGAAGGTAACAGCATTCCGTGAGCCTCGGCATCTAGTCACGCCGGCCACATGACCACAGAGACGTCTTCGGACAGCGCTGGCTCTTCAGCTTGGAAACAGAGATGAGCACCGCAACCCTAGAGTCGGATTCAACTGGCTTTCGAGCAAGGGAAACCTTTACTTTTAATAGCATCTCAGAAGAGAGTGCTATTTTACAATCTTTGCTTTTAGCAGGGGGGAAATAACACAAAAACAACCCCAAATGCTCTTGATCCGTGTTTGCAAAAACGCCGGCTCCCAGGAGAAAAGTTTCTATTTGGGCGCAGCAGCTGTTGGCATAAGTCATATTGATTCTACCAGGGCGAAACGCACACACAGACCCTGTCATGCCTATTAAAATTATTCACTGTGTATGTTTATTTACTTAATTTATAGTCTACATTTCTCACCTGAGACTCTGGTTGCATTACGACTAAAAACGAGAGAGAGAGAGAGAGACGCGCGCAAATCCTAATCCAACATGCTAAGTTGGCTTGCCCCTACCAGGGGAGTGTGTGAGAAGCTGCAATACAAATGTCTGCCACAAGAGGGTGCTGTATCCTTATGGATCTAGGAGCAGCCTTTGAATGCAGAAGATCAGTGTGTTCCCCCCCCCCCAAATTCTTGTTGTTTACTTCAATTATACTCCAGCTTTGTCCTCAGTGGGGAACCAAAGCGGCTAACATCGTTTTTCCTCCCCTCCATTTTGTCTTCACAACTAGGGATGGGCACGAACTGGAAAAATGTGATTCATGGCCGAACCATGAACCAAATTGAACTGGGAGGGTTCGTTCAGGAACCGAACCGGTTCGTGGCTCCGCAGACCCCGTTGAAAGGGACCACAGTCCTTTTAAACAGGGTTTGCAGAAAGCAGGAAAAACAGCTGAGCTGCAGGGAGCAGCCTGATTCCCACTGCTCTGCTCTTTGGGGCGTTATTGTGCAGTCCCTTTAAAGTTTAAAGAGACGGCACAGAAAGCCTGTAAAACGGCTGAGCAGCGGGTAGCAGGCTGCTCCCTGCTGCTCAGCTGTTTTTGTGGCTTTCACCAGGCAACAGAAAGCGGGTTTAAAGGGATTCGGAATCCCTTTAAACCCCCGCTTTCTGCTCTGTCCACAAACCACCACAAACTGCTTTAAAAGTTCGTGGACCTGCGTGACTGTAGAACTGTCACGAACTTTCGGTTCGCGAACCACAACAGCAAAATTCATGACGGATTTTTTTCCCCCTGTCTGTGGTTTGGTTTGTGCCCATCCCTACTCACAACAACCCTGCGAAGTAAGTTACAGGTCGCTAGCTATCTGGGTCTGCAATGGCACAGATAGATTTGCGTCCATTCGTGCCCGAAAGACCGACTGGGTTTTCCTGGGTATCAGCCTTTGAGCTGAGTCTTGAACACTTCTGCCCTGGAAACCCACTCGGTCTCTAAGGTGCTTGTTTGGCTCAAATCTAGCCCGATGAAGTAAGTTAGGCCCCAAGTGTACAACTGGTCCAACGTCACCCAGCGGGCTTCCATGGCAGGGCTGGGATTTGAATCTGGGTCTCTGACACTCTGAACTGCTACACCACGCTGGATTTCAATTCTAACGGTTTCTTCTCTCCCTCCCCGGCTTTTCAGGAATCTTCATTGCTCTGCTCTTGCGGTTTGATATCAGGTGAGTCCCTGGGGGGATGTTGGGGGTGGGGGGAGGTATGGTATTCCTAGATTGCCCATCTGGGTTTCTCCCCCCTCCCACCCCAGACGGCTCCCGGTGCGGGCGTAACACCGCAGTCTTTGTTTCCTTCCCGACTCAGTCTGAAGAAGAACTCGCACACTTATTTCTACACCAGTTTTGTGGCTTATATTTTCGGGCTGGGGCTCACGATCTTCATCATGCACATCTTCAGGCATGCCCAGGTGAGCTTACCTGCCCTTACCCACGCTTGCCTGCCCGCATGTGCCCCCCCCCCCAAAGTTGGCATGTTCCTGAAGCCCCTCTGCATTGTCTGTTTCGTAAAGCTGCTGCTTCGGGGTAATAGGTCTTGGCACTGGGGGTCAGAAGGGGGCGGGTCGTAGGAAGGGATCCGATGCTTTAAGCCCCGCCCCACCCCTCCCGCAGAGATCCTCCTTGACCATGCAGTCCTTTCCTTCCTCCTCCTGATTTAATAATGTGCCACTGGCCCGGCCTGGGTGGCCCAGTCTTGTTGGTTCTCAGAAGCTAAGCAGGGTCGGCTCTGGTGAGGTACTTGGATGGGAGACCACCGAGGAAAAGTCCAGGGTTGCTCCGCAGAGGCTGGCAAGGGGCAAAACCACCTCTGTTCGTCTCGTGCCTTGAAAAATCTATGGGGTTACCGTAAGTTGATTGCGGTTCGATGGCACTTAATTATTGTCCTGACCTGAATGGCCCCGGGCTAGCTGGATCTCGTTAGATCTCGGCAGGTAAACGGGGTCGATCCTGAGTTAGGATTTGGATGGGAGAGTCCCCCCTCCCAGAAGGAAATCCAAGATTGCTACACAGAGGTAATGGCAGATCACCTCTGTTTATCTCTAGTCTTGTTTGGTGTAGTGGTTCAGCGCACGGACTCTGATCTGGGAGAACCGGGTTTGATTCCCCACTCCTCCACTTGCAGCTGCTCAATGACCTTGGGCAAGGCATCGTTCTGGCACAGCTGTTCTTGAAAAAGAGCCGTTTCTGTCAGAGCTCTCTCAGCCTTACCAACCTCTCAGGGTGTCTGTTGTGAGGGGAGGGGGAGGGAAAGGCGTTTGTAAGCCGCTCTGAAACCCCGAGTGAAGGGCAGGGCACAAATCCAATCTCCTCCTCCTCCTCCTTGAAAACCTGTAAGTCAGTTGCGACTTGATGGTACTTGGTGGTGGAAACTGCCGTCAGCTCTCAGGCAATTTACGGCAACCCTGTGGCATTTTCAGAGAAAGAGATGTTCAGAGGTGGTCTTCCACTGCCGACCTCTGCATAGCAGCCCTGGGCTTCCTCGGTGGTCTCCCATCCAAGTGCTAACCGGGGCCGACCCTGCTTAGCTTCCGAGATCTGATGGGATCAGGCTGGCCTGGGCCATCCAGGTGTCTGGCTCCTGAGTCAGGTCACGCAACGCGGGGCTTCAGTAGAAGAATCCGTTTATTGGTGAATCATAACTAAAGACGCATGTACAGCTTGTGTCAGGAACGCCTGGGAACAGCAGGGCTCCCTGAATTATAGTGAAATCAAACAACCCCCTAAACGAGCTGAAGCCAAGGAGTATAGTTCACGCGCGCGGGGGCAAAGCAAGTGGGCAAAGTGGGCAAAACAATCTAAAAGCCGTTGAGTCCCAGCAGAGGAGTTCTGCAGCTGGAGACACTACAAGGTCAGGAAAATGATAACATGCAGACAGTAGAACAGTAATGGTCAGAGGCTGGTGGACTGAGAGTACTCCCCTTGCATTCCAAGCCCATGACAGGGCTACCTGACACTAGGTGGCTTGCCATTGCCTGCCTCTGCACATCAACCCTGGGCTTCCTTGGTGGTCTCCCATCCAAGTGCTAACTGGGGCCGACCCTGCTTAGCTTCCGAGATCTGATGAGATCAGGCTGGCCTGGGCCATCCAGGTGTCAGGCTCCTGAGTCAGGTCACACAACGCAGGGCTTCAGTAGAAGAATCCGTTTATTGGTGAATCGTAACTAAAGACACGTGTACAACTTGTGTCAGGAATGCCCAGGAACAGCAGGGCTCCCTGAATTAGTGAATTCAAACACCCCCCTAAACGAGCTGAAGCCAATGGGTATAGTTTGCATGCGCAGGCAAAGCAAGCGGGCAAAACAATTTAAAAGCCGTCGAGAGCCAGTTTGGTGTAGTGGTTAAGTGCGCGGACTCTAATCTGGGAGAACCGGGTTTGATTCCCCACTCCTCCACTTGCACCTGGCTGGATGACCTTGGGCAAGCCCTAGTTCTGGCATAGCTGTCCTTGAAAAAAAGAGCAGTTTCTGTCAGAGCTCTCTCAGCCCCGCCTACCTCACAGGGTGGCTGTTGTGGGGAGGGGAAGGGAAAGGAGTTTGTAAGCCGCTCTGAGACTCCTTCGGGTAGTGAAGGGCGGGGTATAAATCCAATCTCTTCTTCTTCTTCTTCCCGGCAGAGGAGTTCTGCAGCTGGAGACATTACAAGGTCAGGGAAATGATAACATACAGACAGTAGAATAGTAATGGTCAGAGGCTGGTAGACTGAGAGTACTCCCCTTGCATTCCAAGCCCATGACGGGGCTACCTGACACCAGGTGGCTTGCCGTTGCCTGCCTCTGTACATCAACCTTGGTGGTCTCCCATCCAAGTACTAACTGGGGCCGACCCTGCTTAGCTTCTGGGATCTGGTGAACTCTGGCTAACCTGGGCTACCTAGCTTAAGACAAAATAGTAAGATACACAGCATAAATCAGGGAACCAAACTGGTTAAAAGCAAACCAGGTGATCGGGTCGTCCAGGAAAAGGCGAGAAACAGAGGCGCCTTGCCCTTGCCTGCCTCTGCGTAGCGACCCAGGACGTCCTTGATGGTTTCCCATCCAGCCACTAACCAGGACCGACCCTGCTTAGCTTCCCCGTACCGCCAAGCTCGGGCTAGTCTGGGCTATTCAGGCTTCTCATCCTGACTCGGGTGAGATTTATCAACATGCATGACCGACTGTCGCCGAACGTGAAAGCCGTCTTTGCTGCGGTTTGGCGATCGCCCCGGGCAGCTGCCGGAGCTCACTCAGAAATCTGGCGGACCGTTAGAAGCGTGTGCTGGTGGTCACAAACAGGGCCAGGGAAAGGCCAGCCGGAGGCTCCCAGCAACCCAGCCCCGGCCAGTAACCCCAGGGAATGCTTCACACCAGAGAATCTTAACTGGGTAACCATGGGTCAAATCTGGGACGAGCCAGCAGTCTGCTCTCAGGGCCGAATCCTGGCCCGGCTTCCTCCCAATCTGCTTGACAAGTATTAAACTGTTTGGCTGGAAGCTGGTCTCCTCAGGAGGTGGCTTACCTGGTCTTGGAGGGAGGCCCAGGGGCACCGTCCTGCAGTGCTTTCTGCTTGGGCCTGCCACAGGGGATCTGGCGGTGGGGGGAGAGAGCATCAGCTGGCCGTCCCCTGCCCGCATGCACGACGCTTCATGTCCTTTGTCCCCAGCCTTCTCAGCAGCTGGTCAGGCATGGCTTGGGAGACTGGTTTTGAGAGAACTTCACTGGTTTCCGCCCTACGAGCCAGTTTGGTGTAGTGGGTAAGTGCGCGGACTCTAATCGGGGAGAACCGGGTTTGATTCCCCCACTCCTCCACTTGCAGCTGCTGGATGACCTTGGGCAAGCCATAGTCCTGGCAGAGCTTTCCTTGAAAGAGCAGTTTCTGTCAGAGCTCTCTCAGCCCCACCGACCTCACAGGGTGTCTGTTGTGGGGAGGGGAAGGGAAAGGGGTTTGTAAGCCGGTCTGATACTCTGAGTGAAGGGCGGGGTATAAATCCAATCTCCTCTTCTACGAGGCTGTCTCTGACCATATAAGAAGAAGAAGAAGAGATTGGATTTATACCCTGCCCTTCACTACCCAAGGGAGTCTTAAGAGTGGCTTACAAAATCCTTTCTCTTCCCCTCTCCACGACAGACAGCCTGTGAGGTAGGCGGGGCTGAGAGAGCTCTTTGGAGGACTGCCCTTGAGAGAACAGCTCTGAGAGAACTTATGATTGACCCAAAGTCACCCCAGCAGCTGCCTGTGGAGGAGTGGGGAATCAAACCCGGTTCTCCCAGATTAGAGTCCGCGCACTTAACCACTACACCAAACTGGCTCATATAAGTCTACCAGTGGGTATTAGCCTTGAATATTTGTTTGTTTTTTGTGCTCTGCCCCACCCGTAGAATGGGCTCGGAGCATCTCACAGCACGAAATGGGGAGGGGGCAGAATGATCGAATGCCCGCTGCCTCAACCAAAGATGTGGCGGAACAGCTCCGTTTTACAAGCCCTGCGGAACTGTAAGAAGGTCCTGCAGGGCCCTGATCTCAGACGGGAGAGTGTTCCACCAGGCCGGGGTGAGGGCTGGGAAAGCCCTTGCCCTGGTCGAGGCTAAGCAGACGTCCCTCAGGCTGGGGCCACCTCATTTGTGGAGAGGCAGTCCCACAGGTTTGAGGGTTCCAGGCCGCATAGGCATGATGACTGAGGGGAACTTCCACCTTCAGAGGCAGTCAGCCAGAGGGAAACATCAGGGAAAGGCCTCGGCCTCTGTGGCCTGTGGTTGGACCTCCAGAGGAACTGGCTGGCCACTGTGTGAGACAGGATGCTGGGCTAGATGGACCAGCAGTCTGATCCAGCAGGGCTCTTCTGATGTTCTTCGGAAGGCCTCGACCTCTCTGCCCTCTTGTTGGCCCTCCAGAGGAACTGGCTGGCCACTGTGTGAGGCAGGATGCTGGACTAGGTGGACCCTCACTGACTTGATCCAGCAGGGCTCTTCTGATGTTCTTTTAAAGGCCCCGGCCTCTCCGCCCTGTTGTTGGCTGTCCAGAGGAACCGATTGACCACTGAGACAGGATGCTGGACTAGATGGACCACTGGTCTGATCCAGCAGGGTTCTTCTGATGTTCTTAAGAAGGTCTCGGCCTCTGTGCCCTGATGTTGGCCCTCCAGAGGAACTGGTTGGCCACTGAGTGAGACAGGAGGCTGGACTAGCGGGACCCTCGCTGGTCTGATCCAGCAGGGCTCTTCTGATGTTCTTAAGAAGGCCTCGGCCTCTGTGCCCCGTTTGCTGGCCGTCCAGAGGAACTGGCTGACTGCTGTATGAGACAGGAGGCTTTACTAGAGGGACCCTCACTGGTCTGATCCAGCAGGGCTCTTCTGATGTTCTTAAGAAGGCCTCGGCCTCTGTGCCCCGTTTGCTGGCCGTCCAGAGGAACTGGCTGACTGCTGTATGAGACAGGAGGCTGGACTAGAGGGACCCTCACTGGTCTGATCCAGCAGGGCTCTTCTAATATTCTTAAGAAGGCCTCGACCTCTGTGCCCTGTTGTTGGCCCTCCAGAGGAACTGGTTGGCCACTGAGTGAGACAGGAGGCTGGACTAGCGGGACCCTCGCTGGTCTGATCCAGCAGGGCTCTTCTGATGTTCTTATGTTCATATGTGCCACGGCATTCCGTGAACCCCATAATCTCTAAAACCTGAGCCGTTCAGAGTTGTCTTGTAAATCTGCCTTGCGCCAGCGTTGGAGGGGAGCAGGGGGAGCAGGCCCAGTGGCAGCAGACGGAGCCTGAGCAGTCCCAGTTGATAAGAGCCTCCTTAGTTTCCCCTCCCGCCCTGCTTTGGACTCTTCCCCCCCCCCCCAGTATTCCACCAGCCTCGAGCCCACCCCCCTCGTGGCACCCGCCTTCCCCTAACGCATCATCCCCTTCCTCTTCCCTCTCCCAGCCGGCTCTGCTGTACCTGGTCCCAGCCTGCATCGGCTTCCCACTCCTGGTGGCTCTGGCAAAGGGAGAAGTGGCAGAGATGTTCAGGTGAGCGCTCACAGCTGGCCGAGAAGGGCCCGGGGGGGGTTGTTGCAGCTGGTGGGGGGTTTGAGCAGCTGAGATATGGGGAGGGCTCCCCGGTCTTTGGAGTAGCCTGCGGGTCTGCTCAGGGCGGTAGGGGGTCATGCCAAGGGACTTTCGGGGACGCTTCCCGGCTCTGCCCAAGGAATATTTACTTATGCTGAAGTATTTGCCAATCTTACAATGCCCCTGTACAGATCTGTGGTGCGGTTTCATTTGGAATACTGTGTACACTGCAGGGGTGGCCAAACTGGTTTACCGTAAGAGCCACATAGAATAAACATCAGATGTTTGAGAGCTGCAAGACATGAACAAATACTACACATTTTTATTTGTCCTATGATATTTGTTAATGGTATTTATTTGTCTAAGAGAGGGAAACAACGAAAGCAAACAGTTGGGGGAGGGACTGAGGAGGAAGGAAGACAGAGAGAAGGAAGGGAGGGAGAGAAGGGTGGAAAGAAAGCAAATAGATGGGGGAGGGAGGAAGGAGGAGAGAGAGAGAAAGAAAGAAAGCAAATAGATGGGGGATGGAGGAAGAGGGAGGAAGGAAGAGAGAGAGAAATGAAAGCAAATAGATGGGGAGGGAGGGAAGAAGGTGGAAAGAATGAAAGGTGGAAAGAAAGAAGGAGAGAGGGAGAGAGAAATAGGAACAAAACAGATAGATGAGGGAGAGGAAGGAAGGAAGGTAGGTGGAAAGAAAGGTGGAAAGAAAGCAAATAGATGGGGGGGAGGAGAGAGAGACAAACAAAGAAAGCAAATAGATGGGGAGGGAGGGAAGAAGGTGGAAAGAATGAAAGGTGAAAAGAAAGAAGGAGAGAGAGAGAGAAATAAAAACAGAGAAAACAAATAGATGAGGGAGAGGAAGGAAGGTGAAAAGAAAGGTGGAAAGAAAGCAAATAAATGGGGAGGGAGGAGGGGAGAAGTGGAAAGAAAGCAACTTTAGCTTTAAATGTGTTCTCCAGAAAAACCCTACGCCCCCATGCCGGCTTGGCTTGGCTTGGCTTGGCTTGGAGAAGGGGTTTAAAGAGACAAATGCCTTCTCTGAGCCCAGCCAGCCAGCCAGTGGAGTAGGGCTTGGAGAACACATTTAACTTTAGATGGGGAGGGAGGGAGGAGGGAGAGAGAGAGAGAGAAAATAGATGGGGGAGAGAGGGAGACATGGAAAGATAGCATTTTTAACTTTAAATGTGTCCTAAAAGCACACACACACACACACACACCGCTGGCTGGCTTGGCTTGGAGAAGAGATTTAAAGAGACAAATGCCTTCTACAAGCTGGCCAGCGGGGTGGAGGGCTTTTGAGAATGCATCTAAAGTTAAAGTGGCTTTCTTTCTCTGCTTCCCCCCACTTCAAGCCTAGCCGGGAGGGGAACACTGGCTGGGGAAGGGAAGACCAACTGAGGAGGCATGCCTCCCGTTTGCTTCCCCAGCCGCCCTGCCGGAAGCCACACAATATGTGTGAAAGAGACGCATGTGGTTCCCAAGCTGCAGTTTGGCCACCCCGGTGTACAGTCGTGGCCACTGTATCTCCCAAAGGACATTGCAGAGCTGGGGAATGGGCAGAGGAGGGGAACCAAGATGGTGAGGGGGTTGGAGCCCTTTCCCTATGAGGAGGAAAGGCTGAAGAGTCTCTGGGACCTTTTTAGTTTTGAAAACCAAGGGGGGACGGACATGAGAGAGGTTTCTAAAATAAAAGCATGGGATGGAGAGAGAGTTGACAAAGAGAACCTTTTCTCCCTCTCCCCAAATATTAGCCCTGGAGGGCATCCGATGAAGATGATGGGCAGTAGGTTCAGGACAGGCAGAAGGAAATACTACTTTACTCCGGGTGATTAAAAATGTGGGGTTCCCTGTCCGAGTAGGTAGTGATGGCCACAGGAATGAATAGCTTTAAAAGAGGATTCGGCTGATGGATGGAGGATCAGTCTTATCCATCCATGGCTACTAGCCGTGGTGACTTGAGTGGAACCTCCACATTGAGAGGCACTTAATCCCCCTGAATCCCAGAGCCAGGAGGCGACATCAGGGGAAGGCCTCGGCCTCTATGCCCTGCTCTGCCCCTCAGCCCTGCCTCCCCCCCCCAGTTGCTGATGAGACCCTTGAAAACGGGCCATTAGAATTCACCCACGGAGTTGGATCTCTCTGATCCATTCTGCCAGAGGAAGTTCAGCCTGGGGATGCGATTGCTTTTTTGTAAGTTATCTTAAGGGGTGTTATTTAGAGGAGGGCAGGGAGCTGTTCTGGCTGTCGATGGAAGATGGGACCAATGCTCCCCTCTAAGCCGCGGAGTCTCGTGAACAAAAATTCATCTTTGTGAGCTACTGGCTATTAAAGTTGTGAGCGAGCGATCTGGCTACGGCATGAACGAGTTTGCTCTGGAGCCGTCCCTTCCTGAGCCGAGACAAAATGTGTGAGCTAAAAAAACTGTGTGCTGGCTCACACTCACTCAGCTTAGAGGGAATGCTGGACAGGACCCCCAGGAACCCGTATAAATTGCAGGTGGGGAGACATCAGCGGGACATTATGAAAAACTTTTTGAACGATAGGAGCAGTTCTGTGCCAGAAGGGTTTTTAGGGTGGCGGATGAGAAGGACAAGCAAACCTGGGTTTCCCTCGTTCAGTGTGTGGGTTCCATTTCCCCCTTCAGGTTTTCCTTCTTAGTTATTAATTTATTATTTATTAAATATCTCTCCTGCCCTCCCCACCGTGGCAAGCTCCGGGTGGCTCATATTCCATATGATAGATATAGACATTAAAACTCCTACAAACAGCAAAACAAAATTCAGTTAAAATTGCAGGACAGTACTCCTTCTTCCCAGGAGGTGTGAGGAAGAAGAAGAGAAGATTGGATTTATACCCCACCCTTCACTACCCAAAGGAGTCTCAGAGCGGCTGACAAACTCGTTTCCCTTCCCCTCCCCACAACAGACACCCTGTGAGGTAGAAGAAGAGGAGGAGATTGGATTTATACGCCACCCTTCACTACCCAAAGGTGTCTCAGAGCGGCTTACAATCTCCCTTCTCTTCCCCTCCCCACAACTGCTCTTTTTCAAGAACAGCTCTTATCAGAACTATGGCTTGCCCAAGGTCATCCAGCAGGTGCAGGTGGAGGAGTGGGGAATCAAAACCGGTTCTCCCAGAAAACCGGTTCTCCACACACTTTACCACTACACCAAACTGGAGGGAGGCCTTCTGTTTAACTGCCTTCCAGAGGCAGCCGTTTTGGGGTTTGGCCCTGTCTCCCACGGTAGCTATTTTGGGCCATGCGCTGACCACCCCCCTCTCAAAATCCCAAGGATATCTACCCTCTTAAAAAAGGTTCGAGATCCCTGCTTTAGGCTGTGCTGCATTGCACAGGGGGCAGGCCAGATGGCTGGTAAGCCCCTTCCGACTTTTATTGGTATGATTCTGAGGGTTTTCCCTCCAGTAGAAAAAGTCGTTCCTGGACCCAGGATGCTTGGAAGAGCGTCAGAAGGCAGGGGGAAGGCTCTTTCTGCTGGTAGAAAGCTCCGGGAAACTCATCTCAAAAATAGCATACTTTTTTTAAAAAAATAGCCTACATTAAAAACATCTTCTGTGGATGCTCTCAAGTGGGGTAAATGGAGGACTACAACCAGCGTTCTCCTAAGCCGAGTCAGTGTGAGCTAGCTCACAGTTTCTTAAGCCTCCGGCTCACCCATTCTCGTGTTCGCTCAGGAAGGGACGGCTCCAGAGCAGACTAATTCATACAGCAGCCAAATCGCTCGCTCACAACTTTTAATGCCAGGAGCGCACAGAGCAGGATTTTTGCTCACAGGACTCCCACAGCTTAGAAGGAGCACTGATTCCAGCTATGGGGACAGATAAGTCCAAATGCAAGTGCTGCCAATAAGACTCCGTTGGGCTGTCATCACGTCCTGGAGGAAGCAGGCCAGTCCCAGAGCCGACATTCCCTCTCTCGTTGGGAGGCCATTCCCACGGCCCGTTTGAAGAAGGATTCGTTTTCGTGGGAAGAAGCCTGGCCGTCTAAACTTCTTTACTCAACAAGTAGTGAAATTGTAGCCACAAGCACAGATGGCTTTGAAGGGGGACGGACGCTATGCAGATTCGCGGAGGAAAGGCCCATTGAGGGCTACTAGCCATTATGAGTATGTGGAACCTCCATGTTTAGAGGAAGTCACCCTCTGTAGCCTAGTTCCAGGATACAACATAAGGAGAAGGCCACAGCCTCTATGATCTGTTGTTGGCCCTGCAAGTGGGACTGGCTGGCCACGGTGTGAGACGGGATGCTGGATTAGATGGACCACCGGCCTGATCCAGCTGGGCTCTTCTGATGTTCTCTTGAAGGTCTCGGCCTCTTTGTCCTGTTGTTGGCCGTCCAGAGGAACTGGTTGGCCACTGTGTAAGACAGGATGCTGCAGTAGATGGACCACTGGTCTGATCCAGCTGGGCTCTTCTGATGTTCTCTTGAAGATCTCAGCTTCTGTGCCCTGTTTGTTTGACCTTCAGAGGAACTGGTTGGCCACTGTGTGAGACAGGATGCTGGACTAGATGGGCCACTGGTCTGATCCAGCAGGGCTCTTCTGATGTTCTCTTGAAAGTCTCGGCCTCTTTGCCCTGTTGTTGGCTGTCCAGAAGAACTGTTTGGCCACTGTGTGAGACAGGATGCTGGACTGGATGGACCCTCACTGGCTTGATCCAGCAGGATGTTTCTTATGAATGTCCTGGCCTCCATGCATTGTAGTTGGTCCTCCAGAGGAACTGGTCGGCCACTGCATGAGACAGGATGCTGGACTAGACGGACCCTCACTGGTCTGACCCAGCAGGGCTTTTCCGATGTTCTTCCCTGAGGAAGGCCTCTGCCCCTGTGCCCTGTTTGTTGGACCTCCAGAGGAGCTAGTTGGCCACTGTGTGAAACAGGATGCTGGAGTAGATGGACCACTGGTCTGATCCAGCAGGGCTCTTCTGATGTTCTTGTGAAGGCCTCGGCCTCTCTGCCCTGTGGTTGGCCCTCCAGGGGACCTGGCTGGCCACTGTGTGAGTCGAGGTACTGGACTAGATGGACCCTCACTGGTCTGACCCAGCAGGGCTCTTCTTCTGTTCTTACGAAGGCCTCGGCCTCTCTGTCTTGTGGTTGGCCCTCCAGAGGAACTGGTTGGCCCCTGGGTGGGACGGTATGCCGGATTAGGTGGGCCACCGGTCTGATCCAGCGGGGCTCTTCTCGTGTTCGTAGCCCAAGGTGCTTATAGGAAGCCTCCCTCTAAGATTTAGCAACGACATGAAAAGCAGCGTGGCCGAGTGTTCAGAGCAGCATCCTGGGATCTGGCACTCCCAGGCTCGAAATGCCGCTCAGCCATGGATGCTCACTAGGAAACCTTGGGCCAGTCTGCTCCACAGGGTTGTTGTGGTAGTAGGATGGGAAAGAGAGAACATTGTATGTTGCCCTGAGCTCCCTGAAGAGAGGGTGTGATGAGCGTGTATTAGGCTGATCTCTCCCCCCCCGCCCCCTAAAATCATCTTGACTCCACCAGAACTTGGTCCCAAATTGCCAAGGGCTTCCGTAGCCAGGCTGAAAACGTCCACGGAGGCACCCGTAGATCCAGGGCTGCATCTTCCCCAACAAGGACCCGCGTTCGAGGGTTGCCTTGTTTGCATCTTCTCCTCTGTTGGGAGTATCGCTTTCTGACAGTCTCTTGCATCAGCGTTTCACTCTTTCCCCGCCCTCTTTGGCTTCTGTCTGTTTGCATTTGTGTTTTTTTGCATTTTTGGCATGACTTAGCTGTCCGGACTTGTTGTGGATCAGGTGGGCATGAGAGAGACCTTCCACTCTTTGTGTCTCTACACACACACGCACACACACACACACACCGTGGGTTTGTGCCATGCCTTGAGACGCTGGAAGGAGTTTTTTCCACCGACCCCTTTCTTGAGTTCCACCTCGAGGCACACGGACAGCTCCAAGAAGGGATTGGAATGGAGGTTCGTGAGTGTCTGTTAGCAGCAAAGTATAGGTGGAACCCTCTTTCTGGGGCAGTGATGCTCTGTATTCTTGTTGTTTGGTGGGCCACAGTGGGAGGGCTTCTGGAGTTCTGGTCCTGCTGCTGGACCACCTGGGTTTTGGCCACTGAGTGACACAAAGTGTTGGACTGGATGGGCCACTGGCCTGTTCCAGCGTGGCTTCTCTTATATTCTAATGTCTGGGACACTGATGCTCTGTCTTCTTGGTGCTTGGGGGGGGCAACAGTGGGGGGGCTTCTGGAGTTCTGGCCCCACTGGTGGACCTCCTGATGTCTCCTGGGTTATGGCCTCTGTGTGACACAGAGTGTTGGACTGGATGGGCCATTGGCTTGATCCATCATGGCTTCTCTTATGTTCTTATGTCTGGGACACTGATACTCTGTCTTCTTGGTGCTTGGGGGGGGGGTCAACAGTCGGAGGGCTTCTGGAGTTCTGGCCCCCCTGTTGGACTTTCTGATGGTACCTGGGTTTTGGCCACTGAGTGACACAGAGTGTTGGACTGGATGGGCCATCGGCCTGTTCCAGCATGGCTTCTCTTATATTCTAATGTCTGGGGCGGTGATGCTGTATCCTCTTGGTGCTTGGGGGGCCACAGTGGGAGGGCTTCTGGAGTTCTGGCCCAGCCAGTGGACCTCCTGATAGCACCTGGGTTTTGGCCATTGTTTGACACAGAGTGCTGGACTGGATGGACCACTGACCTGATCCAACATGGCTTCTCTTATGTTCTTATGTTGACTCTTGGGGCTAGGCCTGGGGGGTACGCTTACCTTGAGATGGGGGGGTGCACCCGGATGGGCTAGGGCTCACACGAACACACACGAAGCTGCCTTAGGCTGAACCTTGGTCCATCAAAGTCAGTATTGTCTACTCAGACTGGCAGCCGCTCTCCAGGGTCTCAGGCAGAGTTCTTTCACAATACCTTCTTAGAGGAGAGGGGCTATGGTTCAGTGGAACAGCATCTGCATGGCATGCAAAAGGTCCCAGCTTCAATCCCCGGCATCTCCAGTTAAAAAGGACCAGGCAGTAGTTGATGGGAAAGACCTCAGTCCGAGACCTTGGAGAGCTGTAAAGAGGGGTTGTGGCTCAGTGGAAGAGCCTCCGCTTGGCATGCAGAAGTTCCCAGGTTCAGTCCCCGTCGTCTCCAGTTAAAAAGGACCAGGTAACAGGTGATGTGAAAGACCTTTTTCTGCCTGAGACCTTGGAGAGCTGTAAAGAGGGGCCGTGGCTCAGTGGTAGAGCCTCTTTTTGGCATGCAGAAGGTCCCAGGTTCAATCCCTGGCATCTCTAGTTAGAAAGGACCAGGCAGGAGGTGATGGGAAAGACCTCAGCCTGAGACCCTGGAGAGCTGTAAAGAGGGGCCGTGGCTCAGTGGAAGAGCCTCCGCTTGGCATGCAGAAGGTCCCAGGTTCGATCCCCGGCATCTCCAATTCAAGGCTCAGCTATTAGGCGATGGAAAAGGCCTCGGCCTGAGACCCCGGGAGGGCTGCTACCACACTGAGTAGATAGTACTGATTTTGATGGCCCAAGGGTCTGATTCAGTATACGGCAGCTTCACGTGTGTCCTGTTTGGTCCTCTTCAAGTGGAGGTGCTGAGCACTGGCCCCCTGACCTTCGGCACGCAATGCAGAGGCTCTTCCAGCCACATCTCCCGTTCTCCCGAAACACACACACTTAAAACAGTCTTATCTTGGATCAGACCAGCAGTCCTTTGACGTCTACTCAGACCGGCACCAGATCGTCGGGTTCTCAGGCTGAGGCGTTCCCCGTCACCTGCCACCCGATCCTTCTCACGGGAGATGCCGGGGATCGAACCCGGGGCCTTCTGGGTTGGCAAGACAGATGCCCTCTGTCACTGACCCACACATACAATAAAAGACAAGGATGGGAGGAACCGGCAATCAGGAAAACCGGAAGTAAAACTCCCCAGAGACACACGATAACTTTTGAGTGTAAATTGAATATCAATAAGAAAATAGTTATGAAGATTTACTATTTTCTTATTAATGTTTCATTTATATTCAGAGTTGTTTTGTGTCTCTGAGAAGTTGTGCTTCTGGTTTTCCGGAAACACTGAGCCACACGCAAGCTAAAGGGTTTAAGGGCGTTTGAGAGACTTGGGCTGAGAATTTCTTCCAAAGTGCTTTACTGCACGACTTCACGGCAGTGCTTTGGAGGGGAGGCGTTCTCTCCCCCCCCGGCCATCTGAGTGTTGTTGTTGGCCTTCTGGTGCAGGAATGCTGTGCTTTGTCCTTTCAACCATGGGCACTGCAGGAATCATAGAATCATAGAACGTTGGAAGGGACCTTGAAGGTCATCTAGTCCAACCCCCTGCACGCTACAGGAGCGTAGCCGAAAGACAGCCCTACATACATACCCGAAAGATGGTCATCCAGCCTCCGCTTGAAAACGTTCAGCGAAGGAGCACCCACCACCTCCCGAGGCAGTCTGTCCCACTGCTCAACCACGCTTACAGTTAGGAAGTTTCTCCTGATACCTAACTGGTAACGACTCCCTCGTCATTTCCACCCATTAAATCTCCTCTTGCAATCTGGAGCAAGAGAGAATAGAGCCGCTCCGTCTTCTGCATGACAGCCCTTCAAATACTTGAAGACTGCCATCATGTCCCCTCTCTAAGCCTTCTCTTTCCCAGGCTAAACATACCCGACTCTTTCAGCCTTTCCTCGTAAGACTTGGATTCCAACCCTCTCACCATCCTGGTCGCCCTCTTCTGGGCACGCTTGAGCTTGTCAACATCCTTCCTAAAACGTGGTGCCCCAAAACTGGACACAGGACACAGGAACCCCCCAGAAGCGTGATATCTCACTGGTGGGCAGCATGAACACACAAACACACACACGTAGATTCCGTTGCTGTCTGTCGATTCCAGAACGCCGGGCCCTCCTTGGAGCAGCTGGGACCCGCAGTGTCAGTCCAGCCCTTCAGCAAAAGGGTCAAGCGGGGTGAGAGCGGCAGGTGTCCGGCCACGGCCGGTGGTGAAAGCCCGCCTGCTGGCTTTGGCTGCCGAGTGCGTCGTGCCCCAGGAAGCGGGGGCGGTGGGAACGTGAGCCTTCGAGCACCTTGAAGGTGCTTTGGTATTCGGGCGGGGGGGCCAGGAAGCAGAGCCTGATAAAAACGCATCTGCCTTGCAGAGCGGAGGGCTCCCCCCCACCCCCGTCCCAGGAATCCAGGCAGGTGTCGTGCCACGTCCCTCGCCTCCCTCCCGGGTCGCTTTGATGCACCGCCGGTTCCTGGAAGTGCTGACAGTCCGTGATGGGAAAGGACGCCCGCCCTGACGCCTCTCGGGCACCCTGACCTTCACCCGGGCAGACGTGTTCCGGAGGAGGTCCAGGTGGACGCCCTGCGAGGCTTTGATGGCGTTTTGGAAGCGGAATGCGAGAGACGGAATTTGGCGGCGGGCGGGGTGGGTGTTGAAAAGTGTGAATAAGGATGGTGGGTGAAGTTCGGGTCCTTGAGAACGGCTGTAAGGGCACTGGAGTGGGGCAACGGCAAGCTTGGGTCCTGTGCTGCCTGCAAATGGAGGCTATTCCGCTCTATTCTGCTACGGTCAGGCCTCACCTGGAGTCCTGTGTCCAGTTTTGGGCACCACATTTTAGGAAGGATGTTGACAAGCTGGAGCGTGTCCAGAAGAGGGCGACCAGGAGGGTGAGAGGGTCGGAATCCAAGTCTTAGGAGGAAAGGCTGAAAGAGTTGGGTCTGTTTAGCCTGGGAAAGAGAAGGCTTAGAGGGGACATGATGGCAGTCTTCCAATATCTGAAGGGCTGTCATGTAGAAGATGGAGCAGATCTATTCTCTCTTGCTCTGGATTGCAAGACTGGAGCTAATGGGTGGAAATTACAAGGGAGTTGTTACTGGCTAAATATCAGGAGAAACTCCCTCACTGTAAGAGTGGTTGAGCAGTGGAACAGACTGCCTCGGGAGGTGGTGGATGCTCCTTCGCTGGATGTTTTCAAGAGGAGGCTGGACAACCATCTTTCGGGCATGTTGTTAGGGCCATCTTTCAGCTACGCTCCTGCAGAGTCCAGGGGGTTGGACTAGATGACCTTCAAGGTCCCTTCCAACTTCAACATTGTATGATTCCTGCGGTGCCCATGGTTGAAGAGGGCAACCAGGATGGTGAGAGGGTTAGAATCCAAGTCTCACGAGGAAAGGCTGGAAGAGTTGGGTATGTTTAGCCTGGGAAAGAGAAGGCTTAGAGGGAACACGATTGCAGTCTTCAAATATCTGAAGGGCTGTCATGTCGAAGACGGAGCTCTGAAGAGGTCTATGGCTGATGTGGAGAAAGGGAAGGCTCCAGGTCTCAGCCAGGAATGGCCTTGGGTGTCTCTGCTGGGTGGGAGAATTTTCTCCCTCTCCCAAAAGACTAGAAATCGAGGGCATCATACGAAGATGGTTTGCAATAGATTCAGAACGGAACAAAAGAAATGCTCCTTTAAACAAGGAGTGATTAAAATGTGGGATTCGCTGCCAGAGGATGTAATGATGGCCACAGGAATAAACAACTTTAAACGGGGATTAGATAGATTCATGGAGGATAAGTCTATCAATGGCTACTTGCCGTGGTGACTAAAAGCCACCTCCATGTTCAGAGGCAGTTAAACTCTGAATTGCAGTGCCAGGAGGGAAAGGCCTCGGCCTCTCTGCCCTGTGGTTGGACCTCCAGAGGAACTGGCTGGCCACTGTGTGAGACGGGATGCTGGACTGGGTGGACCCTCAGTGGTCTGATGCTGCAGGGCTTTTCTTACGTTCTTCCCTGGGGAAGGTCTAGGCTACTGTGCCCTGTGGTCGGCCCTCCAGGGGAACTAGCTGGCCACTGTGTGAGACGGGGTGCTAGACTAGATGGACCCTCACTGGTCTGATTCAGCAGGGCTCTTCTGATGTTCTTACGAAGGCCTTGGCCTCCATGCCTTGTTGTTGGCCCTCCAGAGGAACTGGTTGGCCACTGTATGAGGCAGGATGCTGGACTGGATGGACCACTGGTCTGATTCAGCAGGGCTCTTCTGATGTTCTTATGATGGTCTTGGCCTCCATGCCCAGTTGATAGACCTTCAGAGGAACTGGTTGGCTACTGTGGGAGACAGTATGCTGCACTGGATGGACCACCGGTCTGATCCACCAGAACGCCTTGGTCTCTCAGCCCTCTTGTTGGCCCTCCAGGGGAACTGGTTGACCACAGTGTGAGACAGGAGGCTGCACTAAATGGACCACTGATCTGATTCAGCAGGGGTCTTCTGATGTTCTTATGAAGGCCTCGGACTCTCTGCCCTGTTGTTGGCCCTCCAGAGGAACTGGTTAACTACTGTGAGAGACAGAATGCTGGACTAGGGGGACCACTGGTCTGACCCAGCAGGGCTCTTCTGATGTTCTTATTAAGGCCTCAGCCCCTATGACCTGTTGTTGGCCCTCCAGGGGAACTGGTTGGCCGCTGTGTGAGACAGGAGGCTGGACTAGATGGACCACTGGCCTGACCCAGCAGGGCTCTTCTGATGTTCTTATGAAGGCCTCAGCCTCTATGGCTTGTTGTTGGCCCTCCAGGGGAACTGGTTGGCCACAGTGTGAGACAGGATGCTGGACTGGATGGACCACTGGTCTGATCCAGTGGGGCTCTTTTCCAAATGAGTCCTGGCTGGCCTGGAATGTCTCTTCTGATAGATGCAGGGGAAATCTTCCACACCTTCTCCCTGCATAGATGCTGCACTTAGCAATGGCCCTGGTCTGCTCTGGCCAACCCCAGAGCTGGCGCATGAGAAGGACGGGGCTCGGTGGTCAAGCACCCGCTTTAAACACAGAAGGTCCTGGGTACGGTCCCGGGCATTTCCACTTAAAGGGTCTCAAGCAGTAGATACTGGGGAAGACCTCTCTGTGCCAAGACCCTGGAGAGCTGTTGCCAGAACAAATAATAGACTGAGGGTCTGACATATAGAAGGCGGCTTCGTTTTCTTGCATGGTCCTGCATAGTTTATGGAAGGCGCAGTGATGGCAGATTCAGGTTCCATGGGAGGCGGTTTGCCCAGCCCTTGTGATTTTCCCCTCTGGTGAGTTTAGGATGTGCCCAGCCTGGCTGGCAGACGTCAAGCTGCCATATTCTGAATACGACTCTTGGTGCATCAAGGTCGGTCTTCTCTACTCTGACTGGCAGCATAAGAACACGAGAGGAGCCATGTTGAACCAGGCCAGCGGCCCCTCCAGTCCAACACTCTGTGTCTCGCAGTGGCCAAAATCCAGGGGCCATCAGGAGGTCCCCCAGTGGAGCCAGAACTCCAGAAGCCCTCCCACTGTGGCCCCCCAAGCACCAAGAAGACAGAGCATCCCTGCCCCAGACGTAAGAACATAAGAGAAGTCATGTTGGATCAGGCCAGTGGCCCCTCCAGTCCAACACTCTGTGTCACACAGTGGCCATAACCCAGGTGCCATCAGGGGGTCCACCAACAGGTCCAGAACTCCAGAAGCCCTCCCACTGTGGCCCCCCTAAGCACCAAGAAGACTGAGCATCACTCCCTCAGACATAAGAACATAAGAAAAGCCATGTTGGATCAGGCGAATGACCTATCCAGTACAACACTTAGTGTCACAGTGGCCAAAACCCAGGGGCCATCAGGAGGTCCACCAGCAGGGCCAGAACTTCAGAAGCCCTCCCACTGTGGCCCCCCCAAGCACCAAGAAGACAGCGTATCCCTGCCCCAGACAGTGTGTTCTGTTTACGCCTTATGGCAAATTGACTCTGATGGACCTCTACGCCAGATGTTCATCCGGGGTCTCAAGTCTTTCCCAGAACCTACTGCCTTACTCCTTTTAAGTGGAGATGCCGGGGATTGAACCTGGGACCTTCTGTTTGCCGTGTTTCCTCAAGGGATCCCCCACCCTCACTGAAAAGGCTCCCGAAATGTAGAACTTGCGAAAACTGTGGCTGTCTCCTCCTCATCATTTTACTGGAGCAGCTGCCCTTACGGGAATCCAGTGAGCCAGAGAAGCAGACACAACTCTTCCCAGAACATCACTGGTCTCTGGGTGCATTGTGTGCAATGGGGCCTTCAGGCTGCCTAGAGCTGGGTCAGCGGGGCTCTGGGTTGCTCATCTTCTCTGTTGTCTCCTCCGTTTTATTGGAAATGCGAGGCTCCTGGGTGGGTTAGGGAGGGTTCCCCACCATTGGAGCAAATGCCCGGGCAGTCAGTCCCTTTCCCCGTCAAAGAGGCTTGGCGGTCTGCTGCCTTTGGTAGCCCTTTGTGCCTCTGAGTCCCAGACTGTGTACCGGATGGCTGTCTCATCTTCCCACTTTAAATGCACCTTGCAACTGGTCGTTACTGTGTAAAACGGCAAAACCCACTTGGGGGGTTTCCGCACATCTTATTTTTGTCCTTTGCATGCTCGTACCACATTGTTTTTTTCCCCCTTCTCTCCACGTGCCTTGCTGCTTCTAGCGGTCACCTCGATATTTCAGTGTCATATCTCCAGCTTATTCGTGGGCATTTAAAGAAAAAACGGAGATACAGCGATGAAATATCGAAGCGGCCACTAGAGGGAGCAAAGCACATGCAGAGAATGGGGAAGGATTAACGCAGTATGGGCACACGAGCAAGGAAACGAGAGGAGCAGAAAAGCGTTTGCAAACAGTCAGTAAAGTGCATTGAAAGTGCATTATTCAGTGTGTCTGAAAGCACCGTCTGTGTGTGTGTGTTTGTGTGTTTTACAACTCTGAGAGAAAGACCCGCAGGGAGGAGCGGGTCAGAAAGTGTGAGAAGCCCCTCAGCTTGGATTGGGAATAGGACTGTGTATCGGCAGGCGGGGGCCAGGCGGCATCTCGTTTGGGCAAAGGTCTTCTCAGCTGAACTGCTCCTGAAGCATCGTGGGGGGGAAAGGCCCCAAAGCTCCATCGTTGAGGTTCATGGGAAGAGCGGTCTCTACACATCCCTAACCAGCCCCATCGCCAGGATTTATTGGTGGGGGGGGGCCACAGGGAGCACTAATTTAATTAAATGAATTAATGCACCCTGGATGTGTGTCTTCCCGTCTCTCCCCCTTCCCCCAGCACAGTGCCACTCATGCAGTAGCAGCTCCAGTGGCCCTAGCAGAGCCACCCCAGCCGTGGCCTGTCTGCCCGCCTGGCACCAGAGATGCGCTGCCCCACCCCAACCAGGAAGCTGGCCCAGCCCACCCCTTCGGGGGCATGTGAGGCCTGGCTCAACCTGCCTTGCCTGCTCCCTGCTCTCCCTGAGAGCCAGTTTGGTATAGTGGTTAAGCGTGCGGACTCTAATCTGGAAGACCCGGGTTTGATTCCCCCACTCCTCCACTTGCACCTGCTGGATGACCTTGGGCAAGCTATAGTTCTGTCAGAGCTCTTTCAGCCCCACCTACCTCCCAGAGGGTCTGTTGTGGGGAGGGGAAGGGAAAGGAAAGGAGTTTGTGAGGCACTCGGAGACTCCTTTGGGTAGTGAAGGGCGGGGTATAAATCCAATCTCCTCTTCTTCTCTCGCCTCCCTCCCCGGCTGCTCGGTGAGCTCAAAGAAGGAAGGAGGGTTACCAGAATCGCCCTGGGCTGGCCCACAAGGCCAGGGACGTCTTGGGGAGGAAAGGCATCACGCGCTGCAAACTCCAGGCTTCCTCTCCCCTACCAACGGAAGGCAGGGCTTTCAGCCGGCGTGGCTGAGGCAGACCTGCAAGGCCAAGTTCTTCTCTGGGAGCGGTGGTGTGGGGTTTTTTAGGACGTCCGGTGGGGCTTTCGGGGTACACGATAGGGGGTTCGGCCCCAAAGCCCCACCGCCAGCTGCAGCCCGGTCCCTAACTCTTCCTGTGTACAGCAGTGGCCGCTCTGCAAGCTCCAAGGCGGGCTTGGAGAAGGATACCCCCCCCCCGAAGTTCTGCACACGCTCACTCTCTGTCTGCGGCTTCTGCCCGTCTCAAACCTCCTTCTCTTCTGTCCCCCTTTTCCTCTCCTGCCTTCCCGCCCTGTCTGTGTCTCTCCTGCAGCTACGAATCTTCTGCCGAAATCTTGCCCCACACCCCGCGGCTCACCCACTTCCCCAACGTCTCCGGGTCTCCGGCCAGCCTGGCCGATTCCATGCAGCAGACGCCGCCCTGTTCCCACAGACGTCGGCAGCAGACGCCTAGCGCCATGTAGCCCCGGGGCCAGGCCTCGCCCTGCCCGCCCGCCTCTCTGTGTCTCTCTGCCCAGGTAGGGAGGGGGACGGGAGCTGCCACCCAGTGGGGTACGCCACTGGCACCCTGCCAGAATAAGGGGGCAGGGGCGGGTGGGGAGCTTAGCGCCCATTGTCTCCTGTAGCGGGGCTGACAGGCGGGAAGGAGTGTGCCATGCAAGACAGCGCTTAGCAGTGGGGCAGGGGAAGATTTCTGGAAAACTCAGGTGGCCAGGCAAAAAGGAAAGTTTCCTCTTGAGATGAAGACGTATGACGAATGATAAACGAAGAATCCGGATATTAAGAACTCCGTTTCGATGAACTTCCTCAGTAACTGAACGTGGAAGAAATTACATAATAACAATAATAACACATACAGTGTAAGGTAAAATAATTACAGTAGTAACAAGATATGTATAAATACCTGAAACAATATGTCTTCAAATATATGCGCTCTTGTGAGTTATAGCAAGACATCTTCTGTGTTAAAAAGTCAAGTACCATAAATATAAACATGATATAAACTGGAATATAAAAGAATAATTATGACAAAAATTAGCAAGAAACATACATAAATGGGCAGTTATGGTACTTGACTTACATCATTATTCTTTCATAATTCTTGCTAATTCTTGCTAACTGCCCATTTATGTAAGTTTCTTGCTTATTTTTATCAGGATTATCCTCTGTCAGAGTTCTCTCAGCCCCACCTACCTGACAGGGTGTCTGTTGTGGGGAGGGGAAGGGAAGAGAGTTTGTCAGCCACTCTGAGACTCCTTTGGGTAGTGAAGGGTGGGGTATAAATCCAATCTCCTCCACCTCCTCCTCTTCTTCTTCCTCTTCTTCTTCCTCCTTGTGTGGGGCGTTCACAGAATCCCGACTGCGGTGTCTTGGTTGGTCTCGGGACCAGTTAGAGGCATTTGTGCCCCCAAGAGATGGAGGCCCACGATCTCCCTCACTGCCAGGAGCAAAGCCCCCAGCCCTTGTGGGTGGAGTTGCCTGTGGTGCATGCGTGGCGGTCTCCCCCAGCCACAAGAGCCAGTGGGTTGGAGTGGATGAAAGATTGGACCAGGTTCAGATCCTCACTCGGGCGACTTGGGCCCGTCACCAACTCGGCCTGGGTTGCCATTCTGAGAAGACGGAGATGGGGAGAAACGTGAGCCGTAAATAAATAAGAGAGGAGGAAATCACGTCGATGGCCTGAAGGCAGCCAAACCCCTGTGATGACCCCTCCTCGTTGACACTGTTCCCTCTGATTTTTCCTCTCTCCTGAGCGGAGCAGTTCACACCGGAGCAGAATATAATGGCCATAATCTTCAAATGGGCAATGGGAAGCCAGTTTGGCGTGGTGGTTACATGCGCGGACTCTAATCTGGGAGGACCGGGTTTGATCCCCCCTCCACTTGCACCTGCTGGATGACCTTGGGCAAGCCATAGTTCTGGCACAGCTGTTCTTGAAAAAAAGAGTTTCTGTCAAGAGCTCTCTCAGCCCCCGCCTACCTCACAGGGTGTCTGTTGTGGGGAGGGGAAGGGAGAGGAGTTTGTCAGCCGCTCTGAGACTCCTTCAGGTAGTGAAGGGCGGGGTATAAATCCAATCTCCTCCTCCTCTTCTTCTTCTACCTCACAGGGGTGTCTGTTGTGGGGAGGGGAAGGGAAAGGAGTTTGTCAGCCGCTCTGAGACTCCTTTGGGGAGTGAAGGGCAGGGTATAAATCCAATCTCTTCTTCTTCTACCTCACAAGGTGTCTGTTGTGGGGAGGGGAAGGGAAAGGAGTTTGTCAGCCGCTCTGAGACTCCTTCAGGTAGTGAAGGGCAGGGTATAAATCCAATCTCCTCTTCTTCTTCTTCTTCTACCTCACCGGGTGTCTGTTGTGGGGAGGAGAAGGGAAAGGAGTTTGTCAGCCGCTCTGAGACTCCTTTGGGTAGTGAAGGGCGGGGTATAAATCCAATCTCTTCTTCTTCTACCTCACAAGGTGTCTGTTGTGGGGAGGGGAAGGGAAAGGAGTTTGTAAGCCGCTCTGAGACTCCTTCGGGTAGTGAAGGGTGGGGTATAAATCCAATCTCTTCTTCCTCCTCTTCTTCTACCTCACAAGGTGTCTGTTGTGGGGAGGGGAAGGGAAAGGAGTTTGTAAGCCGCTCTGAGACTCCTTCGGGTAGTGAAGGGTGGGGTATAAATCCAATCTTTTCTTCCTCCTCTTCTTCTACCTCACAAGGTGTCTGTTGTGGGGAGGGGAAGGGAAAGGAGTTTGTCAGCCGCTCTGAGACTCCTTTGGGTAGTGAAGGGCGGGGTATAAATCCAATCTCTTCCCTTCTTCTTCAAGACGCTGCATGGCTCCAGGAAGCTGCCGAATGGGGCTTCCTGTGTCCACGAGCAGCCCCTCACGCCCACGGCTTCAAGGGAACCGCGCTCAAGCAGTCCCGGGGGGGTGGGGGGCTTGGCCAGAATAGCCGAGGGCCCACCCCGTCTCGCGTGGATTTCGGTCCGTGGCAGGGCCACCCTTCTAACCAGAGGCTTCCTTTTTGCCAGCCACGGGGGCCGCCACAGTACCCTCTCTGCCTCCTCCCCCTCCTCACCCTCCGCCTCTCTTCTTCTCTCGCCTTCCAGCTACGAGGAGAACGCCATCCCCAAGGAGGCGCCGGGCGATGCCAAAGAAGAGAAGACGGAGCTGGAGAAGAAGGAGCAGTGACCTGGGACCGCTCAGCAGGGCTGGGCTTCGTCTGCGCCCCTCCCACCCCAACCCCCCACCCCATCGCAAGTGATATTCCCCCCCCAAGGCGAAAACGGAATGTGTAACGGCCGTGTGTTATTTGTACCCGTGCGTCTGTCCGAAGAGCTTACAAGTGGGGAGGAGGGGGCACGCGCGGGCGGGGGGCGTCCTTGCCCGCGGATCTGCCTTTGCGAAGCTCTTTCTGCCAAACTCCCCCCCCACCTCCCCCCGGGGGGGGGACGGAGCGGGAGCCAGGTGGGTCTCTCCCCCCCCCCCATCCCCGAAAATGCCTTCGACACCCACTCCCTTATTTTATTTGTCTTTTGGTGCGACAAAAAGAGAGTCTGCGGGGCGGGGGGGGGGGGGGGACAGACGGGGGAAACATGATTTTTAAATTTTGTATTGTGGATTTGGTTCTTCTCGTATTAAAAAAAAGGAATATCGAAGGACTCGCTCACACGCACGGGGGTCTCTAGTTCTGTTGGGACCCTCTTGGGGAGGGGAGGGGACAGGCTTGGGCTCGGGCCGCCTTGGGGTGCGTTTGCCTTCTCCAAGCCTGTGAGCCTTCTGAACGCAGGGTGCTGGATGGAACCTCCACTTGCAGAAGCAGTCTACCTCTGAGGGGGGAGATCGATCAAAGCTGCCTTTCTGGGGTTCCAACTCTCGGTCCATCAAGGGTCAGTATCGTCTACTCTGGCTGGCAGCTGCTCTCCAGGGTCTCAGGCAGAGACGGGTCTCTCACACCACCTACCGCCAGATACCTTGAAACGGAGGCACCGAGGATCGAAGCTGGGACTTTCCGCGTGCAGAACAGAAGCTCCGCCACTGAAGCTTCCCCGTGCAGCCGTCTCATACCGAGTCCAGTCCAATCCAATCAAAAAGTTTATTGTATGTTGCCACTGGCCATCACAATATGAAATACGAAAACAGTGCAAAATCGGCACTGCATTTAAAAATTTAAACATATGGACGAAGTAAGGATATAGGTTTCAAAATCAGATTTCTTAAATAGCGCCGAAGCAAGAAATGGCAAGTAGATAAATAGGTACCACTTCGGTGGGAAGGTAACAGCGTTCCGTGCGCCTTGGTGTTTAGTCATGCCGGCCACATGACCACGGAAACGTCTTCGGACAGCGCTGGCTCTTCGGCTTTGAAACGGAGATGAGCGCCGCGACCCTAGAGTCGGATCTGACTGGCTTTCGAGCAAGGGGACCTTAACCTTTTTACAGGAGATAATGGGGTTGACATCCGAAAGCAAAAAATGTTACTATTTCCATGCCTGATGTGAATTGTAAAGTTATTAGAATTGGATTCAGAAATCTGATTCTAGGACCAGTATACAAAAGGCGTTCTAAGATGTAATGTGTTAGATCTCCTACTGGAATCCCGCACAAACAGGTACGTTGGGGTTCTGTGGGTGTCGTCCTTTTAACAGCTCAGATGGCGTGGTCTGAAAACAGTGAGTGCCCCTCTGATGCTGTATATTGAAATAAGAGCCAGGTCGGAGGCTCTGGAGTGGTCTGTTTTAAATGCTGGATACCATGGTACAAGTTTCTGTAGACCGATTAGGAATCTGTCAATTAGAATATCTTCATGGTAGACCCAGTCCTGCAAATGCAAGTTGGGAGGTTCTAGAGATGTAAAATTTCCGGAAATTTTGAAGCTCTAGGAAAACAGTTTTTTCCCGTTTTTTTTGGGGGGGGAAACAGGAGTTTTTGGAAAAATTGAAAAAAAAAAAGCTACATTGGCACTTCTTTTTTATTTTCCAGATTGAAAGCCATTCTGTTACTTTAGGAACGTAAAATATGACTATGGACAATTTTACTTGGCATGAAATCATCACCTGGCATAACAAAAATACAGTGTATCCAAACAATTATTACAAACAGAATTTACTTTTTAAATAATATTTATTTGTAATTGTAACAAATGGAGCAACAATCTCCTGAACTGTTTACTAGTTTATGTGGAACAGACAAGAAAACCCTCCACAAAACAATTTTTAAAAATCCAGAAGTAACAATTATTCATATTTCTTCTCCACAGTATTAAATACAAATAAAAAAAAATCTTTTGTAACCTAGGACTTGCTTGTCCTCTGCACAGAAATTAGATTAATCTGATAGCATGCGTATTTTTTTAGAAATGATTTGGAAAATGTTTGAACACCTTGTCTTAAAATATTTTATTCATCATGTTAAAATAAAACATTCCATCATCAATTTCTTTTCTTTTTTCAATTTTTCCAATTTTCCGGAAAAAAACAAACCAAGGCTTCGGGGGAAAAAACGAGAAAAAACGCGGGGTTTTTTCCCTGAATTTTTCTGGGCCTTCACATCTCTAGGTTCCCCATCTGTTACATACTGTTGCATTGGTCCGTTGAGGTCCGTTTTGTCTTACCAGTTTGGAAGACTGCAGGGCTATTTCTGGGCAGGGACACACAGGAACAGCGTTCCGACTGGCTCCCAAGTTGGCCACGCCCAGCAGGAACTCATTAGCATAATAGGCCACACCCAACAGCAGAAACTCATTAGGATTGGCTGCATTAGGGGTGTGTGGCCTAACATGCAAAGGAGTTCCTGCTACAAAAAAAAGCCCTGGGTTTTGACAACAAGCGAGGTATACAGAATAAGAAGCAAAAGGTGGGTGTGGCTGGATGACCACACTTCTGGCAACATGGGGGTGTGGTCTAATATGCTAGTGACTTTCTGTTGGGATTTTTCTACAAAAAACCCCCTGGAAGACTGTACAATTCTGGTTCCTGTCATCTCATAAAGGACATCACATTGCTAGGGAAAGGGACAGGAGGGTGGCCAAGGTGGGGGGGGGGGGTTGGAGCCCCTCCCCTAGGAAGAAAGGCTGAAGAGTCTCTGGGACTTTTCACTTTAGAAAACAGCCGACCAAGGAAGGGACATGAGAGAGGTTGATAAAATTACGCATGGGAACCAAGAGAACTTTTTCTCACACTCCCCAAACGCTAGAACTCGAGGGTGGATCCCGTGAAGTCCGATGGGAAGTAGGTTTAGGGCAGACAACAGGATATACTGCTTTACACAGAGTGATTAAAATGTGGAATTCACTGCCAGAGGATGTAGCGATGGCCACAGGAATAAACAGCTTTAAAGGGGGGGTCAGATAGATTCATGGAGGATGAGTCCATCAATGGCTATTAGCCATGAGGGGAACCTCCACATTCAGAGGCACTAGTCCTCTGAATCCCAGAGCCAGGAGGCAACATCAGGGGAAGGCCTCGGGCCTCTCTGCCCTGTTTGTTGGGGCTCCAGAAAGGAGGCTGGACTAGATGGACTATTGGTCTGATCCAGCTGGACAATTCTTACGAAGGCCTCGGTCTCTCTGCCCCTGTGGTTGGCCGTTCGAAAGAGATGGGGATGGCCCCCCACCCAGAGAAGAAAAGACATTGAGCCTCAGCAGTGAAAAACCACAAAGCCAAAAGAGACCCCGAAAGAGGTGGCAGTTGAGAATGAAGACTTCCAGCTGTCGAAAGGAGAGGCCTCCCCCGGGCTGCCTTGAAGCAAGAGGTAAGCGTAGCAATCTGGTTAGCCTGGCCAGAGTTCAGAACTGCCTTCTCTCGGAGGAGAGGGGGTCACTTTGCCTGCCAGGACTGGCTGGAAATTTAGGCCGCTGATCACTAAATGGACAAGCCGGTTAAGCAATATGTGGGTGCTGGGAAGTCCCACTGCCACTAGCCAGGGCTGCAAACGCTTTCTTGCGCCCTGACGGCCTCTCCGCGTGTAAAAGCACCACTCCTGTTTCCCCCGAGCGGATGTTTCCAGTTTGGTGTAGTGGTTAAGTGCACGGACTCTAATCTGGGAGAACTGGGTTTGATTCCCCCACTCCTCCACTTGCAGCTGCTGGATGACCTTGGGCGAGCCATAGTTCTGGCACAGCTGTTCTTGAAAAAGCCGTTTCTGTCAGAGCTCTCTCAGCCCCACCGACCTCCCAGGGTGTCTGTTGTGGGGAGGGGAAAGGAAAGGCGTTTGTAAGCCGCTCTGAGATTCCTTTGGGTAGTGAATGGTGGGGTATAAATCCAATCTCTTCTTCTTCTACCTCACAGGGTGTCTGTTGTGGGGAGGGGAAAGGAAAGGCGTTTGTAAGCCGCTCTGAGATTCCTTTGGGTAGTGAAGGGCGGGGTATAAATCCAATCTCTTCTTTTTCTTCTACCTCACAGGGTGTCTGCTGTGGGGAGGGGAAGGGAAAGGAGTTTGTCAGCCACTCTGAGATTCCTTTGGGTAGTGAAGGGCGGGGTATAAATCCAGTCTCTTCTTCAGTTTGCGAAAGAGGAGTGGAAAGAGCATTGCTGAAAAACCTTCTAGAGACTCCCTGAAACCAGTAGAGGCTATTTTACTGTAAAGGGTTAAGACCGAGGCCTGAGAACTCAGGGAAAACCCATCCCGCTCTCTCCCCCACCAAGAAATTTGATGCCACGTTCGTATTTTGCACTTACTTATCGATACCCCGTTTTTCTCCCTACAGTTGGGACTCAAGGCAGCTTAGAATATCGTCGTCGTCCCCCGCCTCCTCCGTTCCCTCACAACAACGACACTGCAAGGTGGGCCAGGCCGAGAGTTTGTGATGGGCCTCCGGTAACCCGGCGAGCTTTCAGGGCAGAAGTGGGGATGTGCATCCAGCGTTCTTCTCCACCACTCTGTGCATTACACCACCCTCGGCTCTCGCTGCTAGTTTGGGGTAGTGGTGAAGTGCGCAGACTCTAATCTGGGAGAACCGGGTTTGATTCCCCACTCCTCCACTTGCACCTGGCTGGATGACCTTGGGCAAGCCGTAGTTCTGTCAGAGGTGTTCTTTAAAAAGAGCCGTTTCTGTCAAAGCTCTCTCAGCCCTGCCTACCTCCCAGGGTGTCTGTTGTGGGGAGGGGAAGGGTGAGCTAGCTCACAGTTTTTTAGCCTCTGGCTCACACGTTTTTGTCTTAGCTCAGGAAGGGATGGTTCCAGAGCAGACTAATTTATGCAGTGGCCAAATGGTTCGCTCACAACTTTAATGCCAGCAGCTCACAAAGTAGAATTTTCGCTCACAAGACTCCATAGCTTAGAGGGAACATTGTCTGAGACTCCCTTGGGTAGTGAAGGGCGTGGTGTATAAATCCAATCTCCTCCTCTTCTACTCTCATCGTCTTGTTTCTTTTAAAAAAAAATTAATTAAAACTATTTTACTTCAGAGTATGACATAAAAAGAAAGAACACGATGTAAAATGACATAATACGGGATCCAAAACATTAAGGCCTGAAACATAACAGTAGCCGGCATGTGCCATGAGCGTTACAGCAAACCGAAGAATTACAATTATTCTTCTAACTCATTTAAATCTTAAAACATATTGCCTCCCGTACTCACGTTCCTCTCGTGCGCTCTAGTTCAGCGATATCTCGAAATTAATCTTCGTTTAACGAAACGTTAACGAAGACTGATGCATCCATCCAGCTAGCTTGCTTGATATGAATACTAAGATCAGTTTGCGATGCCATAAAATGGGACCATTTTGACATTGCACTCTTACGCTTAGATATATCGTCACATTGAGCTGTCTAGTCTGTATTCTTGGTGCTGGGGGGGCAACAGTGGGAGGGCTTCTAGTGTCCTGGCCCCACTGGTGGACCTCCTGATGGCACCTGGTATTTTTGGCCACTGTGTGACACAGAGTGTTGGACTGGATGGGCCATTGGCCTGATCCAACATTGGCTTCTCTTATGTTCATGCTCATAGCCTGGGGAACTCCGACAAGTTAATGACTCAGCCCGACCCCACCTTCCTGAGTAGATATAAATTACCTGCCTACCGTTTTTCTTCTCGCCTTGACACAGAGAGTCCTCCCTATTTCTGTGTTATACCTCTGAGGATGCCAGTCACCGCTGCTGGCAAAACGTCAGGTCCTACAGTACCAAGACCACGGCCATAAAGCCCGGAAAATCTACAATACTTAACTAACTGTGGAACTGTGCTTCTTTCCTTGGGACCTGAGTGACAGACTCGGGTAAATGTAACGACCCTCCATTGTTGAGCAGCCGTTCCTGGACTACAGGAACTAAAAAGTAACACCAACAGCAATCCAAAACGAGAAACTGGCACCTCACCTGCCTGCAATGCTGGCCCTGAAGGTCTTGAGAACGTAGGAAAGAAACTTGTGGAAAAGATAGGTGAAAATGAGTCTGCGTTTTTTCCCCTTCCCTTCAAAAGAAGTTTGTATTTCATAATCTCCAGCCAGTGTTCTGTGTCCCTTTAAAGGTAAAGGTAAAGGTAAAGGTAGTTTCCCTTGCTCGAAAGCCAGTTGAATCCAACTCTAGGGTTGTGGTGCTCATCTCTGTTTCAAAGCCGAAGAGCCAGCGCTGTCCGAAGACGTTTCCATGCTCATGTAGCCGACATGACTAGATGATGAGGCACATAGAACGCTGTTGCCTTCCCACCGAAGTGGTACCTGTTTTATCTACTTGCAATTTCTTGCTTTCGAATTCCATCATGCAGCACTTGGGTCTCAAACTGTGAACTACCAACCTTTCAGTCTGCAGTTCAGCGTCTTAACAACCCTAACAATAAAATAGCAAGCCCCAAATCTCTCCCTTCTCCCCCTTAAAAGACACCTGCCAGCACTGTCCAAAGACGTTTCCGTAGTCATGTGGCCGGCATGACTAAACACCAAGGCGCACGGAACGCTGTTCCCTTCCCACCGAAGCGGTACCTATTTATCTACTTGCAATTTCTTGCTTTCAAACTGCTAGGTTGGCAGGAGCTGGAACTAGAGACGGGAGCTCACTCCGTCATGCGGCACTCCTCGGGTCTCGAACTGCCGAACTACCAACCTCCCACAGCCTGCAGTTCAACGTCTTAACCACTTGAGCCACCTTTGGTTGCCCCCAGTAAAAAGGTGTGGCCCCGATTTCACCTTTTGTTCTTGATTTGGCTGATTGGAACTTGTCCTCGCCTCCTGTTAACGTCCACGGCTTGTTGGCGCTTGAGCGACTCTTACTGTTCCTCACCAGCAGGGGGTGCCAGTAAGCCTGGCAGTCTGAAACGTTTTCGGTCAATCACTCCACTGAGGTTTGATCCCCTGGGCAAAATCCAACTCTTCCAATTCAAACTTTGTTCTGTTTTTTGTTTTGTTTTTTTGGGGGGGGGGAATAACGCTTCCCTTGGCACGCCAGCAGTGTCAGGTACCAGCTGCCTCTTTTAGTATATGCCAGCCAACAAGACTGAGCTAGAAAGTTATTGGTGGAAACTGGCGGCAACCTCATGTGGTTTTGAAGGCAAGGGATGGTTGGCCCTTCCCTGCCTCTGCATAGCAGCCTGGGCTTCTTTGGTGGTCTCCCATATCCATGATTGGAACACCTTCCCTATGAAGGGTTGGAACACCTTCCCTATGAAGAAAGGTTAAAATGCTTGGGGCTCTTTAGCTTCGAGAAACGACGGCTGAGGGGTGACATGACCGAGGTTTATAAGATTATGCTTGGGATACAGCAGGTTGAGAAAGAAGTACTTTTCTCCCTTTCTCACCATACAAGAACTCGTGGGCACTCCATGAAATGGCTGAGCAGTCGGGTTAGAACAGATAAAAGGAAGTCCTTCTTCACCCAAAGAGTGATTAACATATGGAACTCACTGCCACAGGAGGTGGTGGCAGCTACAAGCATGGAAAGTTTCAAGAGGGAATTAGATAAACATATGGAGCAGAAGTCCATCAGTGGCTATTAGCCACAGGGTATAGATGGGAACTCTCAGTCTGGGGCAGGTGATGCACTCTATCCTTGGTGCTGGAGGGGGCAGCAGTGGGAGGGGGCTTCTAGTGTCCTGGCCCCACTGCTGGACCTCCTGATGGCACCTGGTATATTTTGGCCGCTGTGTGACGGAGTGTTGGACTAGATGGGCCATTGGCCTGTTTCAACATTGGCTTCTCTTATGTTCTTATGAAAGTACTGACGGGCCGGCCCTTCTTAGCTTCCGAGATCTAATCAGGCTAGCCTCGGACGTCCGGGTCACAGCTTCGTTGTCATGAACTGGTACAAAATGAGAAGTCCACAGCTCAGGCGGCCCACGGTCTACACCCTAGCGTTGGCCGGACCTCACAGCCCCTTCATTCTTGAGTGCTTGACCCATGCACTGATGGCCCTCACGCCATCTGCTAGGCTGCTGGACCTCGTTACTTTCGTGTAGCCACTTTGGATGGCCTTTGACTTAGCAAAGCAAGGAGGAGGAGGCATTAATGGTAGGGGAAGGTGGAAAAAAGGATCTTGTAAGAAGGAGAAGAGGAAGAGATTGGATTTATACCCCGCCCTTCCCTCGGGAGTCTCGGAGCAGCTTACGATCTCCTTTCCCTCCCCACAACAGACACCCTGTGAGGTAGGCAGGGCCGAGAGAGCCCTTTCGAGGACTGCCCCTGAGAGAACTAGCTCTGAGAGAACTTGTGACTGACCTGAGGTCACACCAGCAGCTGCATGTGGAGGAGGAGTGGGGGATCGAACCCAGTTCTCCCAGATTGGAGTCCGCGTACTTAACCACTACCCCAAACTGGCTCTAGGTGCGAGGTAGCTGTGTTCACATCGAACTCTGGCAAACTGTGCTGCATAGATTCCTTTTCCTCGCCTGCCGTTTCCACCGAGCCATCTTTGGGGCACTTATAGAAGAGTCGGGCCCTGACTTGGCCAGATCAGGGAAGGTAAGCAGGGTGGGCCCTGGTCAGTATTTGTAAGGGAGGCCTTCAAGGAATACCAGGGTCGTGAGGCAGAGGCAGGCAATGGCAAACCACCTCTGGATGTCTCTCGCCTCAAACCCCCCACCCCGGGTCAACATAAGTCCGCTTGCGACGTTTACCTCTGCCCCCCTCACTGAGGAACTGGGGCTAGGTCTCTTGCTTCCACGTGTGCAGACAAGGGAAGGAAGTGGGCGCCCGGCCTCTGAGACCTGTACACTGGTGGCATTCTGCTCTTTCAGTCTACATATTGCCCCAGATTTGAAGAAGAAGAGGAGATTGGATTTATACCCCGCCCTTCACTGTCTAGAGGAGTCTCAGAGTGGCTGACAAACTCCTTTCCCTTCCCCTCCCCACAACAGACACCCTGTGAGGAAGGTGGGGCTGAGAGAGCTCTCACAGAAACTGGTCTTTTTCAAGAACAGCTCTGAGAGAACTTGTGACTGACCCAAGGTCATCCAGCAGGTGCAAGTGGAGGAGTGGGGAATCAAACCCGGTTCTCCCAGATTAGAGTCCGTGCACTCAACCACTGCACCAAACTGGCGTTCTATGAACAAGTTTGTTCTACAGTGAACACACGAAGCAGGCTTCTACTGAATCAGGCCCCCGGTCTGTCAAAGTCAGTCTTTTCGACTCAGACTGGCAGCGGGGTCTCCAGGGTCTTTCAAGCACTTCTGCACTAAAGCTATGTGATGAAGACCATCTCGATCCCGAAATTGCTCCCGGACTCGATTCCAGCGGGATGAGAGGTGCGGTCGAACCCTTTTAGCCTGAGAGTTTCCCCTCTGGTACCAGTTTTAAGTTGGGAACCGATTTGTGGGACTGGCCTGCTTACCCGCTCCCTCACGCAGTTTTCCCTTCTTTCTTTCTTTCTTTCTTTCTTTCTTTCTTTCTTTCTTTCTTTCTTTCTTTCTTTCTTTCTTTCTTTCTTTCTTTCCTTTCTTTCTTCCTTCCTTCCTTCCTTCCTTCCTTCCTTCCTTCCTTCCTTCCTTCCTTCCTTCCTTCCTTCCTTCTCTCTCTCTCTCTCTCTCTCTCTCTGATTTCAACATTGGAGCTGACGGCGAAACTTTCCGTGTAGCTTGAAAACGGGGTCAGGAAGCCATTTTTCTCCAGGCCAGTTTGACCAGGGATACTGGAGGTTTTTTGTCATCTTCTGGCCATGGAGCAGGGGTCACTGTAGGTGTGGAGGGGGGAGGTATTTGCGAATTCCCTGCCTTGTGCACAGGGTTGGGCTAGATGACCCTGGAGGTCCCTTCCAGCTCTATGAGAAGGGGAGGAACTCAGAACAGATGTGAAACCATAAGAGTCCACCCTCTCTCTGAAGCTGCCATTTTCTCCAGGGGAACTGATCTCTGTAGTCTGTCTGGTGTAGTGGTTAAGAAGAAGAGAAGAGACTGGATTTATACCCCGCCCTTCATTTGGGAGTCTCAGAGCGGCTTACAAACTCCCTTCCCTTCCCCCTCCCCACAACAGACACCCTGTGAGGTGGGTGGGGCTGAGAGAACTCTTAACACAAACTGCTCTTTCAGGAACAGCTGTGCCAGAGCTTGTGACTTACCCAAGGTCACATCAGCAGGTGCACATGGAGGAGTGGGGAATCAAACCCGGTTCTCCCAGATTAGAGTCCACACACTTAACCACTACACCAAACTGGCTAAGTGCACGGACTCTGATCTGGGAGAACCGGGTTTGATTCCCCCACTGCTCCACTTGCACCTGCTGGATGACCTTGGGCAAGCCGTAGTTCTGTCAGAGCTGTCCTTGAAAAAGAGCAGTTTCTGCCAGCGCTCTCTCAGCCCCGCCTGCCTCACAGGGTGTCTGTTGTGGGGAGGAGAAGGAGTTTGTCAAACCGCCCTGAGACTCCGAGTGAAGGGCCAGGTATAAATCCAATCTCCTCCTCTTCTAAACTCCAAATATGCCACACTGTGCATTTGGCTTGGGCTTAACAGAGTGGGGCCGTTTTCGCTTCTCGTAGGAGTTGCTCCTTTCACGTCGGGGAAGAGCGTCTCTCAGCCTTCGCCCCTTGTGCTCTCTTTGATTCCGATGCAGCTGAAGGGGGGGGGGCGTGAAGTGCGTGACAGGGGAAGCAGTCCCCCTCCACGCTGGGTCGGACAAGACAGGGCAGTTTCAGCTGTGGCAGCTGGAGAGGGGAGGGGCGTTGCTGTCCAAAGCCGAAACATCTGCAGCTCCCCCCTCCCGTCGTGGCCCAGCGGGATCCCTCCGGCCGCCCCATTCTTTTCACACTGGCCCTTCTGTTCACCCCCCCTCCCCGTGCAGGTGGGTCGCTTCAGGCCCTCTATTGAGCGGCTCTGCCCTCTGGACAAGGCTCCGGCCTGTTCCCATCAATGCATCCTTCTGTTACTGGGCTGTTTCCAAGTGACCATCCCCTGCCGTTTGGCAGGGCTGTGCGGGGGGGGTGTGGGGAGGGCAGGCAGATCTCCTCCACTGGTCCGACAACCTTTGACTGGCCTGGCTGTGCCGTTGTAGAGATCTGATGTGGAAGAAGAAGAAGAAGAAGAAGAAGAAAAAGAGATTATACCCTGCCCTTCACTGCCCAAAGGCGTCTCAGAGCAGCTGACAATCTCCTTTCCCTTCCCCTCCCCACAACAGACTCCCTGTGAGGTAGAAGAAGAGGAAGAGATTGGATTTATACCCCGCCCTTCACTACCCGAAGGAGTCTCAGAGCGGCTGACAAACTCCTTTCCCTTCCCCACCCCACAATAGACACCCTGTGAGGTAGATGAAGAAGAAGAGATTGGATTTATACCCCGCCCTTCACTACCCAAAGGTGTCTCAGAGCGACTTACAATCTCCTTTCCCTTCCCCTCCCCACAACAGACTCCCTGTGAGGTAGAAGAAGAGGAAGAGATTGGATTTATACCCCGCCCTTCACTACCCGAAGGAGTCTCAGAGCGGCTGACAAACTCCTTTCCCTTCCCCACCCCACAATAGACACCCTGTGAGGTAGATGAAGAAGAAGAGATTGGATTTATACCCCGCCCTTCACTACCCAAAGGTGTCTCAGAGCGGCTTACAAGCTCCTTTCCCTTCCCCTCCCCACAACAGACACCCTGTGAGGTAGAAGAAGAGGAAGAGATTGGATTTATACCCCGCCCTTCACTACCCAAAGGTGTCTCAGAGCGGCTGACAATCTCCTTTCCCTTCCCCTCCCCACAACAGACACCCTGTGAGGTAGAAGAAGAGGAAGAGATTGGATTTATACCCCGCCCTTCACTACCCAAAGGTGTCTCAGAGCGGCTTACAATCTCCTTTCCCTTCCCCTCCCCACAACAGACTCCCTGTGAGGTAGAAGAAGAGGAAGAGATTGGATTTATACCCCGCCCTTCACTACCCGAAGGAGTCTCAGAGCGGCTGACAAACTCCTTTCCCTTCCCCACCCCACAATAGACACCCTGTGAGGTAGATGAAGAAGAAGAGATTGGATTTATACCCCGCCCTTCACTACCCAAAGGTGTCTCAGAGCGGCTTACAAGCTCCTTTCCCTTCCCCTCCCCACAACAGACACCCTGTGAGGTAGAAGAAGAGGAAGAGATTGGATTTATACCCCGCCCTTCACTACCCAAAGGTGTCTCAGAGCGGCTGACAATCTCCTTTCCCTTCCCCTCCCCACAACAGACACCCTGTGAGGTAGGTGGGGCTGAGACAGCTCTGACAGAGGAGGGGAATAAACCCGTTCTCCCAGATAAGAGTCCGCACACTTAACCACTACACCAAACTGGCTCTGTTACCCCGCTGAACCCTACGGTCTCTTTCTACACCGCCACAATTCTCCGTGTTGTTCTCAAATCTTGCAGACCTTAACAGGCATTTGCAGTGGCAATGAAGTTAACTCGCACTTTCCTTTCCCCATGAGATGTTTTGGGACTCTTAAAAATAACCAGAGCCAGTTTGGTGTCATGGTTAGGAGCGTGGACTCTAAATCTGGGAGAACCAGGTTTGATCCCCCACTCTTCCACGGGCAGCTGCTGGGGTGACCTGGGGCCAGTCACACGTTCTCTCAGAGCTGCTCTCTCAGGAGCAGTCTTCGAAAGAGCTCTCTCGGCCTCACCTGCCTCGTAGGCAGTGTTCCCTCTAAGTTGAGTTAGTGTGAGCCTCTGGCTCACGCATTTTTGCCTCAGCTCAGGAAGGATGGCTCCGGAGCCAACTAAGTTATGCCGTAGCCAAAATGCTCACTCACAACTTTAACGCCAATACCTCATAAAGTACAGTTTTTACTCACAAGACTCCACAGCTTAGAGGGAGCATTGCTCACAGGGTCTCTGTTGTGGGGAGGGGAAGGGGAAGGAGTTTGTGAGCCACTCTGAGACTCCTTCGGGTAGTGAAGGGCGGGGTATAAATCCAATCTCTTCCTCTTCTTCTTCTTCTTCTACCTCACAGGGTGTCTGTTGTGGGGAGGGGAAGGGAAAGGAAAGGAGTTTGTCAGCCGCTCTGAGACTCCTTTGGGGAGTGAAGGGCAGGGTATAAATCCAATCTCTTCTTCTTCTTCTTCTTTTTCTACCTCACAGCGTGTCTGTTTTGGGGAGGGGAAGGGAAAGGAGTTTGTGAGCCACTCTGAGACTCCTTCGGGTAGTGAAGGGCGGGGTATAAATCCAATCTCTTCCTCTTCTTCTTCTACCTCACAGTGTGTCTGTTGTGGGGCGGGGAAGGGAAAGGAGTTTGTGAGCCACTCTCAGACTCCTTCAGGTAGTGAAGGGCGGGGTATAAATCCAATCTCTTCTTCTTCTTCTTCTACCTCACAGGGTGTCTGTTGTGGGGAGGGGAAGGGAAAGGAGTTTGTAAGCCACTCTGAAACTCCTTTGGGTAGTGAAGGGTGGGGTATAAATCCAATCTCTTCTACCTCACAGGGTGTCTATTGTGGGGAGGGGAAGGGAAAGGAGTTTGTCAGCCGCTCTAAGACTCCTTTGGGTAGTGAAGGGTGGGGTATAAATCCAATCTCTTCTTCTTCTTCTACCTCACAGGGTGTCTGTTGTGGGGAGGGGAAGGGAAAGGAGTTTGTCAGCCGCTCTGAGACTCCTCTGGGTAGTGAAGGGTGGGGTATAAATCAAATCTCTTCTCTTCTTCTACCTCACAGGGTGTCTGTTGTGGGGAGGGGAAGGGAAAGGAGTTTGTCAGCCGCTCTGAGACTCCTTTGGGGAGTGAAGGGCGGGGTATAAATCCAACCTCTTCTTCTTCTTCTACCTCACAGGGAGTCTGTTATGGGGAGGGGAAGGGAAAGGAGATTGTGATCCGCTCTGAGACTCCTTTGGGTAGTGAAGGGCGGGGTATAAATCCAATCTCTTCTCTTCTTCTAACTCACAGGGTGTCTGTTGTGGGGAGGGGAAGGGAAAGGAGTTTGTGAGCCACTCTGAGACTCTTTCGGGTAGTGAAGGGCGGGGTATAAATCCAATCTCTTCTTCTTCTTTTTCTACCTCACAGGGTGTCTGTTGTGGGGAGGGGAAGGGAAAGGAGTTTGTCAGCCGCTCTGAGACTCCTTTGGGTAGTGAAGGGTGGGGTATAAATCCCATCTCTTCCTCTTCTTCTACCTCACAGGGTGTCTGTTGTGGGGAGGGGAAGGGAAAGGAGTTTGTCAGCCGCTCTGAGACTCCTTTGGGCAGTGAAGGGCAGGGTATAAATCCAATCTCTTCTTCTTCTTCTACCTCACGGGGCATCTGTTGTGGGGAGGGGAAGGGAAAGGAGTTCGTCAGCCACTCTGAGACTCCTCTGGGTAGTGAATGGTGGGGTATAAACCCAATGTCATCTTCTTCATCTTAAAATTGCCCTGGCACCTCGATAGCCCAGGCAAACCCGATCTCGTCAGTTCTCAGAAGCTGAGCAGGGCCGACCCTGGCAAGTAGTTGGATGGGAGACCTCCAAGGAATACCAGTGCTGGGAGGCAGAGGCAATCTGTCAAACCACTTCTCTGAACATCTGCTATGCGTCAGTAGGAGTCGCCACAGGTCACTATAACTTCCAGGCATGGATGGACACACACACACAGAAGGCAAAATACCTAAAATTGATGTTGTTGTTGTTCAGTCACACAGTTGAGTCCAACTTTTCGCGACCCCATGGACCACATCATGCCAGGCCCTCCTGTCTTCCGGCATCCTCCAGAGCTTGCTCAATTTCATGTTCATTGCATCGGTGACACTGTCTGACCATCTCATCCTTTGCCATCCCCTTCTTCTTTGACCTTCAGTCTTTCCCAGCATCATCAGGGTCTTCTCCATTGAGGGCTCCCTTCTCATTTGGTGGCCAAAGTATTTCACCTTCAGCTTCAGTCTCTGGCCTTCCAGGGAACAGTCAACAAGACTACTTCTATAGCATTGTAATGTTTGAATGATATAATGACTATCATCTTTAGAATTGAGGTGTATAGCCCTTTCATTGTGGAGATATAAGGCGAAAAGTGTGTCTCCACAATGGAAATATATGTGGGTTGTTTTTTTTTTAAAAGCTGGGAGTTCAGAAGCCTTAGTAGACAGACTGTTATAATGATCTATTGCTACCACAATGTGTCAACTGTATGTAGGTAGGTAGAGCTATCTTTCGGCTATGCTCCTGCAGAGTGCAGGGGGTTGGACTAGATGACCTGTAAGGCCCCTTCCAACTCTAACACTCTATGATTTTGTGATAGGTCTTAAAAAAAAAAAAAGCTCTCTTGCTCACTCGTGACGGGGAAATGGCCCCAGGAGGCAGTGTAAGGGGGAAACAGGCCTAATACGGGTGAGATCTGCAGAAGTGCACACTTTTCTATCTATATAAAGTTCTTTGACTGCAGTCTTTCTAAAAAAGTTTGTAGCAAGCCAGGTTTGGAGGGGGGGTCACAGCAAAGCGGGGCGGGAAAGGGAATGGTTAGGGAATGATGCCCCCCCAGACCTTATTTAAGTTCTGGATCCTGGACCAGAGCAAAAACCCTCTTGTGTGGAAGCAGCCCAAGGAACAGGAGGAGGACAGTAACGTGCTCTTTGTTTTGCAGACTTTTTGAAAAAAAAAACTTGCTTCTGCCTTCCGATTGAAACCACGAGCGAGGTTTTCTCAGTGCCCCAATTGAAGTTTGGCAGGGCCAGAAAGAGCCGGGTAAAATTGTTCCGGCCACGCCAGGACCAACTTCCAAAGCGACCCCGCGTTGCTAATGACTTGGTTTATGCGTCATTTCCACCCCAACTTTCTCCTCGTGGTGTGTGTGTGTGTCCAGGCACACACATTCCTTCTCCCCTCCCCCCTTTTTATCCTCACAACAACCCTGTCAGGTAGGTTAGGCAGAGAGGGTTTGACTAGCCCGAGGTCACCCGGCAAGGTTCCGTGGCACGAGTGGGGATTCGAACCTGGGTCTCTCCCCGATCCCAGGCTGACACGCTACCCACACTGCCGTGCCGCCTCTCCTCCTCAGCACAGAACGTAAGAAACAGCCATTCCTGCTGAGCAACGTCATCTTCTTTTGCTTTTTCTGTTTGTATACCAGTTCTGCACAGGGAGTCTGAATTTGCGACTCGCCCTCTTAGAGAGGGTTGCCAATCTCTAGGGAGGGTCTGGCGTTCTCTGTGAATTACAGCCAGTCTCCAGACTACAGAGATGAGTTCCCCTGGAGAAAACGGCAGCTTTGGAGAAAAGCTGGACTCTATGACTTCACATCCGTTCTGAGCTCCTCCCCTTCTCCAAACTCCGCCTCCCCAGACTCCGCCTCCTAAGCACCAGGCTCCCAGATCTCTCGTGTCACCCCTTTCAGGTTCCAACTGGGGCTTCTTAATCTGTTTTTGTTTGCTTTTCATCCCACCTCTCTCCCCTAAAAGGGCCCGAAACGACTTGCGTCATTTTCCTGTCTTCCATTTTATCCTCACGACAGTCCTGTGAGGTAGGTTAGCCTGAGGGCGTGGCTGGCCCAAGATCATCCAGTCAGTTTACATGACAAAGTGGGGATTTACAGCTGGGTCTCCCAGATCCTAGTATAACACTCTAACCATGATACCACGTCGGCTCAGCACCACACGTTGTATTGCAGGGCCATAGGTTTTCATCCCGGAAAAGGCTGTAAGAACATCAGAAGAGCCCTGCTGGATCAGACCAGTGAGAGTCCATCAGGTCCAGCATCCTGCCTCACACAGTGGCCAACCAGTTCCTCTGGAGGGCCAATAACAGGGCAGAGAGGCCGAGGCCTCCATAAGAACCTCAGAAGAGCCCTGCTGGGTCAGACCAGTGGTCCATCCAGTCCAGCCTCCTGTCTAACACAGGGGCCAGCCAGTTCCTCTGGGCGGCCAACAACAGGGCAGAGAGGCCAAGGCCTTCATAAGAACATCAGGAGAGCCCTGCTGGATCAGACCAGTGGTCCACCTAGTCCAGCATCCCGTCTCACACAGCGGCCAACCAGTTCCTCTGGAGGGCCAACAACAGGGCAGAGAGGCTGAGGCCTTCATAAGAACACTAGACAAGCCCTGCTGGATCAGACCAGTGGTCCATCTAGTCCAGCATCCTGTCTCACATAGAGGCCAGCCAGTTCCTCTGGAGGGCCAACAACAGGGCAGAGAGGCCGAGGCCTTCAAAAGAACACCAGAAGAGCCCTGCTGGATCAGACCAGTGGTCCATCTAGTTCAGCATCCTGTCTCACACAGTGGCCAACCAGTTCCTCTGGAGGGCCAACAACAGGGCAGAGAGACCGAGGCCTTCCCCTGATAAGAGCATCAGAAGAGCCCTGCTGGATCAGACCAGTGGTCCACCTAGTCCAGCATCCCGTCTCACATAGAGGCCAACCAGTTCCTTTGGAGGGCCAACAACTGGTCACAGAGGCCGAGGCCTTCGTAAGAACCTCAGAAGAGCCCTGCTGGATCAGACCAGCAGCCCATCTAGTCCTCCATCGTGTCTCCCACAGTGGCCAAACAGTTCTTCCGGAGGGCCAACAACAGGGCATAGAGGCCAAGGCCTTTGTAAGAACATCAGAAGAGCCCTGCTGGGTCAGTCCAGTCTACCATCGTGTCTCACTCAGTGGCCAACCAGTTCCTCTGAAGGGCCAGCAACAGGGCAGAAAGGCCGAAGACTTCCCCAGGGAAGAATGTAAGAAGAGCCCTGCTGGATCAGACCAGGGGTCCATCTAGTCCAGCATCCTGTCTCTCACAGGGCCTTTCTCCAGTCCATCTAGTCCAGCAGCCTGTCTCTCTTCAGCCTCTCCTCGTAGGGATGGTGCTCCAACCCGCTTCCCCATTTTCTCGTGGTCTCATATTTGAGGGGAGGCCGTGGGATGGGGCCGGGGGGAGCGAAAGGCCCGGGCTGTCTCTCTCTCTCTCTGTGGGCCGCGCGCCGACTCTCCCCGCTGGCAGGGCGGTGCTGGGCACCCGGGAGAAGTATCTCGGCAGCGGTACCCTCTGCCAGAGTCAACAGGCAGCGTTTGCCGGCCGGGCCGCCCCTCCACAAAAGCCGTATTGAGGCATTCTTCCCCGCGTCGGCTGTGAGCACTAAAACTGGCGCCTCGCGCCCTGCCATCTAATGACCCTTTCGCTGTCTCCCGCAGATGTTTTCGATGACTCGCAGCTCCTTTTTTTTTTCTTTCCAGCGGCCCGGTCCGCAAAAACAAGAGAGGCCACTTTAATTCCAATTAAATACCTCCAGCTAAGCAAACAGAGTGCAGCGAGGGAACGGGCACCACCGAGCCGGCAGGGCCGGCCCACCGAGCCACGGAGTCTAGACTCCAGATGTGGGTCTGTCAGCTCCCAGTGTCCTCTGCTCAGCGACACTCGCCCGGAGGAGATCGACTGGGGGGGGAGCGGCAAGCGAGGGTGCCCCCCTGCGCTTTGGGGTCCTGTGAAACTCGGGAGGGGCGGCCTGGCACTGGCTGGCAAAGCCCTCCGGAAGAGCCCGAAACCCTTACTTTAGGGCACTCGCTCATGCCGTCCCCAGCCCCGGCCTTATCCGATATTACATAAGAATATAAGAACATAAGAGAAGCCAATGTTGAATCAGGCCAATGGCCCATCTAGTCCAACACCCTGTCACACAGCGGCCAAAACATACCAGGTGCCATCAGGAGGTCCAGCAGTGGGGCCAGGACACTAGAAGCCCTCCCACTGCTGCCCTCTCCAGCACCAAGATTAGAGTGCATCACTTGCCCCAGACTGAGAGTTCCCGTCTATACCTTGTGGCTAATAGCCACTGATGGACTTCTGCTCCATATGCTTATCTAATTCCCTCTTGAAACTGTCCATGCTTGTAGCTGCCACCACCTCCTGTGGCAGGGAATTCCATGTGTTAATCACTCTTTGGGTGAAGAGGGACTTCCTTTTATCTGTTCTAACCCGACCGCTCAGCAATTTCATGGAGTGCCCACAAGGAGTTCTTGTATTGTGAGAAAGGGAGAAAAGTACTTCTTTCTCAACCTGCTCAATCCCATTCATAATCTTATAAACCTCGATCATGTCACCTCTCAGCCGTCGTTTCTCCAAGCTGAAGAGCCCCAAGCGTTTTAACCTTTCTTCATAGGGAAGGTGTTCCAACCCTTTTATCATTCAAGTTGCCCTTCTCTGCACTTTTTCCAATGCTATAATATCCTTTTTGAGATGTGGTGACCAGAACTGTACACAGTAATCCAAAAGAGGTCGCACCAATGATTTATACAGGGGCATGATGATACTGGCTGATTTGTTTTCAATTCCCTTCCTAATAATCCCCAGCATAGCGTTGGCCTTCTTTATTGCAGCTATTGGTTGGGCTTGCCCAGTGTGCCCGGCAATGCTCCCTCTAAGCTGCGGAGTCTTGTGAGCAAAGATTCCACTTTGGCATTAAAGTTGTGAGCGAGCAGTTTGGCTGCTGCATGAATTAGTTGGCTCCGGAGCCGTCCTTCCTTGAGCAAAGACCAGGGCTATTTTGGGGCAGGAACGCATGGGAACGGAGTTCCGGCTGGCTCCCAAGTTGGCCACGCCCAGCAGGAACTCATTAGCATAACAGGCCACACGCAGCAGCAGACACTGATCAGGATTGGCTACATTACGGCTGTGTGGCCTAACATACAAAGGAGTTCCTGCTACAAAAAGAGCCCTGGGTTTTAACAACAAGCAAGGTCAACAGAATTAGCAAAAGGTGGGTGTGGCTGGATGACCACACTTCTGGTAACATGGGGGTGTGACCTAATATGCTAATGTTTCTGCTGATGGGTGTGTCCTATTATGCTAATGAGTTCCAGCTGGGCTTTTTCGACAAAAAAAGCCCTGGCGAAGACAAAAATGTTTGAGCCGGAGGCTAAAAAACTGTGAGCTAGCTCACACTAACTGAGCTTAGAGAGAACACCGGTGCCAGGCAACCGGGGTGGGTGGGTTTTCCAATTCCGGCTTTGCAAATTCCTGGAGATTTGGGGAAGGTGGAGTCTGTGGAGGGGAGGAGACTCGGCGGGAAAGGGATTCCATAGAGTCTGCCATTTGCTCCGGAGGAATCGATCTCTTGTGGTCTGGAGAGCCGTTGCAATTCCAGAAGGACACAGGGTTGCCAGGTCTGGGCTGGAAAATACTTGGAGACTTTGGGGGTGGAGCCGGGAGAGGGCGGGGTTTGAGGAGGGGAGGGGCCTCAGCAGGGTACAAAATGCCACAGAGTCCACCCTCCAAAGCAGCCGTTTTCTCCAGGGGAACCGATCTCTGTCAGCTGGAGATCAGTTGAAAAAGCGAGAGATCTCCAGGCGCCACCTGGAGGCTGGCAACCAGCAGCACAAGGAGGAGGAGGAGGGTGTGGGTTGGAACCCAGGGATGGCCTCCTTGGCTGGTTTGCCACCTCCTGCCTGTGGCTCTCTAAGATTTGTTGCCGAAAATGCTGTGCCAAAACGACGCTAGTCCGATCCTGCTTTGCACATGTGGCGTGCAGTCTCTGAGCATTCAACACCGACCAGTTGCAGCTGTCCTCCTAAGAGATCCAGCGTTTGCTGGCTTGCTTGCTGCGGGGTCCCCAACTCGATGCCCATGGGCACCACGGGGCCCACTGACGCCTCTCCTGGTGCCTGCCGAGAGTTTTTAGAAGGTAGGCGGGGGATCCTGCCCGGCGGGGCTTCGGATTGGCTGCGCAGATGAAAATGTTTCAGCATCATCGGCTATCACTCACCACAGTTTTAGTTCTGTCGTCTGCAGTTTGGTGTGGTGGTGAGGAGTGCGGACTCTGATCTGGGAGAACCGGGTTTGATTCCCCATTTCTCCACATTCAGCTGCTGGCGTGACCTTGGGTCAGTCACAAGTTCTCTCAGAGCTGTTCTCTCAAGAACAGTTCTCTCAGAGCTCTCTCAGTTCCACCTACCTCATAGAGTGTCTGTTGTGGGGAGGGGAAGGGAAAGGAGTTTGTAAGGCGCCCTGAGACTCCTTTGGGTAGTGAAGGGTGGGGTATAAATCCAATCTCTTCTTCTTCTTCTACCTCACAGGGTGTCTGCTGTGGGGAGGGGAAGGGAAAGGAGTTTGTGAGCCGCTCTGAGACTCCTTTGGGTAGTGAAAGGTGGGGTATAAATCCAATCTCTTCTTCTTCTTCTACCTCCCAGGGTGCCTGTTGTGGGGAGGGGAAGGGAAAGGAGTTTGTAAGGCGCCCTGAGACTTCTTTGGGTAATGAAGGGTGGGGTATAAATCCAATCTCTTCTTCTTCTTCTACCTCACAGGGTGTCTGCTGTGGGGAGGGGAAGGGAAAGGAGTTTGTGAGCCGCTCTGAGACTCCTTTGGGTAGTGAAAGGTGGGGTATAAATCCAATCTCTTCTTCTTCTTCTACCTCCCAGGGTGCCTGTTGTGGGGAGGGGAAGGGAAAGGAGTTTGTAAGGCGCCCTGAGACTCCTTTGGGTAGTGAAGGGCGGGGTATAAACCCAATCTCTTCCTCTTCTTCTTCTACCTCACAGGGTATTTGTTGTGGGGAGGGGAAGGGAAAGGAGTTTGTCAGCCGCTCTGAGACTCCTTTGGGTAATGAAGGGCGGGGTATAAATCCAATCTCCTCTTCTTCTTCTTCTTCTACCTCACAGGGGGTGTCTGTTGTGGGGAGGGGAAGGGAAAGGAGTTTGTCAGCCGCTCTGAGACTCCTTTGGGTAGTGAAGGGCGGGGTATAAATCCAATCTCTTCTTCTGCTCTCACACTCTCTCACACTCCCCAGTGTCTTTTTTAAAAATCACTCCTGTACTTGGGCTTCTTCAATGTGTGTGTGTTGGGGGGGGTTGGCTCTGCTACCTGTGGCAGCCATTTTGTGGCTAGCTCCACCCCTTGTGGTGGCCATTTTGTGGCTAGCTCCACCCCTTGTGGTGGCCATTTTGTGACTGGCTCCACTCCTTGCGGTGGCCGTTCTGTGGTCACGCCCACCTCCCTGTGTCCTGATTAAGGTACTCACAGGCTCAAGAAGGTTGGGGACTCCTGGCTTACTGTGTAAGTCTCGAAACGCGGACCCAGGGTCTGCAGCAGGGGAGAGGGGCGGGATTTATCTGCTGCAGCCGAAACGGACTGACTTGTGCCACTTTCAAGTCACAGAATCGTAGAGCTGGAAGGGTCCATAGAGGCCATCTAGTCCAACCCCACAGCTCAAAGCAGGATCAGCCTGAAGTGTTTGTCTAGCCGCTGCTTGAAGACTGCCAGGGAGGGGGAGCTCGCCACCTCCTGAGGCCGCTGACTCCACTGTGGTACAATGCTGTAAAAAAGTGTCTCCTCAGAGACCTGAGAGTGCCACATGACGGAGTGAGCTCCCATCTCTGGTTCCAGCTCCTGCCAACCTAGCAGTTCAAAAGCAAGAAATTGCAAGTAGATAAATAGGTACCGCTTCGGTGGGAAGGTAACAGCGTTCTGTGCGCCTTGGTGTTTAGTCATGCCGGCCACATGACCACAGAAACGTCTTCAGACAGTGCTGGCTCTTCGGCTTGGAAACAGAGATGAGCACCACGACCCTGGCTTTTAAGCAAGGGAAACCTTTACCTTTAGCTTTAAGATCCAGCCAGTACCTTCCCGCCCATAACTTAAACCCATTCTTGCGACTCGCAATGCTCCCTCTTGTGAACAAAAACTCTACTTTTGTGTGCTACTGACATTAAAGTAGTGAGCGAGCGATCTATCTTCTGCATAAATTAGTTTGCTCTGGAGCCGTCCTTCCTGAGCCAAGACAAAAATGTGTGAGCTGGAGGCTAAAAAAGACTGAGCTAGCTCACACTAACTCAGCTTAGAAGGAACACTGCTTGCAAGTCCTCTCCTCTGCTGCCCACAGGAACAGCTCCCTGCCCTCCTCGAAGTGACAGCCCTTCAAATTCTTCTAGAGAGCCAGTTTGGTGTAGTGGTTAAGTGCGCGGACTCTAATCTGGGAGAACCGGGTTTGACCCCCCCCCCTCCACTTGCACCTGGCTGGATGACCTTGGGCAATCCATAGTTCTGATAAGAACTGTTCTAGCAAAAGAGCAGTTTCTGTCAAGAGCTCTCTCCGCCCCGCCTGCCTCCCAGGGTGTCTGTTGTGGGGAGCGGAAGGGAAAGGAGTTTGTCAGCCGCTCTGAGACTCCCTTGGGTAGTGAAGGGCGGGGTGTAAATCTAATCTCTTCTTCTTCTACCTCACAGGGTGTCTGTTATTGGGAGAGGAAGGGAAAGGAGTTTGTCAGCCGCTCTGAGACTCCCTTGGGGAGTGAAGGGCGGGGTATAAATCCAATCTCCTCTTCTTCCTCTTCTACCTCACAGAGTGTCTGTTGTGGGGAGGGGAAGGGGAAGGAGTTTGTCAGCCGCTCTGAGACTCCCTTGGGTAGTGAAGGGCGGGGTGTAAATCTAATCTCTTCTTCTTCTACCTCACAGGGTGTCTGTTATTGGGAGAGGAAGGGAAAGGAGTTTGTCAGCCGCTCTGAGACTCCCTTGGGGAGTGAAGGGCGGGGTATAAATCCAATCTCCTCTTCTTCCTCTTCTACCTCACAGGGTGTCTGTTGTGGGGAGGGGAAGGGAAAGGAGTTTGTCAGCCGCTCTGAGACTCCCTTGGGTAGTGAAGGGCGGGGTGTAAATCTAATCTCTTCTTCTTCTACCTCACAGGGTGTCTGTTATTGGGAGAGGAAGGGAAAGGAGTTTGTCAGCCGCTCTGAGACTCCCTTGGGGAGTGAAGGGCGGGGTATAAATCCAATCTCCTCTTCTTCCTCTTCTACCTCACAGAGTGTCTGTTGTGGGGAGGGGAAGGGGAAGGAGTTTGTCAGCCGCTCTGAGACTCCCTTGGGGAGTGAAGGGCGGGGTGTAAATCTAATCTCTTCTTCTTCTACCTCACAGGGTGTCTGTTATTGGGAGAGGAAGGGAAAGGAGTTTGTCAGCCGCTCTGAGACTCCCTTGGGGAGTGAAGGGCGGGGTATAAATCCAATCTCCTCTTCTTCCTCTTCTACCTCACAGAGTGTCTGTTGTGGGGAGGAAAAGGGGAAGGAGTTTGCCAGCCGCTCTGAGACTCCCTTGGGGAGTGAAGGGCGGGGTATAAATCCAATCTCCTCTTCTTCCTCTTCTACCTCACAGAGTGTCTGTTGTGGGGAGGGGAAGGGGAAGGAGTTTGCCAGCCGCTCTGAGACTCCCTTGGGGAGTGAAGGGTGGGGTATAAATCCAATCTCCTCTTCTTCCTCTTCTACCTCACAGAGTGTCTGTTGTGGGGAGGGGAAGGGGAAGGAGTTTGTCAGCCGCTCTGAGACTCCCTTGGGGAGTGAAGGGCAGGGTATAAATCCAATTTCTTCTTCTTCTTCTCCACACTGAACCTTCCCATGTCCCTCAGCCTTTCCTCACAGGGTTTCTTGGTCTCCAGGGCCCCCGATCATCCTCCTCGCTTTCCTTCACACCCGTTCCCTTCTGTCCACACATCCTTTTTGAAGTAATCTGTTCGATTTGAAGGCGCCACAAGGTTCTTTGGTTCTGTACATTTTGTAAGTCTTGTCTTCCCTGACACCTACCAAGAGTTTGGATATGGGTGTATGTGTGTGTGTGTTCACGAGCACGGTACATGCTGTGTACTGATCCCTGTACCACCACATAGAAGGAGTGGAGAGTGGCTTCTGCCCTTGATAATTCCCCCTTCTCCTCATGGCACACCTTTCTTCCCCTCCCTCTTGGGAGTGTAGGGCTCTGGAACACCCTTCCAGGGGGAAGTCCATCTGCCCCTCTCTGTCCTTGTGGTTTGCTAGATATCAGGTTGTTCCTCTTTGGGAGATGGGCAGATCCTTGGCTTATTAGTAGCTTCCAGCGTGGTGGGAAAAGGGTTACCAACCTCTAGGTGGTGGCTGGATCACTCCCGCTATTAGAACTGATCAGAAGAAGAAGAGGAAGAAGAAGAGGAGGAGGAGGAGGAGGAGGAGGAGATTGGATTTATACCCAGCCCTTCACTACCCAAAGGAGTCTCAGAGTGGCTGACAAACTCCTTTCCCTTCCCCTCCCCACAACAGACACCTTGTGAGGTAGAAGAAGAAGAAGAAGAAGAGATTGGATTTATACCCTGCCCTTCACTCCCCAAAGGAGTCTCAGAGCGGCTCACAAACTCCTTTCCCTTCCCCTCCCCACAACTGACACCCTGTGAGGTAGAAGAAGAAGAAGAAGAAGAAGAAGAGATTGGATTTATACCCCACCCTTCACTACCTGAAGGAGTCTCAGGGCGGCTTACGAACGCCTTTCCCCTCCCCTCCCCACAACAGACATCCTGTGAGGTAGAAGAAGAAGAAGAAGAGATTGGATTTATACCCCACCCTTCACTACCTGAAGGAGTCTCAGGGCGGCTTACGAACGCATTTCCCCTCCCCTCCCCACAACAGACACCCGTTGAGGGAGGTGGGGCTGAGAGAGCTCTGACAGAAACCGCTTTTTTCAGGAACAACTGTGCCAGAACTACGGCTTGCCCAAGGTCATCCAGCCAGGTGCAAGTGGAGGCGTGGGGAATCAAACCCATTTCTCCCAAATCAGAGTCTGCGCACTGAACCGCGACACCAAACTGGCAACAGAGATCAGTTCCCCTGGAGAAAATGGCGGCTTTGGAAGGTGGCCCCTGTGGAAGGTCTCTCCCCTCCCTGAACCCCAACCTGCTCAGGGCTGTACCCCCAAAAACTCCAGTGATTTCCCAACCCAGAGCCAGCACCCCTAAGAGCAAGCCTGTTTACCGTTGAAAACTTCCTGCGGGCTAATTTGTGTTTTTTAATGACACTGGCTGAGGGTTTCTATTGTCTTTGGACCTTGCCGCCGGCTTCTTTTTGAGCAATCCTTCTTTTTCGCTGCTATAAAATGGGCTTGTGTTAGGGTGGGGAGCTGGGACAGAGAGATGGATTCATTTTTTTTAATTGATTTTAATTTTAATAAAAAAATGTGTGTGGTGAGCAAAAGATAATTAAAAATACGGTCCAAGAACGAGGTACGTTTTTATTGTGCAAATATTGAGGGACGCTACGGGATTTACGCTGAGAATTAATGTTTACGTTTTACTGAATGTGACTTTTTTTTACCACATCCTTTAATGTTAAGCGAGCTGCGGTGGCTCAAGTGGTTAAGACGCTGAACTGCAGGCTGTGGAAGGTCAGTAGTTCAGCAGTTCGAGACCCGAGAGTGCCGCATGACGGGGTGAGCTCCCGTCTCTAGTTCCAGCTCCTGCCAACCTAGCAGTTCCAAAGCAAGAAATTGCAAGTAGATAAATAGGTACCACTTCGGTGGGAAGGTAACAGCGTTCCGTGCGCCTTGGTGCTTAGTCATGCCGGCCACATGACCACGGAAATGTCTTCAGACAGCGCTGGCTCTTCGGCTTTGAAACGGAGATGAGCACCGCAACCCTAGAGTCGGATTCGACTGGCTTTCGAGCAAGGGAACCTTTACCTTTACTTTAATGTTAAGAATTTTCTTGGGAGTTACAAAGAACAGGAAAATTGTTGTCGAAGGCTTTCCCGGCCGGAGTTCATTGAGTTGCTGTAGATTTTCCGGGCTGTGTGGCCGTGGTCTTCGCATTGTAGGACCTGACGTTTCGCCAGTAGTTGTGACTGGCCTCCTCTGAGGTGTAACACAGAAAATGTTATGGCCAATCCCATCGGCAGCCTATTTTTCTGTGTTACACCTCTGAGGATGCCAGTCACAGCTACTGGCAAAACGTCAGGTCCTACAATGCGAAGACCACGGCCACAGAACCCGGAAAATCTACAGCAACTAACAGGAAAATTAATTGAAGAATGGTCAGCCCTGAGGTGTCGGTACTGAGGCCACCGTCCCCTTGGGACAGAGAGACGGACTCAGAAGGGAGGATTCAGAGAGCTAGTTCAGTAGCGCCTTAAAAGAGCGACAAGATTTTTCACAGTCCGGGATTTCGAGACTCGAAGCTCCCTTCGTCGGGTCCCGACTCTCTCAAAAGCCCACACACCGAAAATTTTGTTGGCCTGTACGGTGCCACTGGACTCAAATCTAAGGTAAAGGTAAAGGTTCCCTTGCTCGAAAGCCAGTCGGATCCGACCCTAGGGATGCGGTCCTCATCTCCGTTTCCAAGCCGAAGAGCCAGCGCTGTCCGAAGACGTCTCCGTGGTCATGTGGCCGGTAGGATTAGACGCCGAGGCGCAGGGAACGCTGTTACCTTCCCACCAAAGCGGTACCTATTTATCTCTACTTGCAATTTCTTGCTTTCAAACTGCTCGGTTGGCAGGAGCCGGGACCAGAGACGGGAGCTCACCCCGTCGTGTGGCACTCGGGTCTCGAACTGCCGAACTACCGACCCTCCAGTCTGCAGTTCAGCGTCTTAACCGCTTGAGCCACCACGGCCCCTTAGGACTCAGATCTAGCCGTTAATAAATAGATAATCACACTGGAGAAAGAACTAGGGTGCTCTCCGGAGCACAGTTATGGGGGGTGGCTGAATCGGCTTCCCACTGTGGGGGGCACACACCCCTCCCCACCTGTTAGGAGTGAAATTTGCTCTTCTCTGCCTAGGCCTGGGCTTTGTCATGGCCAACCCGGCGTATGCCAGAGGTCTGGGAACCGACTGCTCTTCCCTGTGTGAGGATGCATGCATGGATAGCCACCGATAGACTACTACAGGGTAAAAATACGTGTCCCTGCCCTGGGAGGGTTGGCTCTCTACAGTTTGGACAGGTGGGCAATAATGGAGAGAAAGGAGGGAAGGGGAGGCAGGAGACCAGGCAGAAGAAGGTGGGTAGCAGCCCTTGCTATAGGAAAGTGTGAAGTGCCCTTTTTCCTTGGTGGTGTGGATTAAGGGGTTAAATCAAAGGCTTCAGAGAAAGGGTATGTTTTGGTGAGGCATGAGAACATCAGAAGAGCCCTGCTGGATCAGACCAGTGGTCCATCCAATCCAGCCTCCTGGCTCACACAGGGGCCAACCAGATCCTCTGAAGGGCCAGCAACAGGGCAGAGAGGCTAAGGCCTTCATCAGAACATCAGAAGAGCCCTGCTGGGTCAGACCAATGACCCATCTAGTCCAGCCTCCTGTCTTGCACAGGGGCCAACCAGATCCTCTGGAGGGCCAACAACAGGGGCATAGAGGTCGAGGCCTTCATAAGAACATCAGAAGAGCCCAGCTGGATCAGACTAGTGGTCCATCCAGTCCAGCCTCCTATCTCACAGCGGCTAGCCAGTTCCTTTGGAGAGCCAACAACAGGGCATAGAGGCCGAGGCCTTCCTAAGAACATCAGAAGAGCCCATCTGGATTAGAGCAATGGTCCATCCAGTGCAACATCCTGTCTCACACAGTAGCCAACCAGTTCCTCTGGAGGGTCAAAGGACCAGGACATGGAGGCCGAGGCCTTCATCAGAACATCAGAAGAGCCCTGCTGGGTCAGACCAGTGGTCCATCCAGTCCAGCCTCCTGTCTCACACAGTGGCCAGCCAGTTCCTTTGGAGGGCCAACAACAGGGCAGAGAGGCCGAGGCCTTCCTAAGAACATCAGAAGAGCCCAGCTGGATTAGAGCAATGATCCATCAGGTCCAGCATCCTGTCTCACACAGTGGCCAACCAGTTCCTCTGGAGGGTCAAAGGACCAGGGCATGGAGGTCGAGGCCTTCGTAAGAACATCAGAAGAGCCCTGCTGGATCAGACCAGTGAGGGTCCATCTAGTCTCAGCCTCCTGCCTCACACAGAGCCCAGCCAGTTCCTCTTGAGGACCAACAACAGGGCACAGAGGCCGAGGCCTTCCCCTGATGTGGCCTCCTAGCTCTGGGAATCAGAGGCTTAATGCCTCTGAATGTGGAGGTTCCCCTCAGTCACCATGGCTAGGAGCCACTGAACGACCTCCTCCATGAATCTTATCTAATCTCCTTTGAAAGCTGTTTATTCCTGTGGCCATCACGATACCCTCTGGCAGTGAATTCCACATTTTAATCACTCTCTGTGTAAAGTAGTATTTCCTTTTGTCCGTCCTGAACCTACTGCCCATCGGCTTCACTGGAGACCCCCAAGTTCTAATATTTTGGGAGAGGGAGAAAAATTTCTCTCTGTCAACATCTCTTTACCCCCACGCATCACCTTAGAAACCTCTTATCATGGTCCCCTCTCGGTCGTCTCGTCTCTAAACCGAAAAGTTGCAGACTCTTCCGTAAGAACATAAGAGAAGCCGATGTTGGATCAGGCCAATGGCCCATCCAGTCCAACACTCTGTCACACAGCAGCCAAAAATACCAGGGGCCATCAGGAGATCCAGCAGTGGGGCCAGGACACTAGAAGCCCTCCCACTGCTGCCCCCTCCAGCACCAAGAATAGAGTGCATCACCTGCCCCAGACTGAGAGTACCCATCTATACCCTGTGGCTAATAGCCACTGATGGACTTCTTTCCGCCTTTCCTCCTAGGGAAATGCTCTGACCCCCCCAATCATCTTGGTTGCCCTCCTCTGTGCTGTTTCCAGGCAACAGAAGGAAGAGGGAGAGGTGGGGGTGACATTGGTGATGCCAAACCCAGTCCCCGCCCGTGTGTTTCCTGGGGGCCTCTTCCTTCCTTCTCAAAGCAAAGACCTCCTCTTGGCTTTTTGCCCTCGCTTTGGGGCGGTAGGTGCCTCAAAAGAGTCCAGGAGGGGTCATAGAATCATAGAATCATAGAATGTTAGAATTGGAAGGGACCTTGCAGGTCCTCTAGTCCAACCCCCTGCACTCTGCAGGAACACAGCCAAAACCCCTACATACCTACAACATACCCAAAAGGTGGCTGTCCAGCCTCTGCTTGAAAAAGTCCAGGGAAGGAGCATCCACCACCTCCCGAGGCAGTCTGTTCCACTGCTCAACCACTCTTACAGTCAGGAAGTTTCTCCTGATATTAAGCCGGTAACGACTCCCTTGTCATTCCCACCCATTAGATCTAGCCTTGCAATCCGGAGCAAGAGAGAATAGATCTGCTCCATCTTCTACATGACAGCCCTTCAAATACTTGAAGGCTGCAATCGTGTCCCCTCTAAACCTTCTCTTTCCCAGGCTAAACATACCCAACTCCCTCAGCCTTTCCTCATAAGACTTGGACTCCAATTTCCATCTGCAGGGAGCCCCCCATACAGAAGCGGTCATTTGCATGCTTGGAACCTGCCCAAAAGTTGGTGATCGGACCCACCTCCCATGGCAGCCGTTTGGAGGTGGCGCCCACTCTAGGTTCTCAACATTCCAGAAGTGCCCCACAGGCTGGACAAAGTTGGGGACCCCTGGGTTGCGTGTTCCTGAGATATAGGGTTGCCAAACTCCAGTTTGGGAAATTCCTGGAGGTTTAGGGATGGAGCCCGAGTAGGGTGAGATTTGGAGACAGGTGGAACGTCGGCCAGGGTTAGTACACGTGTCGAAGCAGCCATTTTCTCCAGATGAACTGATGTCTGTAATCTCTGGAGATTAGTTGTCATTCGGGGATATCACCAGGCTCCATCTGGGGGTTGGCAACCGTAGCTGAGGGAGAGAGTTTCAGCCATAAGTGACAGTAAGGGGGGAAGCCAATGTCCCTTATGGGTGCAGGCATCCTCTGGCTAGCTGGTTGCCAAATCCAGGTTGGGAAATACCTGGGGATTTAGGGATAGATCCTGGGGAGAGCTGGATTTAGAGGAGAGGAAGAAGAGGAGATTGGATTTATACCCCGCCCTTCACTACCCAAAGGAGTCTCAGAGCGGCTGACAAACTCCTTTCCCTTCCCCTCCCCACAACAGACACCCTGTGAGGTAGAAGAAGAAGAAGAAGAAGAGATTGGATTTATCCTCCACCCTTCACTACCCAAAGGAGTCTCAGAGCGGCTCACAAACTCCTTTCCCTTCCCCTCCCCACAACAGACTCCCTGTGAGGTAGAAGAAGAAGAAGAGATTGGATCTATCCCCCACCCTTCACTACCCAAAGGAGTCTCAGAGCGGCTCACAAACTCCTTTACCTTCCCCTCCCCACCACAGACACCCTGTGAGGTAGAAGAAGAAGAAGAAGAGATTGGATCTATCCCCCACCCTTCACTACCCAAAGGAGTCTCAGAGCGGCTCACAAACTCCTTTACCTTCCCCTCCCCACAACAGACTCCCTGTGAGGTAGAAGAAGAAGAAGAAGAAGAAGAGATTGGAATTATACCCCGCCCTTCACTCCCCAAAGGAGTCTCAGAGCGGCTCACAAACTCCTTTCCCTTCCCCTCCCCACAACAGACTCCCTGTGAGGTAGAAGAAGAAGAAGAAGAAGAAGAGATTGGAATTATACCCCACCCTTCACTTCCAGAAGGAGTCTCAGAGTGGCTGACAACCTCCTTTCGTTTCCCCTCCCCACAACAGACACCCTGTGAGCAGTGTTCCCTCTAACCTGAGTTAGTGTGAGCTAGCTCACGGTTTTTTTAGCCTCCAGCTCACAGATTTTGGTCCTAGCTCAGGAAGGAAGTCTCCAGAGAAAACTAATTCATGCAGTAGTCAAATTGCTTGCTCACAACTTTAATGACAGTAGCTCACAAAGTAGAATTTTTGCTCACAAGATTCCACAGCTTGGAAGGATTATTGCCTCTGAGGCAGGTGGGTCTGAGAGAGCTCTCTTGAGGACTGCCCTTGAGAGAACAGCTCTGAGAGAATTTGGGACTGACCCAAGGTCACACCAGCAGCTGCCATGTGGAGGAGTGGGGAATCAAACCCGGTTCTCCCGGATTAGAATCCCCGCTCCTAACCACTACAGCAAACTGACTCCACTGCACCAAACTAGTGAGGAGAGGAACCCCGGTGGGGTATAATTCCACAGAGTCCACCCTCCAAAGCAGCCATTTTCTCCAGGGGAACTGATCTCTTGTCAGTTGAAGACTAGATGTAAATCCAGGAGACGGAACACACCAGAAGCTGCCTTCTTCTGAATCAGACCATCACTCCATCGAGGCGACATTCGGAAACGGTGCGTTTATGTTTTTAATTTATTTTATTGGGTTTGTATCCCACCTGCTGAGGGCGGGGTCCAGGCATACAGAGAGCCAGTTTGGTGTCGTGGTGAAGTGCGGGGACTCTAATCTGGGAGAACCGGGTTTGATTCCCCACTCCTCCACTCACAGCCGCTGGATGACCTTGGCTCAGTCACAAGTTCTGGGCACAGCTGTTCTTGAAAAAGAACAATTTCTATCAGAGATCTCTCAGCCCCACCTACCTCACAGGGTGTCTGTTGAGGGGAGGGGAAGGGAAAGGAGTTTATCAGCCGCTCTGAGACTCCTTTGGGTATTGAAGGGCGGGGTATAAATCCAATCTCTTCCTCTTCTTCTTCTACCTCACAGGGTGTCTGTTGTGGGGAGGGGAAGGGAAAGGAGTTTGTGAGCCGCTCTGAGACTCTTTTGGGTAGTGAAGGGCGGGGTATAAATCCAATCTCTTCTTCCTCTTCTTCTACCTCACAGGGTGTCTGTTGTGGGGAGGGGAAGGGAAAGGAGTTTGTCAGTCGCTCTGTGACTCCCTTGGGTAGTGAAGGGTGGGGTATAAATCCAATCTCTTCTTCTTCTTCTCTTCCTCCACTTGCAGCTGCTGGTGTGATCTTGGGCAAGCCATAGTTCTGGCACAGCTGTCCTTGAAAAAGAGCAGTTTCTGTCAGAGCTCTCTCAGCCCCGCCTACCTCACAGGGTCTCTGTTGTGGGGAGGGGAAGGGGAAGGGAGTCTGTAAGCCGAGACTCCGAGTGAAGGGTGGGGTATAAATCCAATCTCTTCTTCCCTTCTTCTTCATCTGCAATAATGCAGATTTACAATGAAAACACATTCTTCAGTACAGCATGAATTAAACTCACTAAAATCAGTAAAACACTAAAAACATACAGTATGCCTGAACAGATGATATTAATTCCGGTGATGTTATAGTTTCGGTCGGCTTCTAGGATCTGCGGTCGCTGGAGGAGGGGCCAGATCAAAATGGATGCCTGCCACCTCAACTAAAAACCAAACGGAAGAGCTCTGTCCCGCAGGGCCCTGCGGAAGTTTAACAGGTCCCGCAGGGCCCTGATTTCATAAGGTAGCTCATTCCACTAGGTAGGAGTCGGGGCTGAAAAAGCCCTGGTCCTTGTTGAGGTGAGTCGCGGGGGATGGCGGGGTATCAATATGCTAAAATAAAAAAAATAGAATCCCTGGGTCCAGGGACCATCAGGAAATGCTGATTAAAGGTAAAGCTTTCCCTTGCTCGAAAGCCAGTTGAATCCGACTCTAGGGGGCAGCGCTCATCTCCGTTTCCAAGCCCAAGAGCCAGCGCTGTCCGAAGATTTCTCTACAGTCATGTGGCCGGCATGACTAGACGCCGAGGCACACGGAACGTCGTCACCTTCCCTCCAAAGTAGTACCTATTTATCTACTCGCAGTTTCTTGCTTTCGAACTGCTAGGTTTGGCAGGAGCTGGGGCCAGAGACGGGAGCTCGCTCTGTCACGCGGCACTCGGGTCTCGAACTGCCGAGCTACCGACCTTCTAGTCTGCAACTCAGTGGCTTAACCTCTGAGAAGATGGTAGAGCCCTTCCTGGCTCATCGGGTGAGAGGCAGTCTTGCAGATATGTAGCCCACCCCGCCGGCTGTATAGGGCTTTGAAGGAAAGCGCCAGCACCTTGAAACGGATTCTGTCCCATTGTGATCAACTAAGAATGTAAGAGAAGCCAATGTTGGATCAGGCCAATGGCCCATCTACTTCAACACTCTGTCACACAGTGGCCAAAAGTACCAGGTGCTCTCAGGAAGTCCAGCAGTGGGGCCAGGATACTAGAAGCCCTCCCACTGTTGACCCCCCTCCCAAGCACCAAGAATACAGAGCATCCCTTGCCCCAGACTGAGAGTTCCTCTCTTTACCTTGTGGCTAATAGCCACTGATGGACCTCTGCTCCAGATTTTTATCCAATTCCTTCTTATAAGAACATAAGAGAAGCCAAAGCTAGATCAGGCCAGTGGCCCATCCAGTCCAACACTCTGGGTCACACAGTGGCCAAAAATACCAGGGGCCATCAGGAGGTCCAGCAGTGGGGCCAGGACACTAGAAGCCCTCCCACTGTTGACACCCCCCAAGCACCAAGAATAGAGTGCATCACCTGCCCCAGACTGAGAGCTCCTCTCTTTACCTTGTGGCTAATAGCCACTGATGGACCTCTGCTCCAGATTTTTATCCAATTCCTTCTTATAAGAACATAAGAGAAGCCAAAGCTAGATCAGGCCAGTGGCCCATCCAGTCCAACACTCTGGGTCACACAGTGGCCAAAAATACCAGGGGCCATCAGGAGGTCCAGCAGTGGGGCCAGGACACTAGCAGCCCTCCCACTGCTGCCCCCCCCAAGCACCAAGAATAGAGTGCATCACCTGCCCCAGACTGAGAGTTCCTCTCTGTACCTTGTGGCTAATTGCCACTGATGGACCTCTGCTCCATATGTTTATCCAATTCCTTCTTATAAGAACATAAGAGAAGCCAATGTTAGATCAGGCTGATGGTCCATCCAGTCCAACACTCTGTGTCACACAGTGGCCAAAAAGACCAGGGGCCCTCAGAAGGTCCAGCAGTGAGGCCAGGACACGAGAAGCCCTCCCACTGTTGACCCCCCCCCCCCCAAGCACCAAGAATACAGAGCATCCCTTGCCCCAGACTGAGAGTTCCTCTCTTTACCTTGTGGCTAATAGCCACTGATGGACCTCTGCTCCAGATTTTTATCCAATTCCTTCTTATAAGAACATAAGAGAAGCCAAAGCTAGATCAGGCCAGTGGCCCATCCAGTCCAACACTCTGGGTCACACAGTGGCCAAAAATACCAGGGGCCATCAGGAGGTCCAGCAGTGGGGCCAGGACACTAGCAGCCCTCCCACTGCTGCCCCCCCCCAAGCACCAAGAATACAGAGCATCACCTGCCCCAGACTGAGAGTTCCTCTCTGTACCTTGTGGCTAATTGCCACTGATGGACCTCTGCTCCATATGTTTATCCAATTCCTTCTTATAAGAACATAAGAGAAGCCAATGTTAGATCAGGCCGATGGTCCATCCAGTCCAACACTCTGTGTCACACAATGGCCAAAAAGACCAGGGGCGCTCAGAAGGTCCAGCAGTGAGGCCAGGACACGAGAAGCCCTCCCACTGTTGACCCCCCCCCCCAAGCACCAAGAAGACAGAGCATCCCTTGCCCCAGAGTCCCAATCTAGACCTTGTGGCTCATGGCCACTGATGGACCTCTGCTCCATATGTTTATCTAATTCCCTCTTGAAACTGTCCATGCTTGCAGCTGCCACCACCTCCTGTGGCCGTGAATTCCACGTGTTCATCACTCTTTGGGTGAAGGAGGACTTCCTTTTATCCCTTCTAACCCGACCGCTCGGCGATTTCATGGAGTGGCCCGCTCAGCAGCCCCACCTCCCAGGCCGTTGTAGGCCTCGGGAACACATTTCTGCAAACCCGTCGTCCCAAGGGAGCAAAGCAGCGTGTACCCAGTAGGCCTCGGAGGGGGGAGGGCACGATTTCCCAAAACACTGCCCTGTCCGAAGACAGTTGCACCCAGGGCTCCCGGATAACTGCAGGGGCAGGCCCGGGCGGGCAGGCGAGCCGTTCTCTTTCGGGGCTGCAGCCTGCGCCGCTCGCTCGCCTGCCTCTGGCTGTCCCAGCGCCAAGGCAGGCCTGCACCTGGGCCCTTACAATAACAGCCCTTCCCCGGGCCGGGCCGCTGCTCCCCCCCTCCCCCGCAAGCCTGGCTCCACTCTGTCTGGCCAGCTGTTTGGACCACCTTCCTGCGCTCGGTGGGGTCCCTCCAGATGGGAAAACCTTTGGTTGGTCCTCCCGTAGAGGAAACTGGGCCGCCTGCGCTGGCAGGAAGTCTCCCGTTTGCCTCGCAGGGAAGCCCGGCAGGCTGTTTCCAGAGATGGCCTCGGACGGAGCCGGCGGGGCAGCTGGACGGAAAGACAGCTGTCGGCTTGGCACTTCCTGGAGAGAGAGAGAGCCGGCTAGGCCTCTGCTAGGGTTGCCAGCTCCGGTTTTGGGGGATTCCTGGAGGCCCGGGGGTGGACCCGAGGGGATTGGGTTAACAGGTCCCTCCGGGCCACTGGTGGGGAGTGGAGAGGTCGGGTTGCCAGATCCAGGCAGGGAAACTCACGGAGATTTGGGGATGGAGCCTGGGGAGGACGGGGACCTCAGTGGAGTCAAATGCCAAAGCGTCCTGATTTCCAAAGCCCCCGTTTTCTCCAGGGGAGCCGATGCGCCCTCTAAGCTATGGAGTCCTGTGAGCAAATTCCTACTTTGTGAGCTGCTGGCATTAAAGTTGTGAGCGAGCGATTTTGGGCTGCTGCAAAAATCCGTTTGCGCTGGAGCCCCATCCTTCCTGAGCGGAGGCAAAAGATGTGTGAACTGGAGGCTAGAAAACTGTGAGCCGGCTCGCACTGACTCGGCTTAGAGGGAACACTGGAGCTGATCTCTGCGGCCTGGAGATGAGCTGTAATTCCGGGGGGTCCCCCGGCCCCAACTGGAGGGCTGGCCCCCCTACGGGGGTGTAAGGTAAAGGTAAAGGTTCCTCTTGCTCAAAAGCCAGTCGGATCCAACTCCATGGTGCGGTGTGCATCTCCATTTCCAAGCTGAAGAGCCGGCGCTGTCTGAAGACTTCTTCATGGTCATGTGGCCCGCATGACTAAACACCGAGGTGCACGGAACGCTGTTACCTTCCCACTGAAGTGGCTCCTATTTATCTATTTGCAGTTTCTTGCTTTCAAACTGCTAGGCTGGAAGGAGCTGGGGCCAGAGGCGGGAGCTCACTCCGTCCCGCGGCACTCGGGTCTCGAACTGCCGAACCTACAGACCTTCCAGTCTGCAGCTCAGCGTCTTAACCTCTGAGCCACCGTGGCCCTCACTGGGATGTAGCAGGATATAATGCCATGGACTGCATCTTCCAAAGCAGACATTTGCTTCAAGGGAATTGACCTGTGTCGCGTCTAGTAAAGGTTCCCTTGCTCGAAAGCCAGTCGAATTCGACTCTAGGGTTGCGGTGCTCATCTCCGTTTCAAAGCCGAAGAGCCAGCGCTGTCCGAAGACGTTTCCGTGGTCATGTGGCCGGCATGACTAAACACCAAGGCGCACGGAACGCTGTTACCTTCCCACCAAAGTTGTACCTATTTATCTACTTGCAATTTCTTGCTTTGGAACTGCTAGGTTGGCAGGAGCTGGAACTAGAGATGGGAGCTCACTCCATCATGCGGCACTCTCGGGTCTCGAACTGCTGAACTACTGATCTTCCACAGCCTGCAGTTCAGCATCTTAACCACTTGAGCCACCCCAGCTCCTAGGGAGCAGTCGTAATTCTGGGAGCTCTCCAGTCCCCCCCTGGAAGTTGGCAACCACCCATTCTGGTGCTCCGTTCCTCCCAGCTGCGTGAGCTCAGTCTTTAAAGGCATGTGCTGATATAGCGCAACCAGGAACAGATCTGGCAGTCCCGGGCTGCAGGCCCTGCTCCTTGGAATTCCCGTCTTTGGGATGGCCTGTCCAAAAATAGGAATTCGGCCTGAAACGAATCAATCGTGCATCGAACGCTATATACGTGCATCGAATCAGCACGTATATCCTCAGCGCTTCACGCGGCCCGCACACCCCGAGAATCTCCCGTTTTGCTTCTACATTTCCAGTCCTTGCTTGCTACTTCCCAAGGAGTAAAGGCACGCTTTGGAAGCCTGGTTGCTGTCTCTCGATGTGACAGCAACCGGAGTCACGCGGCACCCAGGTGGCGGAAAGCACCGGTCAACCGATACTCCCTCTAAGCCGCGGAGTCTTGTGAGCAAGAATTCTGCTTTGTGAGCTCCCGGCATGAAAGAGCGATCCGGCTGCTGCATCAATAAGTTTGCTCTGGGGCCCTCCTTCCTGAGCCGAGACAAAAAATGTGGGAGCCGGAGGCTACAAGACTGTGAGCTGGCTCACACTCACTCAAGCTTAGAGGGAACACTGCTGTCAACTCACCGCTGACGGATGGCGATCCCGTAGGGTTTTCAAGACCAGAGAGGAACAGAGGTGGTTTTCGACATTGCCTGCCTCTGCGTAGCAACCCTGGACTTCCTTGGTGGTCTCCCATCCAATCAGTAATCAGGGCTGACCCAGCAGGGCTTCCGAGGTACAATTATAAGGCTAGCAGCTGTGTGTTCATGTGCTCAAGAGCAGTTTGAATGGATAACAGCATCCCCTAAGGCTGTGCACCACTTAAGAACATCAGAGAAGCCAATGTTGGACCAGGCCAATGGCCCATCCAGTCCAACACTCTGTATCCCACAGTGGCCAGAACCCAGGTGCCATCAGGAGGTCCACCAGCGGGGCCAGAACTCCAGAAGCCCTCCCACTGTTGACCCCTCCCAAACACCAAGAAGACAGAGCATCACTGCCCCAGACAGAGTGCTCCATCTAGTCCTTGTGGCTAATGTTTCTCCAATCCCTCTTGAAGCTATGTTTGTAGCTGCCACCACTTCCCGCGGCACTGAATGCCACGTGTTAATTACTCTCTGAGTGAAGGAGCACTTCCCACAGTGGGGTTGTTCTTTGTGGCCACGGGGGGGCTTGCGATATGCCCTCTTCTCCCGTTACTCTTGAGTCCTGGCTTATAAGAACCACATTCTCATAAGAACAACATAAGAACATAAGAGAAGCCAATGTTGAATCAGGCCAATGGCCCATCTAGTCCAACACTCTGTCACACAGCGGCCAAAATATACCAGGTGCCATCAGGAGGTCCAGCAGTGGGGCCAGGACACCAGAAGCCCTCCCACTGCTGCCCCCTCCAGCACCAAGAATAGAGTGCATCACCTGCCCCAGACTGAGAGTTCCCATCTATACCCTGTGGCTAATAGCCACTGATGGACTTCTGCTCCATATGTTTATCTAATTCCCTCTTGAAACTGTCCATGCTTGCAGCTGCCACCACCTCCTGTGGCAGTGAATTCCACATGTTAATCACTCTTTGGGTGAAGAAGTATTTCCTTTTATCCGTTCTAACCCGACTGCTCAGCAATTTCATGGAGTGCCCACAAGGAGTTCTTGTATTGTGAGAAAGGGAGAAAAGGACTTCTTTCTCAACCTGCTCAATCCCATTCATAATCTTATAAACCTCAATCATGTTACCCCTCAGCCGTCATTTCTCCAAGCTGAAGAGCCCCAAGCATTTTAACCTTTCTTCACAGGGAAGGTGTTCCAACCCTTTTATAATTCTAGTTGCCCTTCTCTGCACTTTTTCCAATGCTATGATATCCTTTTTGAGATCTGGTGACCAGAACTGTACACAGTATTCCAAATGAGGTCGCACCAATGATTTATACAGGGGCATGATGATACTTCTCAGATCAAACCGCCTTGTCCAGAATCCTGTTTTTACCAGTAGTCAGACCGATGCCTCTCAGGTGTGAACAGGCAGGGCAAAAAGGCAGCAGCCTTCTAGCAGGGTTCATCCCCAGCGTCTAGGACTCTAAGGTACACTGCATCTGTGCATGGAGGTTCTAAAATGACCTCTCCTCCGCGAATTTGTCTCGGTTTCTTTTCTTTTTTTAAAAGGTGGCTGGCGGCCCTCGTCACATCTTCCGGCAGTTGTGTTTATTTATTTATCTATCGTCTGCCTTCCTTGCTGGGTCTCAAGGCGCAACACGTTCCTGTACTTCCAACACTGGAATCTAAAATCTAAATAAATCTAAATAAATAAACAAATGTAGCCATTTTCTCCAGGGGGCACTAATCTCTGCCATCTGGAGACGAGTTGTAAAACCGGGGATCTCCAGGTCCCACCTGGAAGCTGGCATCCCTAGTTGTCAGTGTTCTGCAAACTGCAGAACGGGAGTAATATACATGCTCTATCTACCTGGCAGAAGGAGTGAATTCCTCCCCGCCACAAATTTTGTTAGTCTTTCAGGCGCCGCTGTCCTCTTGCTCTTTGCTGCTGCTATAGAACCACCCGTCTGGTTCTATAACCTAGCAGAGGCATTCGGAACTCACATGCGTTAGTGTTCCCTCTAAGCTGAGTCAGTGTGAGCTAGCTCGCAGTTTTTTAGCCTCCGGCGCACACATTTTCGCCTTCGCTCAGGAAGGAGGGCTCCAGAGCAAACTAATTTATGCAGCGGCCAAATCGCTGGCTCACAACTTTAATGCCAGTGGCTCGCAAGGTAGAATTTTAGCTCACAGTACTCTGCAGGTTAGAGGGAGCATGCCAGGGTTCCCTCTAAGCTGAGCTGGTTTGAGCTAGCTCACAGTTTCTTAGCCTCCGGCTGACACGTTTTGGTCTTCGCTCAAGCTGCGGTGGCTCACGTGGTTAAGACGCTGAACTGCAGGCTCTGGAAGGTCAGTAGTTCAGCAGTTCGAGACCCGAGTGGCCGCATGACGGAGCGAGCTCCCGTCTCTCGTTCCAGCTCCTGCCAACCTAGCGGTTCGAAAGCAAGAAATCGCAAGTCGATAAATAGGTCCCACTTCGGTGGGAAGGAAACAGCGTTCCGTGCGCCTTGGCGTTTAGTCATGCCGGCCACATGACCACGGAAACGTCTTCGGACAGCGCTGGCTCTTCGGCTTGGAAACGGAGATGAGCACCGCAACCCTAGAGTCGGATTCGACTGGCTTTCCAGCAAGGGAAACCTTTACCTTTACCTTTACAAGAAGGACGGGTCCTGATGCAGCAGCCAAATCGCTTGCTCGCAATTTTAATGCCGGTAGCTCACAAAGTAATTAAGCAAACCCCGGAGCAGGACAGAAGGCAGGAGGGGCCTGGCGCGATGTGGTCCGTGGGGTCGCGAAGAGTCGGACTCGACTGTGCGACTGAACAGCAACAACCACAAAGCTCACAAAGTGGGATTTTGACTCACAGGACTCCGCAGGTTAGAGGGAGCATGCCAGTGTCCCCTCTACGCTGAGTTCGGGTCAGCTAGCTCACAGGGGTTTTTTTAGCCTCCGGCTCACGTGTTTTTGCCTTCGCTCAGGAAGGAGGTGGCTCCAGAGCAAACGAACTGGTGCAGTGGCTCACAACTTTAATGCCAGCGGCTCACGAAGTGGGATTTTGGCTCACAAGCTTAGAGGGAGCATTCCACCCGTCAACTCTGCTCCTGGCGCTTCCCCTCTCTGAACCGAACGGCTGGTTTCGTTTTCGCTGCTTCCAGGGCCACTGAGGCTCGGGAGGAGCTGGTACAGAAGGAGGAAACAGGCGTGAAGGCCACGGGCCGGTGCAAGGAGGGGCCGGAAACTGGATTCCGTCCAGGGAAGGCCGCCTGGCTCCAGCTGGTCTAGGCAGATGCGGATGGAGCTGGGGACGTGGGGAGGAGGAAGTTTTTCTCCTTCTCCCCAAAATCCTACAATTCCAGGGCATCCAAGTGAAGCTTGACAAGGCAGTAGATTCAGGACGGACACAAAAAGGAAAGTCTACTTTACAGGAAGAGGGATTAAAATGTGGATTTCGCGGCCAGAAGATGTATTTATTCATTATTTACGGTTTTGTTAAATTGGATTTCTTGGCCGCCCTTCCCTGCAAGCAGGGCTCGGGGCGGCTTAAGGTAAAGGTAAAGGTTTCCCTTCCTCGAAAGCCGGTCGAATCCTAGTGGTGCGGTGCTCATCTCCTTTTCCGAGCCAAAGAGCCGGTGCTGTCCGGAGACATTTCCGTGGTCATGTCTGTGGCCGGCATGACTAGAGGCCGAGGCGCATGGAACGCTGTTACCTTCCCACCGAAACGGTACTTGCAATTTCATAGAACCATACAATGTTAGAGTCGGAAGGGACCTTGCAAGTCATCTAGTCCAACCCCTTTCTTGCTTTCGCTTACAACAAAAGTTAAAAACATATTTAAATACCTGTAACATATCAACGGAGCTGCGGTGGCTCAAGTGGTTAAGACGCTGAACTGCAGGCTGTGGAAGGTCAGTAGTTCAGCAGTTCAAGACCCGAGAGTGCCGCATGACGGAGTGAGCTCCCGTCTCTAGTTCCAGCTCCTGCCAACCTAGCAGTTTGAAAGAAAGAAATTGCAAGTAGATCAACAGGTACCACTTTGGTGGGAAGGTAACAGCGTTCCGTGCGCCTTGGTGTTTAGTCATGCCGGCCACATGCCCACGGCAATGTCTTTGGCCAGCGCTGGCTCTTCGGCTTGGAAACGGAGATGAGCACTGCAACCCTAGAGTCAGATTTGACTGGCTTTCGAGCTAGGGAACCTTTACCTTTACTTTAACATATCAACAACAAAAGGCAATGCACTTCCCAAGATGGCGAAGAAAACATTTTTTCCGGAGGCCGTCTAGGGGGAGTGGTTGCGGGGGGGGGGGCAGTGTTCCCTCTAAGCTGAGCTAGTGTGAGCTAGCTCACACTTCTTTAGCCTCCAGCTCATACATATTTGTCTTAGGAAGGAGGGCTCCAGAGGAAACTAATTTATGCAGCAGCCAAATCGCTCGCTCACAACTTTAATGCCAGGAGCTCACGAAGTAGGATTTTGGCTCACAGGACTCCGCAGCTTAGAGGGAGCTATGGGGGGGGTTGTAGTGGCGGCCACAGGCCCAGCCGGCTTTAAAAGGGAATTGGGCAGATTCATGGGTCCATCAGTGGCTGTATGCCATGGCGACTAAAAGGAACCTCCATGTTCAGAGGCAGTCAGCCTCTGAATGCCAGTGCTAAGAGGGCCAGTGACCAACCAGTGCTAAGAAGGCCAGTTACTAAGGTTACTTCTTCGTTAGTATAGTGGTAAGTATTCCCGCCTGTCACGCGGGAGACCGGGGTTCGTTTCCCCGACGGGGAGAAAAAGTCTATTTTAGGAGCAGTGGTGGCTCAAGTGGTTAAGACGCTGAACTGCAGGCTGTGGAAGGTCAGTAATTCTGCAGTTCGAGACCCGAGAGTGCCGAATGATGGAGCGAGCTCCCGTCTCTAGTTCCAGCTCCTGCCAACCTAGCAGTTCGAAAGCAAGAAATTGCAAGTAGATAAATAGGTACCGCTTCAGTGGGAAGGTAACAGCGTTCCGTGCGCCTTGCCGTTTAGTCATGCCGGCCACATGCCCACGGAAATGTCTTTGGACAGCGCTGGCTCTTCGGCTTGGAAACGGAGATGAGCACCGTGACCCTAGAGTCGGATTCGACTGGCTTTCGAGCAAGGGAACCTTTACCTTTACCTTTACCTTTTACTTACTAAGGGAAGGCTTCTGGCATCTGCGCCCTGCTGTGACCAACCAATGCTAAGACCAGTGCTAAGACCAACCAGTGCTAAGAGGGCCAGTTACTAAGGCATCTGTGCCTTTGGCATCTGTGCCCTGCTGCTGGCCTTCCAGAGGATAGAGTTGCCAGGACCAATGTCCATGCCCGCAGGGGGGCGGGAGGCAACCTTCCAGGAGTCAGGCAGAGTGATGTGCCGATGTCATTCTACCACGGACGCTGCCATTTTGGGACAAAACTCCATGGAAGAATTGGCATCAAATCATAGAGTTTTGTCCCCAAACCAGAGTGTTACGACGTGATGACCCCGACACAATGACTTCGCTTCCAGGTGACATCAGCACATCCAGAGACATCACGCTGTTCTTTTTGGGGGTGGAATTCCCCCGCTGGCCGGCAGCAGGCAGCAGCTCCAAAAACCAGGGGATCCTCCGCTCAGAACTAGGGAATGGCAACCCTGCCAGAGGAACTGGTTGACCACTGTGTGAGACAGGAGGCTGGACTAGGTGGACCCTCACTAGTCTGACCCAGCACGGCTCTTCTGATGCTGTGATAAAGGCCTTGGCCTCTCTGCCCTGTAGTTGGCCCTCCAGAGGAACTGGATGGCCATCGTGTGAGACGGGAGGCTGGACTAGATGGACCACTGGACTGATCCAGCGGGGCTCTTCTGAGGTTCTTATCAGGGGAAGGCCTCAGCCTCTGTGCCCTGTTGTTGGCCTTCCAGGGGAACTGGTTGGACACTTTGTGAACCAGGAGGCTGGACTGGATGGACCACTGGTGTGACCCAGCAGGGCTCTTCTGATGTTCTTATGAAGGCCTCGGCCTCTCTGCCCTTTTATTTGCCCTCCACAGGAACTGGTTGGCCACTGTGTGAGAAAGGATGGTGGACTGGGTGGACCACTGGTCTGACCCAGCAGGGCTCTTCTGAAGGCCTCGGCCTCTCTGCCCTGTTGTTGGCCCTCCAGAGGAACTGGTTGGCCACTGTGTGAGAGAGGATGCTGGACTAGATGGACCCTCACTGGTCTGACCCAGCAGGGCTCTTCTGAAGGCCTTGGCCTCTCTGCCCTGTTGTTGGAACTGGCTGGCCACTGTGTGAGACGGGATGCTGGACTAGATGGACCACTGGTCTGATCCAGCAGGGCTCTTCTGAAGTTCTCATGTCCTTTGCACTATTCCCCAGTTTTTGTTGACGAAATTCTGTGAAGCGCCACGCATGTGGATGATGCAAAAGGAAGACGGTCAAACGCAACTGATGTTTTTGAAAGGTTTGGAAGGGCGTGCCTCTTACAATTGCCTTCTTTCAGCATGGTAAAGCCCAGGTGCACGGGTAGCAAAGCAAGAAGGTCCCTGTTTCCATCTCTCAAATGCCAGAGAGCCCCGTATTTGTGTGCCACGCTTTGGACAGAACTAAACAGGAGTCCAGTGGCACCTTACCGTTTCGATGCCCGCATGAGCATCTTGTGTCCCAGACCCCTAGTCCACGAAAGTCTGCATAGAAATCAAATCTCACGAGATTTTACAGGGGCTGCCGGGAAGCCGTGGCGTCTTGGCCGCCAACTGATGAATACGGCTTTCCCCTTGGAATTACAAACTTGGAAGGCTTTGGGAAAGCACGGGGTTGGTGTCTGTGGCGCACGGATTGGGCGCATATGGGACCGGGCGGTGCCAAGGCGAGCCGCCAGCTTGCTGGGCCTGCGCGCCCCTTCTGTCTCCTGCCAACAGCTAGAGGCTGCGACACACTCGGGCCGTGCCAAACTGAACGGCGCGGAGTGTGCATGTGGCGTTTCTTCGCCGCTTTCCCTCCCGCCTCCCCCGGCCTCTTCAACGACACCTAATCTCCTGTACAGAACAGGGGCTCCCCCCCACACCTCCTCTGGTCCCACAAGGCAGCGGCTTTGTCATGCTAAGAGAGGCACAAACTGCTCCATCTGCATTTGAAGGGCCGGCAATCTGGGGACAGAATGGAACACCATCTGGAGGGAAGCTGGCCAACAAACCATCCGCCCCTCTTCTCTCTCTCTCTCTCTCTCTCTCTCTCTCTCTCTCTCAACCCCCCCCCTTCCCGGACTTTTCAGAGAATTCCCTGAAAAGAACAAGACAAGAAAGGAGGAGAAAAGATGGGAACGGGAGGAGGAGGAGGAGGAGGCTGGGAATTCCTTCCCGAACCCTTCAGAGCCTGCCTCCCCCCCCCACCTTGGCTGTAGAAAGGAGCAGATGCGGACCAGGGGTTTTCGTATTGTGGCTGTTCTTTATAGATCTATTTATCCCTGACCCCAAAGTGGTGATCGGCATCTCCCCGGGCCTGTAAGAAAGGAAATCCCCTAGGCCGATACTTGCAACCTCTACACCACACTGGCCTCCGTGGTTACCAGAATAGAGGCGTACAAGCTTCGGGATTAGACAGAATGCAGTTATAGCTGGCCAAGTGGGCTCTCCTTCAAGCAGGCTTCTGCTAGGGAGGGGGTTTAAAATTCAGGTAGGTAGGCGTGTTAGTCTGAAGCAATAGAACAAATCTGGAGCGGCACCTTCGAGACCGACAAAGTTTAATTCAGGGTATACGCTTTCGTGTGCATGCACATGTATCTGATGAAGTGTGCATGCACATGGAAAGCTTATACCCAGAATTACATTGAATTCCATGTGTCAATCCTTCTTCTCCTTCTTCTCCTTCTCCTTCTTCTCCTTCTCCTTCTTCTTCTCCTTCTTCTCCTTCTCCTTCTTCTTCTCCTTCTTCTCCTTCCCCTTCTCCTTCTCCTTCTTCTCCTTCCCCTTCTCCTTCTTCTCCTTCCCCTTCTCCTTCTCCTTCTCCTCCTCCTCCTCCTTCTCCTTCTTCTTCTCCTTCTTCTCCTTCCCCTTCTCCTTCTCCTTCTCCTCCTCTTCCTCCTCCTTCTTCTCCTTCTCCTCCTTCTCCTTCTTCTCCTCCTTCTTCTCCTTCTTCTCCTTCCCCTTCTCCTTCTTCTCCTCCTCCTCCTCCTTCTCCTCCTCCTCCTCCTTCTTCTCCTTCTCCTTCTCCTTCTCCTTCTCCTTCTTCTCCTTCTCCTTCTCCTTCTCCTTCTCCTTCTTCTTCTTCTTCTTCTTCTCCTTCTCCTTCTCCTTCTTCTCCTTCTCCTTCTCCTTGATCCATCCCAGCTAAGTATGCCTCACACTTCACAGCGAAATTCAAAGGTGATCAGGTGACCTCCCTCCCCCACCAGTGCTAAATCGGGAGGAGGGATTGGCTCTTCCCGGCAAAGTTCCTGCCAGTCATTTTCCAGGGGCCATCCGCATAAAGCCAGAAGTAACACATTTGGAAACGGGGGTCTTCTCTTGCTTGGATGAAGACGAAAACAGAGGATCCACCCCTAGCTCGAATATTGGGTTCAGATGTGAGGGAAGGGGGACACGACAATCCCACATACCGACGGAAAACATGTAGAAATGTTGTGGACTTGGCTTCTTGCTTATGAGCACCTAATCAGGATTCTCCCCCCACCCCCGGTACGGAACCCGTTTTTGAAGCCAGCTGCAAATCACAGGATGGTTGGTGCCCTTTTTGGGGCTGAGCGCCTGGAGATGCCTTCTCCCCAGCTGGGGGGCTGGTCCCTATTTCACAGAATCCTAGAATCACAGAGTCGGAAGGGGCCATAGAGGTCATCTAGCCCCACCCCCTGCTCAACGCAGGATCAGCCTAGAGCATCCCTGGCAAGTGTTTGTCCAGCCACTGCTTGAAGACCGCCAGGGAGGGGAAGCTCACCATCTCCTTAGGCAGCTGATTCCACTGTTTGCACGACCCTGACTGTCGAAAAGATTCTCCTAACATCCAGCCAGTACCTTTCCACCCTTAATTTCAGCCTATTATCGCAACGTCCTCCTCCTCTTCTAAGCGACAGCCCTTCCTGTCCCCCTCGACCTCCTCTTCTCCAGACTGAACCTTCCGACGTCCCTTGGCCTTTCCTCGCAGGGCTTCTTGGTCTCCAGGTCTCTGCACCCGCCCCTTTCTGTCCACATCCTTTTTGAAGTGAGGCCTCCAGAACTGCACACAAGACTCCAGGGGCGGCCTGACCAATGCAGTGTACAGCGGGACGATGATATCTTGCGATGTGGATGCCTCTGTTGATACACCCCAAGACTGCATTAGCCTTTTTTGCCACACTGGCTGCTCATCCAATCTCTTCTCTCTTCTTCTTCTCTTTTCCTAACACTTGAACCTGGGCTCACAAGCTGAAGCCGAAGGGTGGAAGATGCGGGACAGACACAAGGGAGTGCTTTTTCATGCAGCGTACAGTGAAACTGTGGAACTCACGGCCACAGAATGTGGTGACAGCCACCAACTTGGATGGCATTAAAGGGGGAGCAGACCAATTCGTGAAGGACGGGGCTTTCAATGGCTATGAGCCATGATGACTATCTACTCAGTCTGCCTCTTTAAATATGCCAATTAGCTTTTTATCAATATTAAGAAGAAGAAGAGATTGGATTTATACCCCACCCTTCCCTCAGAGTCTCAGAGCGACTTACAAATCTCCTTTCCCTTCCCCTCCCCACAACAGACACCGAGTGAGGCAGGTGGGGCTGAGAGAACTTCTGACAGAAATGGCCCTTTTTCAAGAACAGCTGTGCCAGAGCTTGTGACTGACCCAAGGTCACATCAGCAGCTGCGAGTGGAGAAGGGGGGGAATCAAACCCAGTTCTCCCAGATTAGAGTCCGCGCACTCAACCACTACACCAAAATAAATGAGAAAGGAAAGCTCCTCCATTAGCGTGTTCACAGCCTGGGGAACTCCTACAAGATAATGACTCAGCCCCTACCCCATCTTCCGGAGTAGATATAAATTACCTGCCTACCACTTTCTGCTCATCTTGACCCAGAGAGTCCTCCATCTTTCTGTGTTATACCTCTGAGGATGCTGGAGAAACGTCAGGTCCCACAATGCCAAGACCACGGCCACCCAAACCAGAACATCTACAGCTACTAATTAAATAAGACGGCCAGAAACAATAACAGAAGCGGTAAAAGCAGATATTGATAATGGTATTTATTTGTCCAATGATATTTGTTTGCTGATGACTTTTCGCTTCCCCAGCCGCCCCGCCGGGAGCTGCACAGTTTGACCACCCCTGTCCTAGTATGATGGGTCTGTTTAGCCTGGAGAGGAGACGACTGAGAGGTGATAGGAGAACCATCTTCAAGGACTTGAAGGGCTGTCCTACAGAGGACGGTGCAGAGTTGTTTTCTGTTGCCCCAGAAGGTCGGACCAGAACCAACGGGTTGAAATTAAATCAGAAGAGTTTTTGGCTAAAGATCTGGAAGAACTTCCTGACAGTTCGAGCGGTTCCTCAGTGGAACAGTCTTCCTCGGGAGGCGGTGGGCTCTCCTTCTTTGGAGGTTTTCAAGCAGAGGCTAGGTGGCCGTCTGACAGCAATGCTGATTGTGTGAACTTGGGCAGATCATGAGAAGGGAGGGCAGGAAGGGTTGACTCAGGGCTTAGTTCTCATGGCCCTTTCTTGCACACCCAGGGAAATGCTGATTGCCACTTTGGGGATCCGGAAGCCATTTTTCTCCAGGCCAGTTTGGCCGGGGGTCCTGGAGGTTTTTTGCCCTCTTCTGGGCATGGAGCAGGGGGTCACCGGGGGTGTGCATGGGGGAGGTATTTGTGATTTTCCTGCCTTGTGCGGGGGGTTGGACTAGATGACCCCGGAGGTCCCTTCCAACTCTATGATTCTGTAAACCCGTTAAGATCTCTAGTCCTGCTGTGAAAGGAAGTCGCCCCACAGCTATTCCTGTCCGGAATGAATTGCAGGACGCAAGAGACCAGTTTGGATGAACAGGAAATTACTCAAAAGAGTTACGGGACAGGATGCAGAGGGAGCTGGGACCGTCTGGCCGCCATGGGCCCGGAGCTCTCAGTAGAAAAATCAGGTGTAATTCCTCAATGATTCATTTAATTCATTCATACCCTGCTTCTGGGAGTCTCAGAGTGGCTCACAATCTCCTTTCCCTTCCCCTCCCCCCAACAGCCATCCTGTGAGGTAGGCGGGCTGAGAGAGCTCTTTCGAAAGAACTGCTCCTGACAGAACAGCTCTGAGAGAACTTGTGACTGAGCCAAGGTCACTCCAGCAGCTGCATGTGGAGGAGTGAGGAATCAAACCCATTTCTCCCAGGTTAGAGTCCGCGCTCCTCACCACGACACTGGTTCTGCGCAGAGCATCAATGAAGAAAAGAAGAAGAAGAAGAGAAGAGATTGGATTTATACCCCGCCCTTCACTTGGAGGCTCAGAGCGGCTTACAAACTCCTTCCCCTTCCCCTCCCCACAACAGACACCCTGTGAGGTAGAAGAAGAAGAGGAGATTGGATTTATACCCCGCCCTTCACTGCCCAAAGGCGTCTCAGAGCGGCTGACAAACGCCTTTCCCTTCCCCTCCCCACAACAGGCACAACAGAGAGAACTTCTGACAGAAACTGTCCTTGAGAGAACAGCTGTGCCAGAGCTTGTGACTGACCCAAAGTCACATCAGCAGGTGCAAGTGGAGGAGTGGGGGAATCAAACCCGGTTCTCCCAGATTAGAGTCCACGCACTTAACCACTACGCCAAATTGGCTCGAATTAAGACTGACCATAGATTTGCCAGCTCCAGTTTGGGAAATCCCTGGAGATTTGGGGGCAGTGCCAGAGGCGGGCAGAGTCTGGGGAGAGGGGGAGCTCCGTGGGGAGGCAATGCCCCTCTAGGACGTCTGTTTCTCCTAGACTCTATGATAGACCATAGAGTCCGCTCCCCAAAGCTGCCCTTTCCTCCGGGCAACTGGAGACTGCTTGTAATTCCGGGAGAACGCCAGGCCTTACTTGGCGGCTGGTAACCCTACGACGGAGTCAACAGTTCTGCCCTCGAAGCAAGACGGAGCTGAAAAGGGGGCGCCTTCCAGCCGCTTCCCAGCCAGCCGAGGGGTGGTACGCCTTTGCATCGGCAGTAACTTTGAGGCTCCGGGAGGGGCCCCGCTTGCCTTGTGTGGTCTCTTCACAAAACCTCGTGCGGCTGAAGTGCCTATAGAACGGCAGGCCTTTGATATCTCCCCCCCACACACCCCTGTCCCCGCTGCTCGGCAACCTTTGCCGGGCCCAGAGGAGGCGGGAGCGGTTCCCGGCTTAGTGCCGGCGAAGGCGCGCCATATGGTCAGGGGTGCTGGTACCGGAGCCCTCGCCTTTTTCCCAGAATTCAGATGGTAATGAAGCTGGGTCTCACGCTCCCGGGCGCAGGTCGGGCTGGACCACGAGGCTGGGGGGGGGGACGGGGGACGCCCACAGTCAATGGCCTCTAAGCCACCTGTTTGATTTTCCCACCGCCGGGCATAATAATGGGGGGGGGGAGACTGTGAAGACCGCCGCCCCTCCAGGCTCGTCTCTTGTTTTCCATCTGTCCAGCTGCACGCGGTCAGATCGGACTTCGGCCGGACCTCTGTGTAGCGATGCCGGCTACGGAGCGGCAGCGTGGCGTAGTGGCTCCGCTGGCCAACCAGGATCTGGGGGAAACCCAGGTTCGAATCCCCCGTTGTGCCATGGAAGAAGAAGAAGAAGAAGAAGAAGAAGAAGAAGAAGAAGAGGAGGAGATTGGATTTATACCCCACCCTTCACTACCCAAGGGAGTCTCAGAGCGGCTGACAAACTCCTTTCCCTTCCCCTCCCCACAACAGACACCCTGTGAGGTAGAAGAAGAAGAAGAAGAGATTGGATTTATACCCCGCCCTTCACTACCCAAAGGTGTCTCAGAGCGGCTGACAAACTCCTTTCCCTCCCCCTCCCCACAACAGACACCCTGTGAGGTAGAAGAGAAGAAGAAGAAGAAGAAGAAGAGATTGGATTTATACCCCGCCCTTCACTACCCAAAGGAGTCTCAGAGCGGCTGACAAACTCCTTTCCCTTCCCCTCCCCACAACAGACACCCTGTGAGGTAGAAGAAGAAGAAGAAAGAAGAGATTGGATTTATACCCCGCCCTTCACTACCCAAAGGAGTCTCAGAGCGGCTGACAAACTCCTTTCCCTTCCCCTCCCCACAACAGACACCCTGTGAGGTAGAAGAAGAGGAAGAAGAAGAGATTGGATTTATACCCTGCCCTTCACTACCCAAGGGAGTCTCAGAGTGGCTTACAAACTCCTTTCCCTTCCCCTCCCCACAACAGACACCCTGTGAGGTAGAAGAAGAAGAAGAAGAGATTGGATTTATACCCTGCCCTTCACTACCCAAAGGAGTCTCAGAGCGGCTTACAAACTCCTTTCCCTTCCCCTCCCCACAACAGACACCCCGTGAGGCAGGTGGGGCCGAGTGAGACTCTGACAGAAACAGCTCTTTTTCAAGGATAGCTGTGCCAGAACTATGGCTTGCCCCGACATCATCCAGCCAGGCGCAAGTGGAGGAGTGGGGAATCAAACCCGGTTCTCCCAGATTAGAGTCCGTGCACTTCACCACTACACCAAACTGGGAGTTTGGTGGTGACCTTCGGCCAGTCACACACTCCCGGCCTAACCTACCTCACAGCGTTGTTGTGAGGAGAAAACAGAGGAGAGCAGAATGAAAGAGTCTGCCTTGGGTTCCCGTTGGGAGCAGTGTTCCCTCTAAGCTGAGTCAGTGTGAGCTAGCTCACAGTTTTTTTAGCCTCCAGCTCACCCATTTTTGTCTTAGCTCAGGAAAAGGAGGGCTCTGGAGCAAACTCATTTATGCAGTAGGCCAAATCGCTCGCTCACAACTTTAATGCCAGTAGCTCAGAAAGCAGAATTTTTGCTCACAAGACTCCATGGCTTAGAGGGAGCATTGTTTGGGACCCATGCAGTAAATATAATACAGTGAGTCACCGCTCACTGCTTCAGATACCGCTGGAACGTGAGTCTGACATTAGAAACCACAACATTCCAAAACCAGTGAGGGGAACATTTTAACCTTCCAGCACATCCAGTTGCTGACCCAAGAGTAGCACTTCTCTTACAAAGGCACTTCAAGGGGAGATTAGAAAGAGAGACTGCTGCATTTGCATCTGGTCATGAAGCACAAGACGATGCGTCCTCCAGGAATGAATTGGGACCTAGGTTTCCTGCCTCGTTACCGAGGCTGGTTTCTCCACGCCCTTACCCCTCCGCATATCACACCGCATCCAATCACGCCTGCTCTAGTCATTCACCTACTATTGTCATTCAGCATCTGAAATCACCCCACTCTCCAAAATATAAGGAGAGACGGACTCATGGTCTAGCTGTTTCTGAAGAAGTGAACAGTGACTATGAAGAAAGGTTAAAACGCTTGGGGCTCTTTAGCTTGGAGAAACGACGACTGAGGGGTGACATGATCGAGGTTTATAAGATTACGCATGGGATAGAGCAGGTTGAGAAATAAGTCCTTTTCTCCCTTTCTCACAATACAAGAACTCGTGGGCACTCCATGAAATTGCCGAGCAGTCGGGTTAGAACGGATAAAAGGAAGTCCTTCTTCACCCAAAGAGTGATTAACACATGGAATTCACTGCCACAGGAGGTGGTGGCAGCTACAAGCATGGACAGTTTCAAGAGGGAATTAGATAAACATCTGGAGCAGAAGTCCATCAGTGGCTATTATCCACAAGGTATAGATAGGAAATCTCAGTCTGGGGCAGGTGATGCACTCTATTCTTGGTGCTTGGGGGGGCAGCAGTGGGAGGGCTTCTAGTGTCCTGGCCCCACTGCTGGACCTCCTGATGGCACCTGGTATATTTTGGCCACTGTGTGACAGAGTGTTGGACTAGATGGGCCACTGGCCTGATCCAACACTGGCTTCTCTTATGTTCTTATGACTCACGAAATATTTGATGGGCAGTCGCTCTCCATCTCAAACATAGAGAGGTCTCTCTCGGCATCCGCTCTCTGTTGTTCTTTTAAGCGGTGATACCGGGGCTGAACCTGGGACCTTCTACAAACCTTCCACACAGATAGATGAAGGTGGGTCTCTGTGTTAGTCTCTCTGTAGCAGTAAAAAAGAGTTTTCGTGAGCCGCTTTCCAGTATATAGGACAGATGGACTCCCTTTCCAGCGGTGTCTGAAGAAGTGAGCGGTGAATTCATGAAAACTCATGCCGTAGCACAAATTTTGCTAGCCTTTACGGTGCATCGGGTCTCTTGCTCATTTCTCCTACTTCTCCAAAGCGGTTTAATTACAGAATTCCTGCCCATTCACTCCTCTCGCGTGTCAAGAACGCTGGACAAAACACGTCGCCTCTGCAAAGCTCTGGGGCAGGTCAACGTTTTCCTCTGGCCATCTGCCAGCTCGCTAGATTTTCCCTACGGCTCGTCGTCTGTTTTGGTTCACTAGTGTCCCATCTCTGCTGTCACAGGTGTGTGAGTCAAACTGGACAAAAGGCGCTCGAGCGGTGGTCGACGTGGTAACAAAGAAGAGTTTAGTTCTGTAGATTTTCTGGGTCGTGTGGCCGTGGTCTTGGCATTGTAGAACCTGACGTTTCGCCAGTAGCTGTGACTGGCATCCTCAGAGGTACAACACAGAAAGATGGAGGACTCTCTGGGTCAAGGTGAGCAGAAAAATGGTAGGCAGGTAATTTATTTCTACCCTGGAAGGTGGGGTAGGGCTGAGTCATTCTCCTGAGGAGGAGGTTCTTTTGTCTCTGGATTGTTTCCTGAGGAGGTTCTTTTGTGTGTGGATTGGCTATTGAAACTCTAATCTTATCTGCAGTGCTACTGTCAGCTGTAGAGCATTTTGTGTTTTTCAGGACAGGAAACCATGCCCTATTTATTTTTAAACTCTCTTCTTTCCTGTTGGAATTGTGTTTATGTTTATGAATTTCAATGACTTCCCTGTGTAATCTGACATGGTGATTGGAAGTGTTGTCCAGTCTTTCAGTGTCTTGGAACCAAATGCTGTGTCCTGTTTGGGTTAGGCTATGTTCAGCCACTGCTGATTTTTCAGGTTGTCCAAGTCTGCAGTGTCTTTCATGTTCTTTTATTCTTGTCTGGATGCTACGCTGTGTGGTCCCCAATGTAAACTTGTCCACAACTTCATGGTATGCGGTATACTCCTGCAGAAGTGAGGGGGTCTCTTCTGTCTTTAAGGAGACAAAAGAAGAGTTTGCCTCTAAGGATGCAAAGCGCACCTTTACCTGTTGTTGGATATACACACACCTGCACGATATACCTGAGTTTTGGAGTGAGGACCGCAGGGCAGAGATTGTGACTTCAAGCAAAGTCTGAACGTCGAGACCACTGATTTTTTAAAAAATTAAAAGATTCATCTGGCGAAGGAGATTTTGACTCTTGAAAGTTCATACCCTGGAAAAATCTTGTTGGTCTCTAAGGTGCAGCGGGACTCGAACCCAGCTCTTCTATTGCAGGTCGACATGGCTGCCCTCTGAAACTATCTTTAAAATTTAAAAATGAGACGTGCTCTCCCCACCCCTCCGAGAATTTAATTGCTAATTAAAAGCCGGTGTGATCGTGTAGCAGTTAAGAGTGTTGAACTAGGATCTGGACGACCTGGGTTCAAATTCCCCACTCTGCCATGGAAGCTTGCCGGCTGACCTTGGCCCACTCCCTCTACCTGCCCTACCTCACAGGGTGGTTTTGTGAGGACGCAATGGAGGAGAAGACAATGATGTGACATGGCTTTGGGGAAAGATGGAGAGAAAGGCAGAGATCAGTTCACTTGGAGAAAATGCCCACTTTGGAAGGTGGCACTGAAGGCCCTCTCCTCCCCAGTTTGGTGTAGCAGTTAGCAGCGTGGACTCTAATCTGGGAGAACCAGGTTTGATCTTCCGCCCCTCCACATGCAGCTGCCGGTGGGTGATCTTGGGTCAGTCACAAGTTCTCTCGGGGCTGTTCTCTCACGAGATCTCTCAGCCCCACCTACCTCACAGGGTGTCTGTTGCGGGGAGGGGAAGGGAAAGGAGATTGTAAGCCGCTCTGAGAGTGACAAAGAGAGCTGTGTTTCTCCAAAGCTTATGCTACAATAAAGTTTGTTAGTCTTAAAGGTGCTACTGGGCTTTTTACTATTTTGCAGAAACAGACTAACACAGCTAACTCCTCTGGATCTGTGCCCAAGGAATTTCCTATGGCAGCTTTCCTTGGTGGGCTTCCACAAATCAGGGAAGAGCAGTCCTCGGAAGAGCTCTCTCAGCCCCACCTACCTCACAGGGTGTCTGTTGTGGGGAGGGGAACGGAAAGGAGATTGAGGGGTGGGTATAAATTCAATCTCGTCTTCTCTTCTTCTTCTTCAAATCCCACCCCCTCAGTCTCCACACTCAAAATCTCCAGGTATTTCCCAACCCGGAGTTGGTAACCAGATCTGACGGCAGATTCTGCATTTTAATCACTCTTTTGTGGGAAGTGGTATTTCTTTTTGTCTGTCCTGAACCTACTGCCCATCAGCTTGATTCGGAGGCCCTGCAGTTCTAGTATGTCGGGAGAGAGAGAGGGAAAAAATATCTCTCAAGTCTCCCCTCCCCGTGCATCATTTTATCAGCCTCTCTCATGTCCCGTCCCCCCCCAGTCATCTCTTTTCTAAACCAAAAAGTCCCCGACTCTTCATCCTTTCCTCACAGGGAAGGGGCTCCAAGCCCCTCATCATCTCTGGTGAAGAAGAGGAGGAGGAGGAGGAGGAGGAGATTGGTTCTCCCAGATTAGAGTCCATGCACTTAACCACTACACAAGAAGGAGGAGGAGGAGGAGGAGGAGGAGGAGGAGGAGGAGGAGGAGGAGGAGGAGGAGGAGGAGGAGGAGGAGGAGGAGACTGGATTTATACCCTGCCCTTCACTCAAAGTCTCAGAGCGGCTCACAAACTCCTTTCCCTTCCCCTCCCCACGATGGACACCCTGTGAGGTAGGCGGGGCTGAGAGAGCTCTTTCTAGAACTGCCCTTTCAAGAACAGCTGTGCCAGAACTATGACTTGCCCAAGGTCATCCAGCAGCTGCAAAGGGAGGAGTGGGGGAATCAAACCCGGTTCTCCCAGATTAGAGTCCATGCACTTAACCACTACACCGAAAGAAGAAGAAGAAGAAGAGGAGGAGGAAGAGGAAGAGTTTGGATTCATTCCCTGCCCTTCATTACCCAAAGGAGTCTCAGAGCGGCTTACAAATTCCCTTCCCTTCCCCTCCCCACAACAGGCACCTTGTGAGGCAGGTGGGGCTGAGAGAGCTCTGACAGAAATTGTTCTTTTCCGAGAACAGCTCTGACAGAACTATCGCTTGCCCAAGGTCATCCAGCAGCTGCGAGTGGAGGAGTGGGGGAATCAAACCCGGTTCTCCCAAACACGGAAGACTCTCGAGACTCCCCTGCTGTCTTTAGCACTCTGCGCATGCCCCAGACCTACACCCGGCTGTCTTTCAATCCTCCCGTGCGTCAGGCTCCAAAAGACAGGCCCTCCTCGGGAAGCCACCCTCCTGCCTCCGCCCTTTGACTCCCGCCAACCCTGTCCTGGAGGTGAACCGGGGCCGCCTCCGGCCCTCTGCTTTGGGGCTCACGCCGGCGGTCCCTTCGCAAGCGGATTCGGCGCCGTGATCTTTGACCCCCGGAGACCTGAGCTTTGACTCCAGGTTCATCTCCTCGGCACAGAGAAACCCAGCCATGGATATCAGCGGAGGCGGGGAGGGGGTGGCTGGCCGAGGGCCCCCTCGAATTGTTCGGCTGCACTCCGGCTACCCGGCCTCTCCAGAAAAAGGCATTCCAGCAGACAAAGCCCTCTGCCCCGGGGCCTCAATGGAGCCTCACATGCCACCGGGCGGGCGGCGGGGAGAGGGGAAGGGAGGGGGGCACCAGCAGCAGATGGGGGCTAATTAGTCGCTTTGATAGCCCGTGTGGGAACAGGCCCTTCCGCAAGGCGCCCCTCTGCAGGGTGGGGGGGGCGTTGAATGGGGAGGACAACCTGCCGCCGGTGCCACCCTGGGAAACTTCTCTCTGCCAGAAACCGGCCGCCGGCCGCGGGAGAGAGTGGCGGAGACCGAGGGAAAGCCCTGCGTCGCGGGCCCCACGCTCTGCCCCGGGTACCCGTGGCTCCGGTTGAGAGCTGTCCGGCCCAAAGTGTGGGATTAAGGATGCAGGAGCAGAGTGTGAGAAATGGGGACGTGGATGAAATAAGGGGCGTCTCGCGGAGGAGTGTGTCTGTTGACTCTCTGCGTGAGTCAGTGCTTTAGCCCTGGGCAGTGTCCGCAAGGGACGTAGGTTTGAGTTCACTAGCGACTTAAAGACCGACAAGGCTTTCAGATTCAGGAGGGGTAGCCGTCTTGAAGCGACAGAGGGGTGCCTTTAAGACCAACAAGGGTTTAATTCCCGGCAATGTTCCCTCTAAGCTATGGAGTCTTGTGAGCAAAACTTCTACTTTGTGAGCGACTGGCGTTAAAATTGTGAGCAAGCAGTTTGGCTGCTGCGTAAATCAGTTTGCTTTGGAACCGTCCTTCCTGAGCAAAGACAGAAATGTGTGAGCTGGAGGCTAAAAAACTGTGAGCTAACTCACACTAACTCAGCTTAGAGGAAACACTGCTTCCCGGTATAAGCTTTGTTGGTCTTAAAGGTGCCACTGGACTCGAACTCTGCACACACAGGAAACCTTATGCCCAGAATTAAACTTTGGTGGTTTTAAAGGTGCCACTGGACTCAAGACTTTGTTCTAAGGTGTTCAGTGTATAAGCTTTCGAGAGTCAAAGCGAGTGTTCGTGCAGAAATGCGAGGGCTATGCTTCTTGAAAGGCAGTCTTGAAGACACAAGAAGCTGACTTATGCATCAGATCATTGGTCCCTCAAGGTCAGTATTGCCCACTCCGGCCGGCAGCAGCTCTTCAGGGTCTCAGGCGGGGGCCTTTCGCATGACCTACTGCTTGATCTTTTGAACTGCAGATGCTGGGGATAGAACCTGGGACCTTCAGTCGCACAGAGCCAGTTCGGTGTAGTGGTTAAGTGTACAGACTCTTAATCTGGGAGAACTGGGTTTG